>CM065176.1:23685510-24160510 GCA_033026295.1 Channa striata | reverse complement strand
CATTGGTCAAAGTTTGTAGTAAAGATCAATCTGGTCACTCAAGATGGATTAAATCTGAAACTGTTCCTGGGGCGTTAAAGTGAGGACCATGATGTGAATGTGTGTGACTGGGGATAAAAGGTCTGACTGCACAAGTGTACACAGCTGCACCCACGGGTGATGTCCCCCGCTCACCCACCCTCCAAATAACTTCAGAAGTGTTTAGAAGTGCAATGCATTGTCATGTGTTGAGACTGATTTGAGATTGTTTTATAATAATTCCTGTGGCTCTCGTTCCCATGATGCTCTGGGTGCATAAAGACACGGAGGAGGACTGGGTTTTGGTTTAGTGACTAATAAAAGAAACAGGACTTTATTACATTTCTTCTTGGGAGACTTCACCTAATGCTGTTGTCGTGTGTGTGTGTGTGTGCAGTGTGTGTGTGTGTGTGTGTGTCTTCCTGTAGCTTAAACAAAAGAGCTTTTGTTTGTCATAGCTGCTTCCAGGTGAAGTTGGCGGTTGTAATCTTAGGGCTTCAGGTATCAGCAGAGGTTGGAGGCTTCACCTGAGATTGTGCACATGCCTCCGGCTCAACATTGTGATGGTGCAGAAACTCTGTTCAACTTTGAGCCACATGATTCAAATGTGGTGTTGCAGACTATCCCACCATGAACAGAAAGACCTTTTATAGGGAAGGATAAAAAAAAAAAAACAGCCAAAAAACATTTTCCAAATCTGAACTGCACATATTTGTACACGAGTGTGGAAACAAACATTAAAAGTAAGAGAATAAATTGTAATTTCACTTTTCTTCAACCTTTGTCCGGCAAAAGCACATAGGAAATATTTTTGTTTTTTTTCTGATCGGCTGAATTGTTTTTGCTGATATGAGCAAATTTACAGTCCAGGCTTTTAATCATCTACAGTAGGTAACATTAGGAAGAGGCTGTTGAATGTGTGCGACCTTTAACCTTTCGGCATCACGTGCGAAGCGGTCACGGGATCAGGAAAATATTGTCACTCAACACAGTTCATGGCTTCTTCCGGAAATGTGACCTGAAGTTTGCAGTTATGCAAATGAGAAGAAATAACAGGCTCTGAGTTTCTGTGTCCAAAAAGAAAATACGTTCCAGATCAGGGTCAGTAAAGGTCCAAAGGCCAGCATCTATAATCATATGTACATATGAAGAGGCGTTTCCTGGGATTTTATGAACGCTGTCAGGAAGTTTATGAATGTTTCTGCAGGACAATACAGGCAGAACGGGGCCTTGTAGACGTACAGTGGAGGGAATGTGCCTCACTGGGCCGGATCTCGTCCAGATCTGTCGTATGAGCAGCTGAAGACTTGACCTAATCCAGGAAGAAGGGCCAAAAATCATTCACCAATTATTAAAGGGACAACTAAACAGAATGACTGACTGCTTTTTTTTTTTTTCAGACTTTAATTCAATTTTACAAATTTAAAGTGAAGTTGGTCAGTGAAAACTATGAAAATCTTTTCTTTGTATTTTAGTTAGATAAGATACCAGAAAATTACACGTCTGTGTTTATAGTTTTCATGGCAGAAGTCCCGACTGTCTTGGAAATGAGGTTTGCAGGTCTTGCGCTGACAAGTAGAATGGGGAGGGCTCAAGTGTGAACTTGATTGTGTCAGATGAATTCCAGACGAGCGGTGAACCCCCCGCCTGAAGGAAAAACACGTCTTCAGTCGCAGCCGCAGGAAACCTGCCGCGTTACTGCAGAGAAACTGAAGCACGTCTTTAGGGTTCTTCACTGGGCTTCACTGGCTCAGAGACACTTGAGGATCACGTGTGCAGGCAGCAAGTTACTGTATTCTCAGTGTTTTGGGTTAAATGGACCAATAATACGGAGGTGAATGGAAAATATCATCTGCTCATAAACTGTTCTGTTTCCGGTTTGTTTTCATTCATTAAAGAAAAAAAACTGCCACGAATATCAGAGGCTCAACTTATAAACTAGACAAACACCCTGAGGAGGAACCGGCCGACGTATGCGGATCCTGCTGTGTGTATTTTGGAATAACTGCACTGTTGGATGCCGACACTTCTCCTGTGATCACGGGGCTGCAGGTGGACGACCACTAGATGGAAGCACGCAGCCGTGAAATCCCTGAAGTCTCTACAGGACAGACTGGGAGCCTGGTCGTGTGAAAATAAATCACCCTTGGTGAGAAAATGTGGTGCAGATGGACACAATGAGGCGTTTTCTTTGGTTCGAAGTGCTGAGTGAACACCAGGTTCACGTTCAGAGACACGGAGGCCGGGCCACACGGTTCAAGGGGATTTTGATTGTAGAGGGCCTTCGCCGGAGCCTGGATGTTTCCTTGTGAGCTAAAATGTAAACTCATCCAATGAAAGGTTGAGAGGCTGTTCATTATTACTGTTATTAAAGAGCCCACAGGCAGACAGACAGACAGACAGACATCAAAACCAAAAACTGAACTGGCAGAGTCACACCGAGTTCAGGGAAGAAACCGCAAACTCTGAAAGGGGCTGCTGACACGTCTGCTCTGCACCTGTGGGAGAGGAAATAAATCTCCGTACCAGCAGGTAGCATTAGTACGTATTCATCATCTAAATGGCATCCAGATATTCCGAGCTCTCCTGCATGACTCCGATCAGGAAGGTCTTCAAGTTTCTTCGTTCCAGAACCAAGGCCGCAGACGCTCGCCATCCGCTTCACGTTACCAGCTGTCGGCCTGGTGCGTCGTTGCTCTCAGTCTTCAGGGTTCTGCAAACTTAAAAGCGTCTGTTGCTGGTTTTACTGTGATTACAGAGACGTCATTTACCGTAATTGCTAGTAAAGTTACTTAAATTGGGCCCGTGGGCCGAAAACCCGGATGTGAGACTTGCACATTACACAGGACAGAAACGTAACCCGTTTCCGTGTTCCGCTTCATCTAGGGTTCAACTCAAAGGTGGGGGTTGGGTGGCCCCTATAAAAAAGGTTCAACATCAAAGGATTTCACGGTGTTATTCTCCGCAAAAAATTTTAAGTTTTTCACTAAAATACAAATCATAATCGGAACTATGAATATATCAAATTTAAAAAGTTTTTTTTTCTTTTTTAGTTCTTTGGTGTTTCCGCTTTGAAAACTGTTCTGTCCCATGTGGACGGCATTAAGGGGGAACTGCCCTCCTCGCATGAGATTATGGTCGTCCTATAATGTACTGAAGGCACAAATGCATTATAAGAGACATATAATCCTGAAAACAGAAGTTAGACATTTGTGGTTCACGACACATTGCAGTGATTGATGTTTTTTGATACATACCAACAACGCATTACTTCAACCCCAAACCCGACATACTTACACATCATCGGGACCACAAGCCCACAGGAAGTCATCTGCTGCACGGAAAAATCATCTCTAGGCCAGAAGAACACACGCTGTTTCAAGTGTTTGTCACATTTGTGTGATTTGAAAATAAAATCTTTAGTGTAAGTGATGTTTAGTGTAGCGACCCATCATAGCTTGTGTTGCTCTGTGGACACTTGGATTTGAAAGAACTTCTTGTGTAGCCGGCGTCACGTTCCAGACGGTTTGAAGAGCGGTCAGAGCCAAACGTGAGGTCGCAAAGGTCCAGGCCTCGGGAAATTTGTCCTGCTTGTTAAACCTGAATGCCAGTGGAGGAGGAGCGCGAGCGTGTGCAGAAATGTTCAGAGGGGCAGCGACAGGAAAGTCTTCGGCTCGTTTCTACCCATTAAAAAAGATCGTTTTATAAGGGAGGGGGTCTTAACAGCCGTCAGACTCTGAAACACGACTGACACACTCCTACGGAATACAGATGTTAGAAGCTGATGAAATGTCCATGACGTGACCAGCGATACAGATGTGGAACATGTAGAGTTACTTTAAAGTGTGTGTGCTTGGTGCTTTGAGGAGGACACAAACCTGTGATTGGGCCAGTCCTCACTTCTTCAGGGGGCTGCTTCAGGCTGAAGACGGGTTTTGAGTTCAGGGTTATGGACGGGGGGTTGGGGGGGCTGCACTATATCAGCGGCTGTGCTCATAAAGATGGATGTTGGTGTGTGTGGGTTTGTATGAACACGAGAGCGAGGACATGTTGGCAAAGGGACGACGGTCCTCACGTTCTCTCACTGCTTAGGACTTTTTGAAGTTCAAGACTTGGGTTTAACGTGAATGTTATGACTGTCCCCATGGTGCAAAGGCCCCGTCCATTTCTTTTTACTAGCCTCCCCACGGGCTGTAATGGTTCTTATCTTTAAACTGACAGTGGCCGTGAATTCACAGAGAGCAGGTCATAGCAGTTTTATGGCTTTGTGTTTCTCAATGAAAATATACGTCATCAGAACCATTTGAAGGATGGTACGATCTCTGAAACGACAGCTTTAATTTAAGGTGCTTGGCAGTTGTTTCCTTTAAGGATTTTTCATACGCTGATTTGTCAGGGAGCTCCGTCTGCAACGCATTACCGCAGAAACATTAGACTTGATTTAACATGCACATAAAGTATATAACTTTTATTACATGATGGATTAAAATCCCCTTGTATACGTCCTTTTGATTATTCTCCCTGTGGCTGCACACATACATGCAATGAACGTGATGCAGTAATAATAATTTTCCTCTGAAGGAAAGCACTTCATATGGAGCTGTGCTGCTCACTCCGACGTCAGCACCTCTGTCATAGTCTCCCAACTTTATTTATTGCAATGTTGTGAACGAAGAATGTGTCATAGTGCAAAATAAAATCTGTCTTTCAAAGGAAACGCATTGAATTGTCTCAAAATAATGAAATTGTCTGTGAAAGTGGGAGCGGGAGGACCACCGGAGGACGTCCATCAACAGCACGTTGCTGGGATTTGGGAGACACGCTCCACTATCGCCCACATAGATCCACATGCCATAACTCACATTAATTCTATCACATAGACAGTTTTTACGTTGCTCATCTGAGCCAAACTAACCCAACAGCGTTAGGTGAGAGTGAAGATTGACCCACCTTTCCTGGTGAAACCTCAGTCTCTGGAATGCTCGAGCGACACTGGGTTCAACCTGTGTCTGTGTTTCCAATCTGAGAGCTGGCGCCTACAATTAAAAGTGAAAATGTCTTTTTGACGTGACGTTACATTCTTGAAGTGACGAGTTGTTGGCCTTTGTTTGCTTCCTTACAAGGACACGGACAGCGATGAACAGCCGCAGCCGAGGGCCGACGCTGAGGGGCAGCACACGGAGGCCCTGGATGAGACTGTAGACCTGGTTTACTCCCTGAACGACAGGCCGCCGTGGTACCTCTGCATCCTGCTTGGATTCCAGGTGAAGTGATGCGTATGCACGGACAGCCGTGAAGAGAACCTTCGACGAAGCTGCATTGAAGCTTCAGTTAGGAACTTTTTAGATTTGCTCAATCTTGACCAATCGGGGAAGGTCAGAATCTGTGCATCATTTAATAAAAACATTAATATTGAAATGTTACACCTGATGAAACAGATTTGACTGTTAGAAATAGTTGTAAATAATAAACATTTGCTACTCCACTAAAATCATTTAAAAATATTTATATTCTATATTATATAAGTGAGTCATAATATCATAGTTCTACATGATTATTAGTAATATGAGAACATGCCAGCGACATTTGTAATTAACAGTCAAACTTGTTTGACAGTGGATTGGATTTTTTTTTCACCATCTGCTTTCATAAGACGTTATTAAATATTTTGCTTTCTACCAGTAGAACCGCAACCTCCTATTGTGAAAGGGAGTGGGTGTTTTTCCAGTTCAGTGGCTTCTAACTTTATTAATATGGCAGTAAAGACTATGCAAATATGTAGAGGACGTCCAACAAACTGAGCAGATCCAGGCCGCAGTGGAGAGAAGAAACAGGAAGTAACGGAAGAAACATCCAGCAGAAGCAGCTGGATTTAAATTCTAATTCTACATTTAATGGGAAACTAATGAAGGTGAAATATGATCTCTCTTACCAATCCCAGCAGCACTTATTTGAAAGCCCATTAGGGAGTCATTAGGACGCCGCAAAAGTGGGAAGTGCAGTCGGTCGAACTACATTTAACAAATGCGTCAACGTGGTTTTTCAGCTTCATCACTTGGAGACAGGATGCTCCAACTGCATAAGACCTTGTCAAAACTTCACGGGGACGATGTGACACGTTTTCGGTTCGTTCCATATTTTGTGTTGTTTCCAGGCAAATTCCTGCTGTGTGGGAAACTGTTCCCCACAGAAAGAAAGAAGGGAACAGTTCTGATTTATAGGCGATGCCCATGAACAAGAACCCGATTAAAAGTCTTTGGTTCCATTTGCTTGAAATGGGTTTGACTTTTGAATCCTTCAGTAAAATTAATTACAAGGAACTCCTTTGAAGCCTATAAAAAGTGTTGGCCACAAATCGGGAAAAGCGAAGTGCACGCTGTGTCTGAGGTGTACGGTCCTTTTTCAGACGTTCATTCCTACCAGCAGGGAGTGTGAAACCGTCGACACGAGTGTTTGAAGGCCGCTGTGATAATTACAGCGGGCTGCTCTCATTCTGCTTCTCTCCCGTGTTTTCTCCTGATTTATTTGCTTTTCTGCGAGCAAAACATTTTTGGGGGCACATGAAAGTTCCCCGGGTACCCTTGAGGGAGTTATTTTCACTCGTAGAAGACATTTTTTGGGATATTATTCATGATCGCATCACTTCTGTACACAGATGTCCTTTTGTGTATATAGGGAAGTATTTGTTTTGACGCTCGCTCTGCGATATGGAACCTCGCTGTGTGCGAAAATAAAAGAATAATGTGTCTTTTGTTCGCAGGGGGCAGATGGGCTGGCTTGTGTGTCGTGATTGTGAAGCAGCAGTGTGTGTGTGTGTGTGTGTGTGTGTGTGTAACCTAAAACCGCAGCATTGCTGTTGGACAGGCAGCACCACGCACCGGCCTTAGAGCAACCAGGCCGGCGTGAAGCTGTGCTTATTGTCTAAAAGTTGGCACGAACAGACGAAAATCAATCACCCTTGAGATGTTTCTTATTTTTCTAACCACTCTGTGGCCCTCGGTCCCATCGTCTGAATGCAAACCTCCCATTTTGGCAGAGAGACTGTGTGTATATACTGTAGAATGTGCTGGAATGGGCTAATGAGAGTTCTCTGGCCTGTAGAGGTCCGACGGGCTATACATCTGACGTACACGTGTTTACAATAAGAAATGTAAAAATGATTCATCTTGATTGAAAGGTTTTTAAGCCAGTCTTCAATTTCTGTGAATTGATGTGATGAGAGAAAAGAAGATCAAGACTAGAGTTTTGGACACATGTAGGCCTACATTTGATCTTCATACTCCACACCAAGGTCGGTTTCCACATTTGAACTGCGAACACTCTGCGATTTACTCAGCCGTCTGTCCAGCTGACATGAATATGCATTTACTAGGATGCCGTCAGAGCTGATAAACGCCTCGCTTTCTAAAGGAATCCGTTTCGTCTGTCGTGAGAGTTGTAGCTTCCAGGTTATCCCCATAAATATTCTTCTACACTTCCTGCAACATGTGCAGCTATTCACGAGTGGCAGATTCATAGTAAAATATGTGTACGTTTAAAACGCACTGAACGCTGCGATACATAAATCTGCGTTCACCCAAACCTGACCAGATATAACGATAATGTATCAACCCTGACAGAGGTGCGTCGTGCACTTTAATCCAGCCAAGCCATGTTTTAGGGGATGCAGGTGTTTTTAAAAACAAATAAAACATAATTGTTTTATTTCCTGTTCCCAGTGATATGCAGGAACTGTCATCCATCAAAAACGTGCACATTACTTCAGTGACAATGTTGTGATGGTTAAAAGTTGCAGAGATTTAGTTGGTGTGATGAGAAATCGCCTGATTGGTCGTTGAGGCTGGAGATCTTTTTGATGAGCGAATGAGCCAGAACATATTCAGATTCATGAGAACACACACCCTGTCATCACCACAGCTGGCCCTGCTCTCATTCACTGGACAACAGATTGGTTTGTGCTTTGATTGAGCTCGTTTGTAACGAGGCAGCAGTGGCTCTCATGGCAAATATGTAAATGTCATATTGCTCCTGACATGTATTCACCTTCTTCTGAATTCGCAGCATTACATACTGGCCTTCGGTGGCATCATCGCTGTCCCGCTGATCCTCGCCGAGCCCCTCTGCATTAAGGACAACAACACGGCCAAAAGCCAACTCATCTGCACCATTTTCTTTGTGTCGGGAATATGCACGATACTGCAAACATCTGTCGGTACCAGGTAACACCCGCGTTTTCTCGTTGAACCAGGAAGAACCAGGCCACACAACAGACGCTTATATAAGAAACAGATATTTATGCAAGTTTTCACACACACTTTTTGTTTTTTTTCCCCCACAAACACACGGAAAGTAGAAAGTTCATGGAATCTGACAGCCTCCATTGTTTGTGAACATTGTTAGTCGCGGTGTCTGTGGAATGGTATTTATTAGAGTTTTTGTGTGTGTTCCCTTTTAATTCCCGCTGACAATGAGATTTTAACTTCACATACAGAGCGAGGGACTGTCCCCAGAAAGAGACCGAGGAAACGTCTGTGCATTTCACTTTTCTCCTATTTGAGTGACAAGGAAGTATTTAAGTCTGACTACAATGGGGACAGCGTGACACTATAATTTCCAGCATTAAGCGTGTTTACAAGAGCCCGAAGTTACGGCCCAGCTGAAACGAAGGTCCCGGAGGCAGGTCACGTCCTGGGTCAAGGTGACGCTAACAGCACAAAGCAGATTTACTGAGTTATGGAATATTTTTCCTATGCGCCCTGACCTTTGCCGAGTTTTCGGAGAGCAATTTGTTATTAGCGTTTGAGACCGTTGGATTGATGATAATTGCGTGGCACTTTGATGGGAACGTCGCCTCCCACACACGCAGGCCTCCACAAACACTTTCCTGCCCCCTCAGAGCCAAGAGCTTTTATTTGACATTTCCACCGACGCAGTTTGACAAAAGTCCAGAGAGACAACATCTGATCTCAGTAAACACTTTGACAGTGAATAATAAGCAAGTTAATCTCTAATTTTGTTGTATTTGTCATAACTGTGGCATAACGTGCTTTGTAAAACAAGAAGATTAAAGGATGGCGACAAGAAACAAAAATGATAGGCTTGAAAGTTTTAGCTGAAAATGCAAAGCCAGCTGGCCGGGTGGTAAACTGAGTAGAACGGGATTTTTCACTGAGGGTAAAACATCTCAAAGCTCTTTTTTTGTTGAGTTGTGGCATCGTTTTGTTATTTGCATGTTAATTAGAAAGTTTGTGCCATTGCAAACTTTGGTCACATGGTGGCAACATTGAGTAAGTGCCGCCACCAAGGTGCTGCAAAATGCAAGTTGGGCATTTCTTCCTGTATTTGTGTGGAGATGCTTGTTACCTGGTAAAGTTACCTGCTAAATTTTTACCAACATGAAAACTGCAAACAAATGATATCACAAAAAGTAAAAAAAAATACCCATGCGGCGGACGGGATTAATGCGGAACACATTAGATGCTGGTTACATCTCTTGCAGGGGAATGCGGAATGGAATTCAAGCCCCAGTCCACAGTAGATTTAAACTGACCTCAGCTGTTTTTCCCTCCTACCATCATCCCAAAGAAAGACGACGTGTTTCAGAGCGGAGCAGGGTTCACTGCTGAGCGTCTGCAGGCCTTACTTACAGTGGAAGAGCGTCTACAGAATCATCCTTTACTCGCCCTCTCAGAACTGCACCTATTATTTCATTATCTTAGCAAAGTGTGAAAATATCTTAGAAAGCACAATTTAATTTCTTGATACAGCAGTTAACAAGTTCATCTGATCTTTTCGTGTTGAGACTTATTCGTTCACGTCCTCTTTTGCTGTTAAACGGCCTTGTTTGAAGGGGCGAAAAGCCGCAGTAAAACTATCAGTCGGCCTCCGTGTGGTAACGGGTCATAACATTTTTGAACATTTTGAATGACCTGACATATTTTGGTCAGACCTTTTGATCTTTAACCCTTGTGCCTAAATGACTCGCAGGTTACCAATCCTCCAGGGGGGCACGTTCAGTTTCATCACCCCAACCCTGGCCATTCTGGCTCTTCCTAAGTGGCAGTGTCCCGCACAGCTGCAGAATGGCACGAGCTCACAGCACACAGGAAATTCTGATGAAGTCTGGATGTCACGAATGCGTGAGGTATGCTTGAATTATTGTCCTCATTGTAATGTACATGACATGTCACAACCAAGTGTGTGCACTGCATTTAGCAGCGCCCCGGGGAGGCAGCAATGAGTGTCTTGCTCAAGGAAACACCTGGTGTGTGGGCTGGGATTTGATCCCGGAGACGTCCGCATTCCAGCCCAATGTTCTACCCACTGAGTCACCAACTATTTACAGGAGGTGATTCTCAGGGCACAAGACAAAGATAAAGAGGTTTAAACCATCAACGAGAACCTTGTGTCCCTGACTGGCCGATGAACCTGCGTCCTTTCTGTCGCACGTATATTCCTCTGTGTCAGTAGAAACAAGGTTCACATAAGAGGTTCCAAAGATTAATCTTGTTTTATTGCAAGATTTGGTCTCTATGTGGTGATGCATCAACCATTCACACACTCACTCACTCACACACCCCGACACCTGCCATGCGTGGTGCTCACCTGACCCACCCGGATTCGGATTGTTGTGTGCACATGACTAGTGAAACTGTGTCTGTGTCTCCCTTGCAGATCCAGGGAGCCATTCTGTTGTCGTCTCTGCTTCAGGTCATCCTGGGCTTGTCTGGACTCGTGGGCCTTGTGCTCAAATTCATCGGCCCTCTGGCCATCGCTCCCACCATAAA
This sequence comes from Channa striata, assembly GCA_033026295.1. Taxonomy (NCBI): domain Eukaryota; kingdom Metazoa; phylum Chordata; class Actinopteri; order Anabantiformes; family Channidae; genus Channa; species Channa striata. Next base: position 24,149,705 of record CM065176.1, on the reverse strand, counting down.
CCTCATCGGCTTGTCGTTGTTCACTGAGGCTGGAAAGAAGTCTGGAGGTCACTGGGGCATCGCTGCCCTGTGAGTGGATTGTTGCAAATGAACTGCAGCTGAAGTTTGTCTTCTGTGAACACCTCCACACACAAAAAAATGCCGTCATTACTTAGTGTGTAGTTGACCACCACACATGCTCCTCTCCCCGACATTACATTTTCTGTAGCTCACCCCCTGGTCTGACGGGTCGTATAAAAGCATGATGGAGTGTAGCAGACAGTAGAAGAGCAGAGCAGGGCAGGCAGAGTGGGAGCTGTGTGGAGCAGAGGTGATCAATTGTGAGCCTCATGCCACCAATAACTTAAGTTTTGTTGGGTTTTTTTAAAACCTCTGTGATAACACACACCGTGCTACAGTAGCTCCTGCAGTGTGAGGCACATTCACGCACAGCGTGAAGTGTTCCATGCACAGTGTGAACTGCCATTCACGCGCAGGAAACGCAGTAAAGGATCTTACAACCTTCTACTGCCTCTTTCAGCACAGTTGTACCGTTACCACGGATCATTTCCAGGATAACGAGCATCACGGGGAAATCCCGCTGTGCAAAGTGACCTCCCCCTGCCTACGATCTATGGGAGCGTGCCGTTCGAAAGCACGCTGACTGATGGTGACCATGAATGAGCATAGAAACGTCCGTGTGTGACATCTCTTTCTTGTCTTGTGTTTTCCTCCAGCACGGTCTGCCTGATCCTGCTGTTCTCCCAGTATCTCAGTAAAGTCGACGTTCCAATGGTTGCTTACAAGGACAAGAAGTGGAAGGTTTTCCATTATCCGCTTTTCAAGCTCTTCTCGGTGAGTTGCCAACACCATTCGAGATCTTTGTGTCCTTAAAAGTGTTCAAATTTCAGAAACCTATTTCTCATCCTCCTTTAAAAGTACACAAGTTATTGAATAACGCTGCAAAAGCGTCATTCACGATCAAGCCAAAGATTCCCAATCCACTGTGAAAACCTGGGTGTAAAACGTCCCTGCACGTCTTTTCATTGCATGTAGTTTTGCCTCTGTTGTTGAAGATTTGATTCATTAGTAACTGTTTGCTGTTTAGCTGCACCTGATCCACAGAATCACCTTCGAATGAAAGTTTAGTTTGTTTTAGGGTTAAAACCAGTTAAATAGCTTAAAGTTAAGAACACGCATCAACAGGTTCGTTTACAGTATTTTTACTACACGTATTCAAATCCGTTTCAGTATTTGAACAGCAAGGACGAAAATTGCCAAATCCAAAAGTTTAAAATTTCTTTAATGATTTGTTTGCATTAGTTTGTTGTTAACAACATCTTTAATTAGGTCTGATTGACTTGGATCATCTAAGGCCTTCCACCCCCCGCCCCTTTTTTTTATGTCCTTTGTTGAGTTTACAGTGTGTTTTATATCAGTGTCTAGCTGCATTTCTGTGTAAATGTGCAGTGAAAGTATTTCTGTGCACTTCTGTTACTGATTGAGGAGCCTGTGCTCGAAGCAGCCAGCTCAGCTGTGCTTCACCGATGGACCTTTTTTATCACGTCATGTGCTCAACCTCTGTAAATTCTAGCTGTCGTTTCTCTTGCCAAACCCATTCTCTACATGTTTTGCTCAGTGCACCGGTGGTTTCTTTCATTTTGATTGATTTTCCTTCCGCATTTTATTGTTTGAGCAATCCTTCTCATGTCGGGTGATTGCATGTCTTATGTTGTTTAAATATCAGGAAATAAAAGCTTATATCCATCTTTACCCCAACGCCTTCACTGCACAGCCTTGTTGTTCCAGTACTTTTCGATGGGACTGAATACGTTTGGAATCCTACAAAAGGCCCAGCCCGTTTCGTCCACATCCAAGCCGCCAGTGTGAATGGGAAAAGTAAATAAAAATGGGGAAAAAAAAGACAGCGTTGCATTAATTTTTCTTTCTCTTCGGGCTGGTGGATGTTTTAAAGGCGTATGTTTGACTTCAGCAAACACGAACCCAGTCACCCTTTTGTGGGATAATGCGAGCCCTGACTCTCAACCTTCCAGCTATGACATTTTTTGACAGTTTGACATTACAGATTTCACCTGTAAGGCAGAAATCACCTGTGGAGATGAACCAACCAAAGAGGAAATGTTTTTCTAGCCTTCATTCATGTGAGGATGGCTTTGAATCGACTACACATGCTCTTTGCACGTACACGTTTCCCTTAATGGCCAAAACACACAGCTCCATATGCTACGTTTCATGTATTTACATTGGGACAATACATCTGTATATTTTGCACTGATTACTTTGGAAAAACAGATTTTTTTTTTTTTTGTTCAACAACATCCAAACTAAATAGGTCATTGATGCTTCGAATTCGAAGCCGTGTGAATTTGTTTAACTAACTGACTGTTTAGAAGGACGGGGAGGGAAAAGGAGGCGCTCAGCTAACGGAATGCTAAGTCAATAAATGAAGGTTTGAGAAACAATATTGAAGTGACGACAGAAGCCCGGCACCCACCACTCCCCCGGGGTCCAACCTTTGCAGCGCTGTATGTACAGTAAAGCACCTTGACACATTTTGACTGAATGACTCACATCCTGCGGCTTTACCGTCAGCCCTTCCTCGTTTACAAAGCCGTTCTCGGGATTCTACCAGCTTATTTTTGTTTAGATATGAAAAGAAAATATCACATGCTCTTCTTTCCCAGAGCTTCATTGAACTTCCTTAGCATGGAGCCGGTGACAAAATGAGCTAACGTAATTGGTTTCTTTGGGAGGTGTGGAGATGTGCAAGACTCACCTGTTACATTTTCCACTGTTAAATTTGTACATATGCAGATCACGAGATTCTTTATCCTCAAATGTTTTAATGCCTTGTTAAAAAACTGTTAATAATGCAGTTTTTTCTTTTTCTTTTTATGTGGTTTAAAGTTAAAGTGTCCATTGTTCTGTGTAGGTTCTTTCTACTTGGTTCTAATGCTGCTGAATCACAACAATTTCCCCACAGTGGGATCAATAAAGTCTCATCAGTGCTTTGGTATATAGTTATTATAACGTGTCCCAAGTAATTGTAGTATATTTTATTTTTGTGCATACTTGCATTTCTACTATGATTATTTATTTAGTTTGAAATGTGTTGGTCCTGGCCAGGACATTCTTTCAAAGCATGTGTTTAATCTCGGAGTTCATTTTCTGGCACATACTGCCCTCAAACTGCTGCTTGAGGCCTCCAAATGATAAAAAGCATTATTGCACAAGCCATAACTCCCATGCACTTTGTGTGCAATCGGGTCTGTTTTGAAGACCCATGTGGGTTTCAATGCAGTTCCTTTGCAGAAACCTGGAGATTCTTATCCAACAATTGCGGTTGCAAAATAGATTTATTTGTGTTCAGATAATCGTCAATGGTTTTTAATAAAAAATAAGTGTTTTATTTTACCTTTTTTTTGAATGACGTGAGTGCTACTTCGCCAGGCCCCTCAAGGAGGAAGATTCATGCTCTGTAAGTTTTCTGTAGCTCTAACTTCTACTGACGATCTGTTTCTCCTGACTCTGACACCTGAACTCTAGGCTTTGTTTGGGATGTGTGGCGGCTGGCTTGTCTGCTTCTTACTGACGGTGTTTGACATCCTGCCTTCAAAATCTGATGAGTACGGCTTCTCAGCCAGGACTGACATCAACGTGGATGCTGTGACAAATTCTCCGTGGTTCCACGTGCCGTACCCAGGTAGACGCACACAAACCGTTCATTCCATCTGGATGGTCATTTAACACCACGTGATGAAGCGATAGAGTCAAACCACTGTCAAAGCGTCACTCGAAACGGTGCGTTCAGCACCGTGGCTCCTACCATTCAACTCGTCTGTCAGCTTCGATTTAATTTCATCTTTGACAAACATCCAAAGTAAATACAAACCAAGGACACCGTGCTCTCACCTGAGGGTTGCACACCTGCTCTGAAACGATCTGTCAGAAAGAGTCTTAATGCAAGTTCAACCTGATGTCAAACCATCAACAACTGGTGCTGAATTCATTATTAGCAGGTTTAGTGAAAAATTCTCAACCTCTCCACTGACTTTCAAAGCTAATTATGATAGTTCTAACTTAATAATAATAATAATAATAATAATAATAAAAGGTCCCACGACTGGGATGGACATATGTCAATACATCTTGTTGACATTTGGAAAACCTGCAGTGTCAGGCGATGTCTCATTTTATACCTACTGTAAATGTGTGTGGCAAGTGGGTTTTATAATTGTATTTATTTTCTATTATGTGCACATCAAATCTGCTGTTTGCTATGTTTTCTCAGAGCCTGTGATTCACGTTTGTGACAGAAAAAAATCCAAGATGACGACAGGAACAACTGTTGAAATTGAAAAATATATAATAGCTGACGCAACATTCACCTGAAGATATTTACGTACACTGAAATAAATCTAAAACATGGAATGTTGTATTATTAGGACATGTGAAAAAAGCTCTACAACACTGATTAACATTTGACATAATTGTTGGTGTCTTTCTGTAGGTCAATGGGGTCGTCCCACAGTGAGTCTGTCGTCAGTGTTGGGCATGATGGCGGGAGTCTTGGCATCAACCATGGAATCCATCGGCGACTATTACGCGTGTGCTCGCTTGTCCGGTGCCCCTCCGCCTCCAACCCACGCCATCAACCGAGGCATCGCTGTAGAGGGCATCGGCTGCATTCTGGCTGCACTGTGGGGAACTGGAAACGCCACCACCTCCTACAGCCAGAACATTGCGGCGCTTGGCATCACCAAGGTACACGCCCACTCACGTACCAGTGACGAGGCCGTCATCTGACCCACCAGGGGCAAACGACTCGCCCTTTTCCAACATGTTCTCATCCCACAGTGAATGACCATCCTGAGGTGGTGTCACTGCTGGAGTGCCACCGTTCGACGCCACATTAATACATACACACCTGCATGAGGTTTAGGGAAAACGGCTTCAGGCTCAGTTGAAATGTAAAGGACATGAAAACAAAAATGCTACGACATGTACTTCCTTACTATAGTAACCAGGTGCAGCACATTGAGTTATGACCATCGTTACAGCGCACAACCCCTCTCCTCTCCTGTGGGAAACTCCGGCCTTGTTTTACCATCCACCTCCCCACTAAACGTTTTCATCTTATACACTATGACATAGCTTTATGCTTCAAATATTAAGCATCGTGGTTTCCATTCTATTGAATTGTATGACTGAAGTCACCGTGCTTTTTAACACCTCGGGAATGACAACTGCCTTTGTATAATTTTTAAAATTTCCATCACAAGGTTGTAGGATAAAGAATGACTTTGTGGCAAATTGAGTTTAGATGCACGCTCTGAAAATGTAGGTGTTTCATTGTTGCACCAAGGACCAAGTGTTTGTCCATTATATAAATGCAGGGGCTTATTTGAAGAAACAAAAAGGACATGGCTGAAAAAAATATATTAAAAAAAAAGATGCCTCAAATTTAAAAAAAGCAAATCTAATGGGGCGACTTCCTTCCCCGTCACACCAGGAGCAAACAGCGGCTCCCACAGAGCTTTGTATTGCTGTGCAAACATAAGAATTATTACCATAACAATCCTACTATATAGTAATAGTAGTAGTTTAACGGAATCTTTGAAGAACAACAGCTGTTAACTTTTTATTAAGGCATATTTTTCTTTATGTAAGCATGTTTTATTTGAAGCACATTTGAATCATGCATATTTTGCATTTTTACGTCAGTGTCTTTCTTTATTTTTATAATTAAAATAACTATTTTGACGGCGCGTGTTGCTTCAGAAAGTTTAGTTTTTGCTGCATACACAACCTCGTGTCAGTGGGGTATTTTCAAGGATGCTGGAAACCCATCATATATTTTCATAAATCCAAAAGCAACTCTGTCAGCACCACAGTGCGACTGGTTTATTTAGCTTCTTTCAACAGCAGGATCACTTTATTACATCTTGACAGATGGATATTCATCTCTTCATACAACAGTCAGTAAAGTACTTTGAGGTCTTGCAGAGCCGTATGATGTCACCTCCCTTTGGAGGAATCCCTGCTGCTGCCTTTAGTGCCGGTACATTACAATCAAAACTCAAACTTTCACAGTCATTCAAAAGTCACATCCTACCCAGAATGCGTGTAATCAGCTCCACTGTGTGAAAAAAGATTTTGTAAAGTTAAAATCTTATCTCGCATTTCCTCACTTCAGTTAGCGAGAATAAATTATGATTCATTGTCATCAGGCCAGTTGAATGGCAATAAATATGATTCATTTTGTGACCGTGAGATCTGCGAAAGCTTATCGGAGAAATTCCAGCTCAGACAAACTGATGTATTATTTGACAATTGCCAACCCAAGTTCCACCGTGTTCCATGGAACACGGTGGAACTTTGTTTGAAACCCACTGTTTTATGTAAACGGAGGCATGTAAAGTATTTTCAAAAATTACTCACTGTCAGCTTTGGGTTATTAATCTAACTGGGCACAATTCTTTATGGGTATTATCGGCTTTTAGAATAATATCTACCCGGGCCTCCCCATCAGGGGGAAGGGCCCCTTAGATTAATATGGATGGATCTCGTCCATGCACAGCCAGTTCCACTGAAAGTCTGGTGGATATCTGTCAGGATTTGAAAAAATATTGCCAATTAAAAATTACTTTAAAATATTTATTCTAATAATAATCATAATAATCATAATATATTCCCGAGCAGCTGCAGGGTTTCTGTGTGGAGTTTGCATGTATTCCCAGTGCTGAAATGGGTTTCCTCGAACTGCCCCCCACCCCTATCTGTAAGATAAATGGACACAGATAGCGGTTGGACAGGGAATGGCTGGTTGTATAGATTCCATATGAGTTCACCTCAGTAAGAGCTTTCATTTTTTTTACTTGCTGACTATGATTGGCCAGAATGTGTTAGTGTAGCGCTCTTTAGAGGAGTTTTGTCTGATTTAATGAACAAAGCGTCAACACAGTGAGCCCCAGTAATGGACGGGGTTGTGCAGTGGACTGGTACGTAAAACGTCCACCGCAGATGAAGGCCGACGCTACTGCTGAATGTTGTACTTACTCTGCAGGTCATCACAGATGAAGTGTTCTCATTAAATCATCTCACTGCTTCCCTAAGCTGTATTCCCATGCACCCCCATAAGGTATAAATAACTAGTGTCGTTCATCTTCTATACGCTGAATGATGAGTCCCTGTGGGTTCATTTTATGGCAGGTTGGCAGCAGACTAGTCCTCCAAACGACCGGCATCATCATGATCATCCTGGGGATCTTTGGGAAGTTTGGAGCAGTTTTTATCACCATCCCAGACCCGGTGATTGGAGGCATGTTTCTCGTTATGTTTGGAATGATCGCAGCTGTGGGGATATCCAACCTCCAGGTAAGCAAATGCCAATGTTGTAACAGATTTCCTTTGGTGGCTCCTTAAGAGCCTTCGTCTAGGAAACACAACAATGTTGAAGAGTACTGGAAATAGACAGGTCGACTGCAAATAAAGGCTGAAGGTACATCGGTGAAGCTGAGCAGGTCAAAGTAATTTACTAGCATTTAAAGACATTTTGAAACGTACCCGTTACACTATTGTCGGGGCGGCAGCGGCTCAGTGGTGGAGTGGCTGCCTGCCGACCACTGGGCCGGAGGCCCCGCTCCCCCGACCACGTGTCGACGTGACCCAGGGCGAGACACTGAACCCCTAACAACCCATCCCCAGCTCTGAGGCTGTGCCAAGAACCAATCCGAAGCACGGTAGAAATTGAGGAAGGACATGTGTGTAAAAGTGTGGCAAAGCAAAACGATCTTCTGCGGTGGCCTGAAATTGTGACATAAACTGAAAAAAAACGTAATATGATATTCTCTCGTTTTTCATCTGTCATGGCAGTTACTGGCCCCCTATAGGTTCAGGGTCCAGCGTTTATGGTCCGTGATGAATTTGAGTCTTTTTACTACCTCGGTGTAGTGATGGAGTTTGAGTTACGAGCGCAGTTATTAAATGGCAGCAGGTAACAGAGCGTCAGGTGAACTCAGGTCAACAATAATCCTGTTTTCTGGCACGAGATATATGTACACGATTAATACGGGAGTACGAGAGCAGGTCTTAGCGCTGCTGTGCGTGAAAACCACCCAGAAGTGCATGTTTTACATTGTTCCTTGTGCGAGGTGACAGGAGTGAGAACAGCTTTTGCAAGTAGTGCGATGGCAACGTCCCACCATTCCCGACCACAGCATTACTACAAAGGTTTGAGGGAAGTGGGGCCATGTTGCCTCTGATAATGTTGTAAATCCAAATCAAGTTGAGCACGTGTCAAAGCTGTGAATGAGCGAGTGTGTGGAGTCTGATGATGAGTGTAATTTAAAGACTGGAGAGTTCGGACGTACGAAAAGAGACTCGGAGCCACTGGGCTCTTCTGCCACCTGCCGTGACGCACTGCAGTGGACGGAGCCCTGCAGGTATCAGTTATTATCACATTATTGTACTTGGTGTTTACAGTATCACATCCTCACTTTCATCCATATGTCTGTCCATTGTTGTATGTTTGTGCTTATTGACGGTTGTCGATTGTGTTTTTATTTGCTGTGTATTTGGATCAGTGTAGCTCTCTCGCCTTTCTTACTGGCCAAGCGGTTTCCCACAGGCATTAATAAGGTAATTTGAGTCTTGAATCTTGAAGAGTTTTTTTTCTTTTTCCTGGAAAAAAAAAAAAAAACTTTAGTAAACGCACCCGCTTCCTAAATACATCTCACAGCGTCGCGCTAACGAATCATAAAAGATTACAACGCTTAATCCTAAACACTAAGCCTTTTATTAGCTTGGGTTTCAAAATGAAATATTTCAACTGCTCCCTTAATAAGCAGTAGGATGGAAGGAGGCGGGGGATTCCATCAGTTCCAACCAACGTGGAGTGGAAGGGAAGGTTTATCAGGGAATTTTACAGGAAATACTACATACTTTCCTACTCCTTCTAGGAGGATTTCATCGTCTGAATCACAGGAACTAAATCCCACCCAGATAGCGTTTTATTCCCGTACGGGCCTCCTCTGTTCTACGTAGGTGAGATTAGGACACCTGATACGGTTTTTCCTCCACATTCTAGTAAAGTATGTTGTTTGCATGTGAGTCTGAACCTAATTTGTGTGACAAGGTGGCACAGGTTTGGGGGTTTAGTGTCCGTTTGACATGTGGCCAGTGGGAGTCGGGTACCAAACTGCAGATTCCAAAGGTGACGGGAGGCGACTCCATCAACCATCTCACTGTCGCCTCACTGAGCCTCTGCTGCCGCCATGTAGTTTAGGAGAGTGGCTGAAAATCCCAGAATCACCTCAGGTTATCAGATAGATCACAGCAAGAGACATTTAGGGGACAATTCAGTTTAAATCTAAAGTCTGTAATAATGGAAGTTATTTTGTGTGGGGCAGCCAGAGACAAAACGTCAAAATAATGATTTTCATCTGAGAGCTAATAAACCAAAGTGTGATGTGGCCAACAACATAATCTCTCTGTCTGTCTCTCTCACCTCAAAGTACGTGGACCTGAACTCCTCGCGTAACCTCCTCATCCTTGGCTTTTCTACCTTCAGTGGACTTGTCTTGCCTACGTGGTTCCGCTCCAATCCCGGCTCATTGACACAGGTGATTTTTCACACAGACAAAAAAAAAAAAAAAAAAAGCTTGACCCAGATATTATTTCTGTTCTCCAAATAAGAGGTAGACAGCTGTGTGCTCCCACTCCTGCACTCACAGATTACCCTTGAAAAGGGCTGCAATAGTTCTGCCAGCCTAAGCTCCTAAGATCAAGGTGTTCCCAAATCCCATAGGCCCAGATGGCAAACACTAGGGTTTTAAAGTGGCAAGGAGATCCTCTCTAAAAAGGAGGTAGCCCTTCAGCTTTCAAGTTTTTGGTTCGTTTGTGTGTGTGTGTGTGTGTGTGTGTGTGTGTGTGTGTGTGTGTGTGTGTGTGTTTTAACACTGTGGCTCCGTTGGCCACATGGATCCAGTTTGGTGTCAGTGTGGCCGGTAGGGGACGCTGTTGGGTCTCCTACATGTGGAGTGGATTCCTTTCCCACACATGCTTTTTATTTGCTGTTACTGGGGGTATTAGGCCGGGGTGTCATATTTATATATGGTTTAGTCAGACAGGCGCAGTTAGTCTCTTTGGGAGTGAAACCGTACGGGCGATTCCAACTGGCTTTTCCCAACGACAGTAGCCGCCTGGGGAAAAGCACCGGCTCAGAGGCGGGTCGTGCAGTTTGTGGGTGATTAAGTCTTGAAAAAACACCACTGACACGTACACAGGCAGCATCACAGGCCTTTTTTTATACAAGAGGAACAATGGCCTCTCATCTTTGACATATTAAAAAGCAAAGATACAATAATTCTTGAATCTACATTAATAAGAATCAACTATCCATCTATTTGGAATATAAATAATAGGAATAACAATAATTAGAAGAAGATCAAGAACAAGAATAATAGGAATAAAGTTGTTGCTTTTGTTGTTTACCCACATTTTAGCATTTGGAAGCGTAATTTTATTATGATTTTTTTATTTAATAACAACAATAATATTCATAATAATAAAAGAGAAATGTTGCTAAACTTTTTGTAAAAAAGGCACAAATAGTCGATGGACTATTGTGCCTTGAAATGATTTTGTTGTGAATTGTGAACAATGTAAATAAAGTTGAATTGAACCGAATGAATCTATTGCCCTGCTGCTTCCCGGGTAGCTGTAAGTTGTTGTAAAATGTCCACGTGACCTTTTGTGAATTACCCAAAAAAATCAGGGTTCAAGAAGGCAAAGTTCTCACAAATTACCGCCCAGCTTTAATCCGGGATTAATCCGGGTTTAGCTGTACCTCTCGACTGGCTGTGGTTTCGGTGTACATAAAAAAACAGTGGCTGCTGTTAAAAAGCTGGTGGATTATGTCTGTGCCACTTAATTACCATCACTCCTGACTGGTAGGGAAGGAGGCAGCCCGAAGGAAAGTGGGGAAAAAGTTACCAAAAGTGAGTGTGTGAATCTCTATAAAAATAAACCAAGACTGTGACATTCTTAACATGATGAAGGTATTTAAACGAATCCTTTCAGGGCCCGTGAAAAACACACTAAATATTTCTAGGCGCTTTTGATTTGCGTTGACAGACAAAGGTGGAACCGAATTACACCAAAGCGACGTTCCTTCGAAACCCTGGACCGCGTGGAGCTTTCGCGCACACACCTGACCAATGGGAGATCGGTCACCGGCTATTAGCTGATGACTCCCTGCTGTCGACGACACACCGACCGGCCGCCTCCTATGAAGTGCCGTCAAAAGAGCAATCCTCAAGATTAAACCGCTCTCCTCTGTTGACATAAGACCTTGATCCCATGAGTCATGTGATTCGAGTGTCTCCCAGGAAAGTGCTAATCCAGAGTTTAACAGTGGGCATGAGGGCTTGTCTGGTTTTCTCAGGTCTAGGCTGCTTACCTCCCAATCCTCTTGGCTGGGGCCCATGTCACTTGCTGTAATCTGCTCGGCTCGGATAAAGCACTCTTGCCCCCGAGTTTTTTCCTCGGCCTCGACACTCAGCTGATAGCTCAACACAAGACGAAACCTGCCGGGCGCTCCTTGTAAACAAAGTGCCGCTCGTCCAGACGTTATTAGATGTACCGTCTGCGGGGCTTAATATCAACTCAGCAGGAGCCTTGAACTTTTGACTGGTGCCTCTCTGGGCAGGAAACATGTATATGTGTGTGTGTGTGTGTGTGTGCAGTAAGTGAGTGCTTGTGCGCGTTGGGATGGGCTCATTAAACAAAAGCCTGGACAGAGTCGCTGCTGTCTGTAATCTCATTCAGTTGGCGCTTTCTGACCTGAAGGCCATTATGAAAGACCTACAGGCATCTGCATCGTCAGTGGCGCTTTGTGGAAACACTGAGCAAATGATGAACCTACTTTGACACAGGAATTTGAAGTGCCAAAGGCGACTGGTGATGACAGAGGCTGACCCACAGCCATCAAGCCACCTCGTTAAGGCCAAAAATCTGGGGTATGCAGACTTCACAGGACTCTCCTGTCAAGTCCTGCTGTTCTGCATAATCACAACTCAAACTACCATTTTTCATACTTTAGTTCACTGGTGCTGGAAACACTTTAGAAGTACATGACAGACACTGAAACACACACACTCAAATAACCTTCTCTTGCTTTTTCATGGGGGTATGGAGCTGTGCAGACTGTTTTGGTTGAGGCCAGGATTAAGATATCCATCGCTGAGATTGTCTCCAGCCAAAATGTTGTCGATTGTGTTCCGTTGCCGGTAATGTGGGCACAAAGATTTCGACGAGAAGGAAGTAAATGGAAAATGGGGGGAGATAAAAAAAAAAAAGACTTGACTCTCCTGCCTGGATTGAAATCCACCGTAAGTTTGATGACTGTATGTTTTAGCAGAGCGGTGCTTAATTGCAAACACACACCCCGCTGACCTTGAAGAACAAGAAGTGACAAAAGTGTCTCTCAAACACACCACAAAGACGAGCAACCAGCGAGCCTGCACATTCCCTTCCTGTATTCATCGTCCAGAAAGGGAAAGCAGACGATGTAAGACTGCGGATATAAACTATGAACAGAACAGCAGTTCCTGTTAATTCTCACTCCCCCGCAGCTTTAGTTTCTTGATTCCATTCTTGTTGCCCTTAGCTACTGAAGGGTAACTAATGACTTTTGTTTATTCTCGCCTGTGTTCCAAGGAATAAAAGAGCTGGATCAAGTGATTTTAGTGCTCTTCACCACGCACATGTTCATTGGAGGATTCTTTGGGTTCGTCCTGGACAACACCATTCCAGGTAGGACGGAGCGGCGTGTCCTGAAATGACCAAGCAGGCACTAACATCGCAGGAGTAACAAGGCTGTTGCTGTTTCAGGCACCGACAAAGAGCGGGGCATCAAGAGCTGGCAGGACAAGGTGCAAGACGAGAGCCAAAGCACATACGACCAGTCAAGCTACGACATCCCTTTCTGCAACAGTGCCTTGAAACGAGTTAAGTGTTTCCGGTACCTGCCCTTCCTTCCTTCTTACAAGATGACGCAACAAGAAACAACTCCGTAAAAAAGTGTTTCCTTACAGAGTAGCGTTGGTCTGTCCTGCCAAGAGTTGCAACCTTGTTTATCCTTCACCTGATTTCCAACACGTACTTTCACGAAGACTTTGTTTGCAAATCGTAAACGTGTAAACGTGTATTCACTTCGTAGGTCGAGCTGTCGCCTTTTGTCGTGTTTGAGCAGTCTTTACTTTGACGCAAGTTCTAACCAGACGCCCCAGTGCACCCTACGTGAGATGCTCAGGGAAGATACAAATTGGCGGGACAAAACTCCAAGGTTGCGTGGCTGGCTGCACTGGTTCGAACTGTTAAGATTATAACATGGCTGACTCACGCAGGGGCCGATATAAGAAACAGCCAATGAGTTTGTTTGCTTTCACATAATTTGTTAACGATTTTAAAACTTTGCTGCAGGGTTGCAACATCTTCTGATTTATTCCATGACATGGTTCTGTGAGCTGCAGGTTTGGATCCATTAAACGGCATCCTGAACACAGTTTGGGTCATGGAGCTAGTAGTTGCTAATACAAGATCACTAGCACCTGGTCTTCTTTACTGCAAAGAAAGGGAATAAAAACATAATCCACTGTGAATGATACTTAGTAATTGTTAGTAGTGCAACTTGCTCTGATTGGCCACAACACTTATGCCCCCTGCTGGTTTTAATATGAAATTATAGATTTTTATGAAAACAAAAAGATGCACTAATAAATGCTGATGTATCCTTGTGGGTAAACCACCTGTCAGCACATAAAAATCCTTATTTCATCCTTATTTTTTGCTGTTATACACAGTTAACACATTGTGTCCTTTGTGTACTTTTACTTTTGTACTTTAACTAAAATGATGATAATGTGCTTAATACTTTGATTTGATTTAAAGATTTCAAGTTGTATTTGCATTGAAAATGGTTTTTTCACGTGCGTTTTACTTAGTACTGACTTTGTGCACTTCTACTGCCCGATGATATTTTTCAGACCACCTGACTGATGTAAATTAAACCTTTAAATAATTGAAAGAACAAAGGTTTTTCTGCATCTTATCATTTGGAAGATTAATTAAAAACATTTTTAGTTTTGAATTCGCACAAACTTAATTTGTCATTAAAAAATTCCATACTTTAGCATCTTTAACAAAGCTTTATTTGAGCTCTTCATGTCACATTACGTCCTGATCTTGTATGAAGCTGCTGTTTTATTGTTGCAGACGTTTTGTATCATTTTCACTAGGAGCCTTACTACCTCATCAGGAACACTATGTTTCAGTAACAGCTGTTTTTATTAACATTATTAATCTGACTGCTGTATGTATCTCATTTGTAATTTGTCACTGTAAGTTCAAACTATTGCATGCGATGCCTGTACATTTAAAATATAGTAATTTCTGTGATTTTACACATTTTTACTAACAGGTTTAATGTCCTAAATAGTAAATAAATTTGGAACTTTCATCTTTCTCACTTGCTGCAAGTTGAGATGTTATATTAGAAATATGTATTTCTTATTTAGCTGCATCTTTGCTTATTTCAAACACAACAGTGTCTTTGTGTGAAATTGTTTCATTGAAAAATTAAAGCCACCAGCAAGTCACAATAAGTGGCGTCACCTACAAAATTCCCAATTAAGAAATGTTTTCATCTTAATTTTTACCAGTAGCTACGAAGGAGAAAGACCACATCAAATATCTGAGTCACTGTCACTAACAAACAGCTCTGATCAAGATAAGAACCCTCATCACTTGCATTGACTTAGCTGGAACGGCCACCTTTGACCCTTCGAGCCCCCTGGAGGCTAAAAGCCAACAGCCTGGAATGTCTGGTCGTGTGTGTGTGTGTGTGTGTGTGTGTGTGTGTGTGTGTGGGGTGGGGAGTCTTACTGTCACAACGTTGCCTGCAGTCAAGCTCAAAACAAAATGGGATTTACTTATTCTGTCAAAAATGAAATTGATCACCGTGCTAATCAGCACAAAAGCAGCAAACTAACTGAATGTTATCAGCATCGGCTGCGGTGAGAACCAAGACTTCCTGCCTTTGTCGTGTTCCAGTGAAATAGGGCAGAACACCCCCTGAACGCGAACCCCACACACACGTATGAAGCCATTACAGGGATTACAACTAAAGCATCGTCTCAGCCCACTGCATGTTTGAAAAGGACACCTCACACAACGAAATGACTGAACTGTGGACGCAGTTTAGCTTTAACACGTCAAATGTGAAGAGAATAAAAAGGCTTTAAGCACTTGAAAACGAAACTAAATCTGCCCATTTCGCCCAATTTACAGCAAACCTGAAGGTGTGTGGAAGACACTGTGCAATGCAATAAAAAAAGGGGAAAATAACACACACACACACACACACACACACTAGTTGCAGTTACGTTCGCTAAGAGATTTACCAACAAGTTTTAGCGATGCTAGTCGTGACAGTCACGTTTATAATGTATAAATGTGGAAATATCAAATCTACTGTTACAGTATTGGAAATCACGTCATTGTTTTAATGACGCACCCATTCGATAGTGTCATCAGTGGAATATGTGGTTCCTCTGTTAGACACGTGCCCACTCGGGCAGGACGCCGTCATTTCCGGCAGACATAGAAAAACCATTTGACCCAGAAGAAGATGCTCCTCAACCCTTTGAATGGAAAGGAGAATGAGACGCCGAACACGTGTTAGTATTTTCTACATTTGTGGGTCTGTAAGCCACGTACAGAAGGTCACATGTCACCCTGTTCACCATCGGAGACACAGAATTCTGCCTTTGGAGACACTGGCAGTAAATGTCACAATCCGTGTCGGGCATGTAACTCAAAAGATGCAACTTGTTGGTCATTACTCTGTTCAAGATGAATATTTCTTCACTTATTACTGACTATAAAAGGAACTTGTTACATTACTAGTTATATATTATAAGATGGACAAAGATTCATCAGTGGAAATGGGAAACGTTTCATCCAGCTCCAGCTACAACTTTGTAAGTGCTTTGTTTCTAGTTGGAGCCTGTTGTTGACAATAAAATCCAGTTTTAGTTTTTAACCGTTGAAGGGCTACAGGCATCCTGTGGCGCTCAGGGGGTGGAGCTTCACATGGTTGTGCTGTCATAGCAGGTGTTTCAAAAGGTTTGAGATTGTGTTTTAGCTCAGCGGACGGAACCTAACCATTGCCTTCCTTCTTTCACGCCAGCTTAATAGTAAGATGTTACGTTATCAGTCAGAAATCAGCATCCTGACACTTAAAGGCCCTGATGGGACCATTATAAACTGTGGCTAAAAAATTGACAATCACAACAAACACATTTCCAAAATTGTGGAGGGGCTGGTACATGCAGATGGACCCAAACGGATGTAGTGCGACACAAGATGGAACTTTGACCTACAGTGAAACCACCACACAGAATCTTATCCGATTTTATCCTGGATAAAATCGGATAAGATGCTGGATAAAAGCTGAGGAGAAGGTTAATTAAAGGTCAAAGCTGCGGATGCTCAGATCGGTTAGGGGTGAGGGTTTGGGTGAGGTTCCGGTACCTCGCACGTGAAGGTGTGTAGCTTTGTGAATGGGTACGCGACCACGTGGCGTGCGTGGACATATTTGGACGTTCCTTAATTCTTCTCTTTAAGAACCAGCTTTGAAGTTGATGTTCCACTGATGTTTTGTCTCGCCCTTCGCCTCTCTGTGATATCGGAAAGCTCCATGGGCTCTTCCTTTCTCGTGATTACGATCTGCAGTAGACCCAACAGCACAGATTAGCTTCTCAGCTTTTTCCCAGACAGTTTTAAGAAATTAGGCTGTTCAAACGGTCTCTGTGTCTTTAGTCTCCTCAGGCAAATCATCCTGCATCAGGGGTCACAGGTTTAATCCCCTGTGGTATTTACTGTATGCCTGTGCCATTTGCCTTTGAAAGACACAACCAGGCAAAAAAACATTTCCAGACTTTTGGAACAACATGTGCACAGCAGCTTCACAATTATAAAGGAACTGAGTTTAAACTTCCTCTAAAATGTAAACAAATGTACAGAAAATTAAAATAATTGTAGCTTTTATTTTACTAACTGAACCAGAACCATGGCCAAGAGCCAGATTTTGGGACACGTAAATAAGCGATGAGTTTAGAGCTTTAGTGACACAAACCCTCACTACAGTTTGTTTAGCATCAAGCAACTTGTCACTGATTTTTTTTCCGCTGGCAGAAAATGTCCTCTGGTTTCCACTGTACTCCATCCATAAAGGCATTTAGTTTAGTTGTATGGAAAACGTACATTTTCGGAGACATGCTTGCTCATTTTTATCCGCATTTGTTTGGATGTGCCAAGTTGACTTTGACTGTGGTTATGTTGTTTTCAAAGAAAACTTAAAAGGCCATAAACGATGGCAGATCACCCTGCGGACTCATACCAGGATGAGTCAATTTACTTTGAATTTTGATTGTCTTTATCCAAACTGATGCAAATAGAAGAGGAATCACGAAGGACTCAGGCCTGGAGGCAGAAGCTGTGTATGACATTTTTCTACACGGTATATTATTTAATTAGCTTCATGCTCAGTAAATGACGGAACACACAGCCAGAAAAGCAGCTCCCACTGGCAAGTGTGTATTAGCCAACACTCATATTAATACAGCGACAGTTTAGTGACTAAAGTGTTTTTGTGAAACTCGGATTGCCACTTGTTTACTTGTTTAGACATGCCAGCGATTATCTTGGATGCAGAACTTTGAAGAACGCTCCTGAGCGACAGAAGGACTTTGCCAGAGCTACCGGAGCATTAATGTGCCAGTGGGGCGAGTGACATCCAGCTCCTGCCTGACTGCAGCTGTGTCGTTACAAAAACACGACCGTTATATTTTTCCATCGGGAATGACACGTGGCAGCGTCCCTGTTTTGGCCCCAATATAGTGATATCCATGGGAATAAGGAAAATTGGTACAATGCATTTGCATTTGGTCAGGTATCGGTTTGTAAGGCAAACAAGAGTAAAGTGATAACGGTTCAAGTCACAGCGTTGCCTCTAACCTGTAACCTGTTTGTTAGTTGCCGCTTTCTGTCAATTAATGTTGAAGCAAAGCCAACAAACTACACCTCGTTTAAAAGTGCACAACTGAAATGGCGTAAACTTTAAAATGTTACAGCAGAATCAGTGAAGGACACATACACAGATTTATTTTCAATTAATTAATCTGTTAAGACACAGGCATTGCAACCACAACGTTCCAAACTAGATAATAAAAAAACTGAATTTGATTATTACATAGTCATTTTGGTTATTTTGATTGAATAACTCTTGGAAAAACATTTTACATAAGGAATTTTGAAGCTTTCTTCATTTGACCACCCATGTGACTGTAACTACATTGTAAAAATTTTAATAATAATTATTACTACAATTTAACCAGGTTTTATTCTTTGCAAGTCTGTGCAAAAAGTGGGGAATCCATACAGCTGTCACTTCACATCTTGTTGTGCTCTGAAGTACCAATATTTGAGCCTGATTTCAACCAGCTGGCTCGAAGAAACGTTAAAATAAGTTACCAGCAGCTTCAGGGACAGGTGAACATGAGCCGGACTCACCGAGAACCATATGTGAAAACCATGTGTCTGGGACAAGGATCATCACTCGGTCAAGAAACAGGCTCGTTGCACAGGTGTAAATTTACTATGGTTGTCTAGCTTTGCAACTCGGTTGGCACGAATCTCATGAGATCGTACAATCCAATCAGGATTGAGTTGTATTGACAGATGTGAGTACGTGAAGTTGAAGAGTCTGTTGGGGCCTTACATGCCCTGGGTTTTGGAAACGTGACTCACTTTGGACGTGTGCCACCTCTAAGCTGAAGATTTGGGTTTTGTGGTCGGAGAACTTACCAGTGGAGCAAACAGAACTCAACCTGTCAATGCGAGAGTCAATGAGAAAATCCGCTTTGGGCTTTGTTTGTTTGTTTTATATTCAGTGCAATTAATACCAACCATTACAAAATCAGATTTCCATTTTAGCTCTGGTCAGTGTGTTCCTTTTTTTTTAACCTGATGAACCTCAAAGCACCCCAAAGTTTTTTTTTCCTGTTAGATATTTTGAAACCCAAACGGCTGAAGTTTGACTTTCAAATCTCATACAGTGAACTGCAAGGACATTACAAAAATGTTGTGGCACCATGTCAGAAAAATCTGGCAGACAAAGAATAAAAATTCAAAATGCAACCAACACAGATCAGGGATTAGGTGGTGCCGGTTTGTTTCCTCTTGCTTAATCTACTTTCGGCAGCTTTACTCTGAGGTACACCATACTGCGATAGTCCACGCTGCCCAGAAGGCTGGAAGCTGTTATTTATTAGTCTTAATTAGGTCATGATGAGTCTCCAAGTCGGTCCAATCTAAATGTTTGTGGAATTTTTTGAAAAACTACCTGTAATGTAATGTAGGTGTGTGTGCTTGTGTTTTTGTTTGGTGTCTTTACATTTTCACGTTGTCTGAACACTGACAGTCAGTACCATGGACAGGGCTTTGATTTATTTTACAACGACTGTGTTTTAATTACTACACTTTCCCGTACTGCATTTAAGCGGACGTGTTTTAGTTGGACACCCATGCTTCGCTTTGCTTACCTTCACAACACAGAGTACATCTGTTGTGGAAATGTCACCCTGCTCCTCTGACCACGACAGATTACACTCATGTGGAACTAATTTGCATTGTCTGAAACATTTGTGGTGGAAATGTAATGCAGATCAGATTACTTTTTCTATCAACATCTTCCAGTAAAGGAAAACAATGTTTTTTCATGTAGTGCAAGGTCAGGTTTGATATTCCACAGAACACAGTCCTTCCCTTTTTTTTTATTATTGTTGTTTATGTTATAATTAAGGTTGTTGTTATTTTGGTTCTTCTTTTCTTTTATAATTTCTGGTTATTTTGTTTACTTTGGTTGTTGTGGTTTTTGCTATGATTCTGGTTATTGTTCTTTGATATTGTTTTGTGGTTATAATTCTTCATTATTTGGTTATTTGTTGTTGCTTTTTTGGTCGTTGTTATTGCAATTCTGCTTTTTGTTTTTATTTTGGTAGTTGTTGTTGTTTTAGTTGTTGCTGTTTTGGTTTTTGTTATTTTTGTAGTTTTCTCTCACTGTTTTTGTTTTTATTTTGATTGTTGTTGTTTTGGTTGTTGCTGTTTTTATTTTTGTAGTTTTCTCTCACTGTTTTTGTTATTATTTTAGCAGGTCTTTGTTTTAATCGTCTTTTCTGCTTCGTTTAACTACTATCAAATGCCTCAGTCTGACCTCTTTCATAAATGGCGTTAATTATAGCTTTAGTTTCTTATAACAAACATGGGAAAGTCAGGTTAACACGCTACCTGAACAGTGCCAAATGTCAGTAAGTTAGCATGTCATCTTAGAAAAGAAAAGTAATCGGAGCAGGGACGTGGTCATGGGCCTCTTCAGTGAAGACTGACATCCGTTTTCAAATTTTATTCACCGCAAGCATGGCGGCGACCAAGCAACCTGTCATCATTGATATCGTTTACCGCCGTACCCTGTGTTTACACAGATTCCTGGGAATAAGCCATGTGGTATCAGGAACACTGTACTGATGCCAAAGTGTAGCAGTTCAGGAAAGAGGAGTGATTTAAACCCAGCTATTGTATTCTCAGGAACATTTTTCCTGACAGTTACACAACATAATTGTGCAAGTTGTTCTGACATGTCAAATTTGTTAAGGGTGATACCGTAAACGCATTCCTTTGAATGCATGTAAACATGTGAATCAAAAAAGTTCACAACATGCCAGGATGTGGAATTTATTGTAAAATCTGACCTTTTACAACACAGCAATGTCATTAGTCATTAAAGCTCTATGTAATGCTGCGCTTGTATCTTCATGTTGCCCTAAATGAAAGTACTTGTACCTATGAAGCAATTGCTAGAAAGTGAAAATCTACAGGAAAATTCCCACTTTCACGGAAACGAGGTAAAAACCTGGCGTTTCCTTACCGCATATGACTAGAGTGTCTGGGACACCGAAAATTTTTCTGTTCAAACCCGCTAGCACAATGGGACAGAGACTCACTAAAAGACAACAAGAGCAACCTAGTGTGGGCAGTCCAATGCAGTAAGAGTGTTTGGATTGGATTTTTAGAATCCCAACAGCCTCTACATAAGAGCATGGTCCAACAATGGAGAAGGACCACCTCAGGACAAAGGACACTTGTTTGAGGATGAGCATCTGCACATTTTGGCTAGAGGAGCAACAGCCTCACACGAACTTTGGAGAAAATCTGGAGAATCGGGTCGGGATTTTCTCTGGACTTGCTATTTGCCTCCAACACTTGCATCCAAAACGCCTATTCGGGCCTTGTGAGAAACAAAGGACAACTCTGGAGGATATAACCGGGTCCACTAGTCAACTTTGCTTCACGCTGGACAAGTAGCAAAATGTTTGAGATCACCGTGATGTTGATCACCATGATCAACATCGGCGACGGATGTTGGGGTGGATACCAAAAGTTCAACACGTAAAACTACTTTAAGTTGTCTTCCTGCTTTACGTGCTGGGTCAGATAAGACTTGCAGAAAATTGTCCATCAAACCTTATTTTTATTGGTTTGTTTAGCTTACCCTCTGAAAGGGGGTGTGGCTTGCGTTTACATACATTCCAAATATTGCCAAACAAACATTGCTTGGACAAAATCCATTCCGAGTGTGTTTTGATATCGTTAAGGCCGAGACATTTACCAAAATGAGAAAAAAAAGCCATGGACAGCATTTTTGGAACTTTTCACACAGTTAATTAGTACAAGTATATGTACTGCTGTCGTTACAGGTACGAGTCAGGCTGGGCACACATTCCCTCAGTAGCCCAAGGTACGAACAGAAACGGGTCGTGTCTTTTTTTGTATTTTTGTATTTTTGTATCGACTAAGAGAATTTTAACTCCAAAATGGAGCAAACAAACTGCTCCATCAAAAATGAATGTGCCATATTTTACAGGTACATTTGAACTTGGTTTGAGGAACAATATCACTTTAAATGTGCACTTTTAATCTAACGCTTCTCACAATACTTATCTGCTCTGTGATCTGTTGAGTTCCCTGAAACACATTTATGCCTGTAGTGATACTGTGTAGTTATTGATGGTTACTGACAATTAATTTAATTAATTGATTTAATAAAAGTTTCTCTTGTAAATTGTAAATAACTTGTGGTTTGCCTCCCAAATTGTGATCGAGTCAAAGTAGGCAGGTAAAACACGGAAAAACAAAGGATCTCTTTCTATAATTCGTTTCAACTATAAGGCAATATTTGAATTACAGTTATTAAGCAATAAGTAATAATCATTCCTAAATTTACAATGATGATGAGACTGGACATGATCTAAATTTTGCATAAGAAACATGTTTCTCAGTATTTTATATTCTTTTAGGATGATAAAACATTATCTGTAGCCCTGTTGAGTTATTTTGGATGAGCACGTTAATGTTTTTTTATCTAGGAAAAGTCTATGGTGAAGTTTTCTTTAAATTAAAACATTAAAATTCTCACTCTCAGACACTGTGGGTCATTTGACTGGGGGGCCATGACTTTGTCAGCTTGTTTTTAATAGGCATAAGACTGAGCCTGGCTTTTGAGTTATTACACCGTCTTAAAGGCACAAGGATCAGCTGAAAGGCTCATTCCTAATGCACACAGTGGATCAAAAAGCTGCATGAAACGTGAAAGGGGTCATTCATAGTAATAAATCTGCAAAAACAAATGAGCTGTTCCCATCAGCTCAGTGTAAGAGGCGCTTTAGTGCAGGGGTTCACAAACTGTTCCATACGCTTTGGAAAAGAGAAGGGAGGGGCATGGTAAATAAGATTAATAGCCAATAATTATTGTAATTACATTTTTAAAATTATATTCAATGATAGATCTTTGACATACCCCTAATTTAGAGCTTGTGAGTAAGAAGCAGCAGCTGTTGGTGGAGACAAAAACAGAGCTGCAGAAACAGAATTCACCTGTTGTGAGAATCCACCTGCTTTCCCATATCCCCGTCTGAGCCTGACCTCCTTTCCACGATGCTGTAGGTCAGTGGTCATATTCTCTAAAACCGACATCGTTTTGGTTTCATTTCATAGGACACAACTGAAAATAACTTGCATTGGTTTACCAGGCCTATGTCATTTCTGCAGGTTTATTTGTCCACTGAACAAACTGGGACTCGTTGCTCAATGTGGACCATCCCATTTTTTGTAGAAGTATTAGAGATTGTTCTGTAGGACATTGTCAGTACATTACTGCGTTACTGTCCGACGAGCGCCCAGTCAGAGATCAATCCCTGGGACAGGCGGCTAGGAACAGATGATCCCTCGTTGGAAACGGTTCAAATCTGGGGCAGTAAGTTCGCTTTGTGTACAAGATTGAAAGTGATCTAATCCCAGCATGCACCTTTCCATTCAAGCTGTTGAAACATATCAGTTTTCTAAAGTGTTGGTTGGCCAACCAATCACGTACCATGAGACAAGAGAAATCGCTGTACAACAACTGAGAAACAACAGTGTCAACGCCCGCACAGGGGCATGTACGTACACGCACACGGGGACAAACACATACCAAGTTCCAGCAAAATACAAAAGCAGCACAAAGTATTTGGTAGTTTTCTTGGAAATTTACAAGCAGTTTTCCCCCAAAATTTGAATTCTTCGTTCAGTGGCACCAAATTTGCAGCTTCCTGTTGCCAGTTGGGCAAACTGGGGGAAACCTTGATACCTCAAGCACCTATACTGTGAAAAACAACTATGGCTCGCATGCAACTTAGGTAAAAACTGCTGACAAAAAGATGTCAGTTTTGCACAACTCTGAATTCGTTCTAATGCTGCTGCTAGTTCAAAAAATGTTGAGTCGGTTTATGGTTAACACTGATGGGAACTAATCAGTTCTCAGTTAACAGTTATTGAGGTGAAAAATGTTTGTTTCATGCATTAGTGGAACGTGACATCCTGCATCCTTTCCCTGCAGCGAATTGCAGAGACACTGCTAATTTAAATAACAACTCATAATAATTAATTATTTCATTCAGCCTTAATTTTGCTTGGTCGTCTCCTGAAGCTGCAAGATTTATAATCCAAACCAAATACCTAGAGTCCTTATAAAAAAAGTTTAAACTAAAAACTTGTTTTCTATGCTAAGCATAGTTATTTATGCTGAAGTTGTTCATGGGAAAACGTCGTCATCCTCACATAATGAGGTTATTGAGTGGGCATCATCATCTCTGTGACTCTGCATCCACGGTGCATTTCATCAGTAATGTCTCCACGTGTCTCCTGACATGACATGTCTGTCAGACAGTATCACATCATTGATTTCTAGGCTTTTGAATGATCAGTTTTGCCTCATCAATGGGGATCAGCACGCTTATTAACGTATTCCCAATTATTGCTTTTATTATTATTTAAATTTTTCCTGCAACTTACCACAACCTTATTTGAAATCATAAATGCTAATATTTAAATCTGCGTTCATTGTGGGAAACCACTTTCAGCAAGAGGTCTGGGGTTTAGTTCGGTTTAAGTGTGCATGTGTGTGCAACATGTTGACCTGGAACAAAGGAAACGTGGACCTTTAGGGTCCTGGCCCGACCGTGCAGAGTCTGAATTGTTATCCCTGACCAACTTCAAACATAAGATGTAGGCTGCACTTAATGATGATTTTAATGTCACACTTTCCAGCCATTAATATACCTTTAGCAAAACCATATGCCTCTACAACACCCAAAGGGATAATCCGTATGACTACACCTGAGTAATTTGTCTTCGGTGATAAGGCACCGAGTGTGCGTGGTGAGAATAAAATGTTCTATCTGCACTTTACTGGCTCCAAGTTACCAAACAAGAAGAACAACACACATGGGAGCATTTTTGTAACCCAGACGTTTGATTTTAGCCGTGCACAATGGGTACAGGCTTCTACTTTGACATATGGCAGACATTAATGCACAAAGAAGATATTTTTCTTTCAAAAGCTTCGGTGGCTAAGTTGAGTTATTTCCCCAGAAAGTCGGCATAATGACCAGCAAGGGCATTAGCGCAAAAACAAAAACACAGATGCAGACAGCTGAAAAGCAAATGTGCTGTACTTTTATTACCACAGTGAATTACTGCATGTAACTTCACCGGTACCTTCACTCCTGAGAACTAGACATTACACGAAGGCCAAATGTTATTGGGAGGGAGTCGTACTTTACGTCAGACCAAGCAAATCTGTCTTTATACAATCCCAGCTCAGCCTTTACAAGCAAATGCCTAAAACCCGAACAAAGAGGTTGAAGTTAATCTACACAGTCTCTGCGTTTAAACAGATCTGCATTGAACGGTTCGTGACCCGGAGAAGTTAGCCGCAGCATCGACATCCCCAACAACAAACCCCCGGCAGCTTTAATGATAATCTGGATCAGATGGAGGTAACCCACTGCTGACCTGTTCCAAAAGGTTAAGTTACGACATCTTTAACATGCAACGCTCTCGGAAACAGGGGTCCATTTATGTCCTCGAAGGTGCAGTATAGACCAATGTACCCTCTCGGGTTAATTATGGATCTCAAAGAGACTACGTGTGGATTTTGACGGTACATATATGTTCCCAAGAAGTAAAAGGTGCATACAGCGATCAGGCGTAACATTATGACCACCTGTGCCATATACTGCAACCCAATTCTAATTTTAAAAGGTTATAATTTTTCAATTTTTAGGATGCAACTATTTAAATTGTGATCATTCTGATCTCTGTTTATTATTAACGTCAAAATGGGTAGTTGAGTCCTACTAAGGAGCATTATAGGAAGAGGTGGTTCTAATGTTTCGCCCCCCCTTTATTCTTATGGCACCTGTTATAGGTCTGGAAGCCACAGCAGTGATTTGTCTTGTCTGTTGTCCCAGCGTTTTTTCCATCCTCCAGGTGTGTTGGGGAAGAAAAGTGTGTGCATGGTGTCTGTCCTCCTCCGCAACCTTGGACTTCCTCTGCATCTTCAAGAATTATCACCTTTCCGACAGTTTCAACGTGAAAAGTTACAACCATGTAAAAGCAGAATTCATGGGAGAGCCACCGTTTTGGCAGTGGGGATCCTAGAGGCTTGTGGGGCCCCAGGCAAAAATGTACGCGTCGTAAAACCGCTAGGCTTAAAATATGGAAAATACAATAAAATACACACCACACCACTCTGCACCTACTGCAGCGCAATAACTTACACTAATACGCCGTAGTGATTTATAGGAGGCTTGTCCAAATTTCTTTGCATCTAAATTTCATAACGTAACTTAGCGTTCTTGACTGTTAGCTTAATTGGAACCAGCTTTCATCAGTTTACTACAGAAAAAGTATTCCCCACGTTAGCTGATTATTAGCAGCCTGCTAGCTAAGCTAACACACTGACTTCTGCTCTGCTAATTTAGTTAGCCCAGTTAACTAATGTTAAAGGTCAACGAAAACAAAAGAAACAATGAGATACCGGCGGAAGTTCTGTCCATCTGTCTCTTCACCTCAAGCACAGTTACACCAGCGGCTAATGCTATTTAGCGGCATTTTTAACATACTACCATCTTGTTTTTCTTGGCTTCCAGAAGTATATTTCCCCTTGATTTTCATTAGAGTTGCATTAAATTTATTTATTTATTTGCCATTTATTCAGTTAAGGTACAATGTCCGTAGACTGTCGTACGTGGAACAATTATTAGTTATTATACATTAGTTCAATGAAAAGCAATGACAAGTGCACTGTCAAAAGTACTAAATGAGGTCTACAGTTATTACTCAATGTGAAGGGCACAAATGTGGTCACAAAAGGTTCGATAATCACTCATTTTCTGAGAGGGATCTTGTTTACAGCAAGTTACTGAAAATCATCAATATATGTGCAGTTTTCATGTTCCTTCAAAGGAAGCTCTGCATGGTTTGGTAAAAAAATGGGAACAAAGTGATGAAAAAAGTGGCTTTGTACATTTGCTTTCAACAGACTTGCATTACGTTGCCTGTTTGGTATTTTCACAAATAAAACAAGCAACTGTCGAATGAATGATTCACCAGTATTTTTCCAAAGAGGAAGGTTTTTTGTTTTTTTCTGGAAAGTTAACACCAATACAAAGAAAAATGTGGTTATATCAGTTACAAGGAAGTCACGATAAAGGAAGTAAGACAGGGTATGTTGAGCAGCTCACCTAATCACTGAGGGCTTTTCGGGGATAATGAAATCTGATGAAGTTTGTTTTACTTTCCATGGAATGCCAAACGCAACAAAAATGAAAACATTCGGACCATTGTGCAGAGTTGTCTGTTTTTTTTTCATTGTGTTTCATTATTGTGTGTAAATATATGGCAGAGTAAAGCTGAACAAATCACATCTGAAACGCTGCAACAGTCACGGACAGTGGGCAGCAGGTGGATGGACGTTGAAGGTGTCCTCGCTTTGTGTCTTCATTAGAAAAGCAGCCAATTCCACATTGACTGAGGGATTTACAGTCTGCGTAACAGATGGTATTTTGCGCGTTCAGCTTTAATTTAGTCGTGAATATTCATGATAAAACCACACTTAAGATTTTAAACCACATTTTTAGGAACAGAAAGAACCTGCTAACCAGGAAGAAGTTTGAAACAAAACCTGGCATGGCTGGCATGTGCATAATTAAAGGGAACACAAGGTCACCC
Source organism: Channa striata (assembly GCA_033026295.1). Lineage (NCBI taxonomy): Eukaryota > Metazoa > Chordata > Actinopteri > Anabantiformes > Channidae > Channa > Channa striata. The sequence goes on along the minus strand of CM065176.1, from coordinate 24,121,973 downwards.
GGGAGGGTTTGTCAAATTTTTGTTAACCATGCACAGAGGTGCAGCATGCGACCTTTAGACTGCTATTCTAATAAGGAAAAATGGCAAAATAAAAACCCAGACCCAAGGAAAACATCTCAGGAGGATATTCAGTGTCGTAAATATATAAGGAGCAAACAGAAGTAGTGGATATAAAACTTAAAGCATTTATGTTAAAACCTATGATAATAAATGAATTTGTGTTAGTGTACTGGATGAATGTGGATTCTACAAAAGTCAAGCAACTTGGAGATGCTGTGGTACTGTAGCACGTTTGTACTGTTTGTACCTCCACAGACTGCCCAAAGCTCTTCCTTCCGTGAAAACCCGCCAGTGACATTTATGGAAAGACAACAACAGATGCTGGAACAGAATGAAACAGTTATGATTATTATTTCTCATGATACAACGAAACAGTCCAGCAAGATTGTGCTTGTCTTAACCTTTCTGCTTCGTGGTAAATAAAAAAAAAAAAGTCAGAGTGTGTGTTATTGGTATCCTAATCGTTTGCTCTGATCTGATTGTTTTACCGACTCTAGGTTGGAGATATTCACCAGTCAGCAAACTGCTCTGACTCATCACAGCTCACTGACACCAGCTATTAACCGGCAGCATGTCTTATCTACAGGCCTTTCTTTTCACTTTTGGCATTTTTGGTTCTGTCAACATCGTGATTACATATCACAGTTAGGTGAGGTTGCCAGATTTCCATCAACAAATAAAGCCCATTCCAGATCAAGGAATGCAATGCCATTCATATTTAAATGACTTTTGGTAAGAGAAGTACTGGTATTTGCTGCTACTTGTTTTTACTGGGCAGCTTGAACCAGCACAAAAATGCAGACCTGAATGTACTTTCTATTTGCTGGGTAGATTTTATTTATTTTTCTTAAGAATGTTGTCACGAACATTTTATTTACACTTGGCTAAAATCCAATCTCTGTATCCCATACCAATACTAAAGCTTTCTGCAAGCATCCACGTTGGAGTTATTTGCTAATGTTGCCTATTCAGACAGGTTATGCCAATACTCATTAGTTGGGGCACAACATCAACTTGGAGAAGGTCCACTCAAGATGCACCTCAAAGCTCCGAAATATCATGGCCGCAGGTGCAAGTCAAGTCCGCCTTGTGTGAACTAGTTTGCCACGTTTTTCTGCCCAATTAGATTTGATCAGGTTTAAGAAACAGATGAAAAACCAAAAGGCACTTGTTGGGCTCACATGGATGATAAAGCAAAAAGCTCTGCATGCCAAACAGAGGCATCTGCAACCATTCATGAAATTAGGTAACATGTGTCAGGCAGGTAACAAAGTCCTGGAAAACAGCTGAAAACAGCTGGACACCTGTAACAATTTGTGGATCACTCCTGGAAACAAAATGCCCTGCAGGAGGCTGATGAAGGAATTGGAGACAGCTGGAAGGAATGGGGATTATGTCATGTGATGAGTGATAAGGGCCACTAGAGGGTTAGTTGGGTATGAAAATTACAAGGAAACACCAGGGACCACGCCAGCCCGAGCCTGAGGCCAAAGAGGGAGACATTTCAGATGATACAAACCTTAAAGTGTCAAAGTTCTGCTTTAGGCCCAACAAGCCTTTAGGCTGCAAACGTTCTGCACGTTTAAAACAAATGCAAGGTGTAATTCAATTACAAGTTAACTGTTAAATTTAGTTTGTAACTAAACAATCTGAGCTCGTGGGTTGCCGCTGAAACGAGCCTGGTAGGAGGCTGGTGAAGGAATTAGAGACATTGATGGGCAGTCGAAAAACAGAATGAAAGCAACCAGACGTGGATGCAGCTATCATGAAGCCAACTAGTGGGTAAGTGGGTATATTTTATATATTAGAAAAATACAAAATACTTCATGATACATGGGCACATTTTCACCGCAGATGACCTTCCTGATGCTAACCTCCCCGATTTCTAATGAGGTTGGGACCCCCAGTTTTGGGTTCAGTGTCTTGCCCAGGCACATTTTGACATGGGGCACAAACCTCCGAGCCTGTGGTTGGAGCGCAGCCACTCTGTGCCATGCCAGAGCACCAACATTTGGTTCATTGGTTTATCCATTTCCACAACCAAAGCCTTTTGAAGAGTTGGGCAAAGATCACTTTGATTCAGGCACAAACAGCGTGTCTAATGCTGTGACTCTGTGTGCTTTATTTTAGGAGGCACCTTGGAATGGGGGGGCACGGATCAGTATGGTGTGATGGTGTAGGAGCGGGGACAGTCATGGTCAGGCATGGTACACAGTAGCCATGCCTAGTATGAGCTAAATTACCAGAAATCAACCGTCCTGCACAGTATTTGATGCACACTTGCCAGGATCTCATTAATATAATTATTATTGATTATTAATTTGCTTCTAAATAACTTTTTAAAAACCACTCCAAGAATTCAATTGTTTAGTGAGAAGTGCTTCTTCAACACCAATTTTTTTATATCTGCTGCTGCCCTGAGGCTCGTGTGGTTTATTTTTGTGCGGTTAATCCTACTGGCCACAGAGGCAGTTCCACTTCCTGTTGACAACATAAAGTAGGTTAGAATCTTGTGTAATTATAAACATTTAATTGCATGGCATGAACACTTCTTTTTTCTTTTTTTTTTTAATACTGTATTATCAATAGCACGATGCTAGAAATAAAGTTATGCATAAACTTGTAAAAACTGAGAAACGAGCCGGCATGACCGCAACAAGCTGCCATTCACTGCATGATATCATAGCCACATCACACGCAGACCTCGGTGTTTATTTCCATACGAATTAACAAACTACAGATGAAATCAGAAAAGTAATGGCATCAGTCTAATTCCTCCTTGGCGACCTCTTCCTCTTCCATGCCTTCGATAGTCCTGTCTCCACTTGGCCTTCCTCCGGAGTCTGAGAAGCGTAGTAATTAGCAGGGCTTTGGATCGACTTTGAACTGGGACTCCTGAGGATACAGAAAATTGTAAGACTTTCCACTAAATGAGGCGCAATGATGCCCCCCATAAGTGAGAACTGGGGACGTGTTTTGGTTGGGGTGTGTGCGTATTCAAAAAATGTAATTAAAATAATCATGTTGTAAACCAATTCTGCATCCTTGTCAGCCTTAAAAAATTGCATTATTGCTTCAATTTTCTGCATTTTCTTTAAGTGCCATGGGCATAAAGAATTCTGAATGATCTTCAGTGTAAACAGCCTGTTCAACACTGTTTCCCTGAGGCCGCGTACAGTGCATCACATCGCCTGCTGCTGCCGCTGAGGATCGGCCAGATCGGGCTTGACATGTGTCGGCAGGTCTGGTGTGAAACTCTACTTCCTGTAAAGCAGCTCGAGGGCTGCACATTTTTTCATTAGGGTTCAGGAAAAAAGCATAAAAATACGTAGTATTTCCTGAATGAGGTGTGCTTGGGAAAGAATTTACAAACTTCAGTGTCATTTTACAGCTGAAGTGAAAGATTTCGCCCTGTCCTTCGCAGAAATTAATAGGAGCAAAATTTGATCTACCTACATCTGTGGTAATCTGACCTTTTAGTCTTTGTTGACCTTACGCAGACAAGAGGCGGGCAAACCATAATGCTCAAGGCTGCAGCCCTGCTTTTTTTCCGACTGTCCTGATCCAAGTAACTTTCTTTAAACAAGTTACAAATGTTTAGTGCCACTTTAACACAATATTAGTAATTTGCACTAAAAGTACAAAAAAAAGTGTCACTTTTACTAGCTGATGCAACGGGCATTTTAAAAGCTTCCAACACCTGCAGAGGTTCTGCAGGTGGAAATGTTGGGGCAGTGCATTTACTGAGGTGGGGGGTTATTTAAAATAACACTTAACATACTGGAAATTCAGTTTCTGTTGATCCGGTTATTTAAACTTCTTAGGCATCTTCATTTTAGTCACATTCCTTTGTCCTGCACACATAGTGTTGGACAAGTTCTCCAGAGGAAATCACCCGGGCGCCGGTGGCAGCTGCCCGCATGTATGTGCAAATGTATATGTGCTCAGTGACAATTAAAGCTTGTTCTTCTTCAAGCTTCCCTAATCTCATACCCCCATTTTGGAAACCAGTTCTCCCAGTTAATAAATCCAAGTTTACATAAGAACGCCAACTTTAAAACCTGTGCAGGTGCTTTGTCCTCAGTCTCTCATACGACCCACAGCGTGGTTTGTTGAACCTGCAAACATTCTGGCACAAACAGCCACGTGCAAAAATACTACAACACAAACGCCTGCAGAATCCAGTGAATGCATGTTTACGTTTTTGTCTATGCCTATGGAAACATTTTTTTCTGACTTGTTGAAGACAAAACTGATAGTGCATGTGTGTAAAGTAAACCATTAGCAGATCAAAATCCGATGAACTGGCTTCGTGCTCAAACATGTTCTGGCTCCTAACGGCTAAAAATCAATTAAAGCAAATTTCATATTGGACACAGAGTCTCCAGACATTCGACATGGAGGCACATCGTCAGCACAGGAAACCGGTTTCTTGTAGCTCTGGGTTGCATTGATTCACCAATATGAGTGGGCGGCGTAGCGATTTACAGACAGATTTGCCGAATAAGCACATTATGTAATTATGCCTCTCAGACTCTACATGAGGGGCGGGCTGTGGTTCTCGTTGTAAGTGGTAGTCATTTAGCAAACAACTCTGATTGTTAAACCTATTATTTCCCGTCCAAAGAGTCCAAGGTATTGTGCAAATTATACACCGACGCCAGCACCACAGTTTTTGAAAGTTGGCCACGTCTCACCTGCAGGTCACCTGTTCTCCAACGAGCGCCGCGCACATGCCTCATTCTTCTTTGACGCTCCTGACAAACAGGCAGTGACACAGTTATAATTTAGCACTTGACACACACAAAAAAAACGACTGACCACAAACGCAGTGTGTTTCTCCCCTGAAGGCACCCGCTGCTCCTCTGCCAAATGCTTGAGCTAGAAATCCTACAATTAGAGCCTTTTCCTCGGGCTCGGTAATCCACCTCTACGAAGCCACAACAGAAAAACAGGAACACCCAAGTCAATGAAAACCTCAATTACTGTTGATATGAGAGGGTAATTCTCAAACGCCTTCAGTCGACACGGTATTTAATCTCATATCAAGGTGTTACAACTTGTAGCATCAAATATGAGGTTACCGGTTTCAAATGGGAAAATACGAGTGGCGGCGTTGAGAAGGAGACAACACGGCCCAGTGTCTGCGGTGCCGTTCTTGTATTTCACTGTCCCACTGTTTAACAGTGGGAAGAAGATTGTGTTGTGTTGAAAGCCACATTTTTTTTTTGACTTAACCATCCACATATTTCCTCTGACACAACAGTCATAAGAGGTTGTTTGTCAGAAAAGTGTAAACTTGGGTCAGAACAAAGAACCGACTATGGTGGCGAACGCTCTCCCTGGCCCCCGCCCTACGACTCTCACTGCTCTACGGGGGGCGACTGCCGTCAGTACGAGGGAGTCGTGACCGTGGCTTTACCCTCCAAATTTGTACCTTCACAAATTTCTCCTCGTGATAATAGCAGCAATTTCCACTTGAGTGCACACATGCCATTGCTTTTCGTTCCACTCAGTTCATGATAACTGCAATTGTAATAGCACATTTTCATATCCGTATCAATTCATGTTATATCCAGAGACCTCAACTGAATTAAAAATGGGGCATGTGCCAGTCCATTGTCATTCCCAACGCATTAATGCGCGGCTTTGTCCGGTCCCGTCTGCGTCACCCGTTTGTGTGGGTGATCCATGCTCGGAGCTCTCACAGTATTACAGTGGAAACGCTGACGCTTCGATATTTGATGCCCAAAGCAGTGGCACAGTAGGTGAAGTGAAAAGTGTCGTTGGGGCGTGGATGATACAACAAGACATTTAAGTACGTTTAATGATAATCATAACACAACATGGCAGACGTGGCTACTATAGAAAAAGTTTTATTTTTATGTAACCTTCCTTACACTGGAGTTTTTGTGCCTATTTAACACAGTTTTCGTGTGTGTGTGTATAAAGACCTACGGACCTGTAGCATCAACCTGATACGTCAAAGGATAAGAAGCGTCATTATCGGACACTGTGGAATGAGCACGTGTTGCATTTATGCACCTTTTTTAACCCTCCATAGCTTCACGTGGTTCTCTTGACGTCCAATAATTAGCCCTAGGGGATACATGGGTGTAGACTGAACCTTGGGGCACACAAAGGGACTCCTACTGTCCCGTCTTTTGAAAGTGATGTGCTAACGTATGCTCGAGATCAAATACATATATGTGTGATGAGAGTATTAGGTGAATTTGTCTACACCATGTTAGGACACATTCGTGTCAGGGAATGGGCCTCTGCGTTGGCCTGTGTCCCATTAGTATTTCAGCTCCACGTCCAGCAGCCTCCGCCGTTGCCTTGTAACGCTCTTCCCCATCAATAAACCCCTGCATGTAAATCTCATTAAAGTCACAGGATGCTGAAAGTGTTTTCATGTGCTCGGTTTAAAACAAACACTGACACGGTTCAAACAAGGAGCTTAAAAACGGAAAGTTAGGAAACAGCCGTTTGCAACATGCTCCGGGCAAAGACTCGACAAGCTGCCTTGTTTCCCCCACGCAGAGTATTTACAGTGCTGCAAGAGCTTGGACGCCACTGAGAAACATGTTTTCATTTCACTGAGCATTAAACAGATTTGCGGGTGATTAAGGTCTCATGAAGCTGTTACCTTTACTCCTGAAAGCTTAACATGTTGGAAAATGACCAGAAGGAGACAAGTTTGCCAAAAGCCAAACTTACTTAAGCTTAAGTTTAATAACAGTCATATCCATCTTCGTCTTATGAAAATCATTTGTGCTGGTGCTTCAATTTCTCACTCGTTTTAAGTTTTTGATCATGATAGACAATTTTCTACATAATTTTTATCATTTTCTAACAGTTTGAAAAAGTGTTTTCCTGATGGTTATTATTATTCGGTATAAAGTCATTAGCAGACGTGAAATCACTGCAGGCATCTGCAAACATATACACATTATGATATATATATAGTAATTACTTGAATTGTCATATCTGTGCCATCAAACCGTGGCTGACACCAGTATCGTCACAGCTGAGGCGGACGCGGAGCCCAGAACCCGTTTCCGCGTCCGACGCGTTGGGTCTGGAGTGAAAGTTCCGAGGGGGCGGGGCGGCTCCTCCGCTCCGCTCCGCCGCGTCTGACGCGTCACTATAAACGGCGCGCTGCCTCCCTCCGCGCGCCTTCACTCTGCGGATCTATTTTGCGGACGGACGGACGGACGGACGGACTGGATGTGACACGCTGCTCGTCTGCAGCTCGCGCAGGCTGGAAGTTCGCTCCTTCCTCCTCCTCGTCCACTCGGATACCGCTGACTTAGACGTTGGATATGTGCACACAGGACGATGACAGCCCCTTTCCTCCCCGTAGAAGTAAAATAAAATAGGCTTTCGCGCACAGTGGATTTACTCCTGTCGTTCCATATGAAGAAGTCAAAAGTAAGTGATGCTCCTGATTTACTTTTGCTTTTATCAGACGCGCTTTGCGTTGCTGCCGCCGCTTCCGTCCGTTTGGCAGGTTTTTGGTTGTTGTTTTTAATCCGTATCAGATTGTGATTGTCAGTTCTGAAGGAGATAATCTGCCCTGTAATTATTAACCGGGACAGTCGAGCCCGTTCGGTGGCGCCTCGGTCCTGGTGGTCCTACTTTCCCCCCCAGAGCGCAGCCTTTCCCGAAACGCCCCCCCGCTCGTCCAGACCTCGGGCAGCCTGACCCACATCCGCGGGTCCGTTTAAAGATCAGCGACTTGATCAGGATCCTGATCAGTCCGGTTTGATTTACCCGGCGCCAGTCGGCCACTTCAGAGAGCGGTTTACGACTCGAAACCTGCGTCTGGCGGTCTGGCCGGTCTGGCGGTCTGCTCCTTGTCCTGTAAACGTTGCGTTTTATGAAGACACGCGGACAAACTCGGTTCACACACAGAACTTCCGTTTTCTTCACGCCACATTCGAAGCGACGCGCCGAGCCGCACACGCGTCCTCCGCGCTTTCCTGGACCGGTTCAGACGGTCTGTCAGTGGCCACTTACCCGGTCCAAACCGTCCAGCACCTGTCCCACCGGTTCACTCTTTAGGAAGCTCTGCAGCCAGACCCTGACACCGTAATCTGACACGGCTCATCCAAAAGTGAATAATGGGGAATTAAGGCTTTTCATATTTTCATCCAGTGCGGGAAAACTGCAGCCGTCACTTTCCGTCTCCGTGCAGTGATTCGCTCAATCACAGCAGCAGGTGATTCGCTCAAGGCAACACAACAACCGGGTTTGGACGTAGTTTAAGTGAAAGCATGTGCACGTCTCCATCCGAACCCAGGCCTACATGGACTTAATGCCAGTGTGTGTGTGTTTCTGGGGAACATGGGGCTGTTTGGACCTGCATTATATCCTCCAGCCTGTTAGGCTCTAAGTTTGCCTCATGTTATAAATAAATAAAGTGTGTGAAATATATGAATAGTGTGTGTGTGTGTGTGTGTCGTGCATCCGGGAGCAAACGTCTTTGAAGTTTCCCTTCTGCATCTCCTCTGCTGTTAATCATAACCCGAGCACAGTTTCCTTTATGCTAAATTAATGATGTTAGACTGAGGGCCTGGCTGCTCCTTTCATCTTTCCGTTAGTGTCCTCCTGCAGCAGAACATGGGACATGTGTCCCAGGTCTAGTCCTAAAGTCAAAGGTCCACGTCCAGACCTCATCCAGACCTTCACACCGTCACAGGGCATTCGGCATCAGTAGGGGGCGCTAATTTTCTGGTGTCTGCACAGAGTTGGAGAGACCAGTCGACCAGGTCTTTGGCTGAGTGTGTGTGTGTGTGTGTGAGAGACATCACAACCCTCCTGAGCAGAGATGCAGTTCTGGGCAATGCTAATTCTGCTGCTGACATTCGAGACGTCGTCTCCTCAACTGCTCGATCCCCGGCACAGACGTCCGTGACCGTGTGCAGTGTGTGTGTGGTTGCTGTGGACATGCTGAGCTACGACATTTACACAGGCTGCACATTTTCCATCCTGGGGAGAAGTGAAACCACGTAAAGAGGCGCTGAAGTGTTTTGTAACCAGAAGGAACTGGTCCACAATCCTCACTGTGCAGCTTCTCACAGAAAGTAGCCTCGGTTTGCTTCGGCTTTATTGTTGTGCCCTCTGACCTGCAGAGGACCAGCGTGCAACATTAGAACCCCCCCACCCCTCCCCATTTTCCTTGTCCAGAGAATAAAAACTGTGCAGGTAGATGGAGAGCAGAGGCCAAAGCATGAAAAGAAATTAGCCCTCATGCTGCGCTTCATTAGATTTATTATGTTGCATGTTCTTTGAAGCGTACAGGAGGTAGGTGTTGTGGCAAACAGGGGACGGGGGCTGATGTGCCACAATTACGCTCTCCAGAGATCACAGCAATGCAATTATGCAGAGGACACGCAATAAAGACTCAAAACTGCTAGAGTTAATGGTTTGTTTTAAAAGTTTAATAATGAGATTACATCACAAGCAGGAACGGAAACGTTGTGTAAGCTCCCCAGGTGCAGGGCGAGGGTGGCACTGCCGCTTTAAATGAAAAAAAAAACGGTGATTCTGGGGCCCTTAACACACTAATTACATTAGGACATTTGATATGTTTTGCACTCATGAGATAATAATTTCAGTTGCATCCTCCCAGGGGTGATTGATGGCACCTCGACGGAGCCAAGTGCAGAGCTCGAGAAAATCCCCTGGGATAAAGTCAGTTACCAACGTTCTGTCGTTGTCATCAACAGATAAATCAGCGGCTCCCACCGCCGATGAATGCTCGTGTGTCGGTGCTGTGTATGAAATCGACCCTGTGACTCATGGTTTAATCACAGCTCACGCCTGACTGCACCATCTTTCCACAACTAATTAGCTCTGTTAAAACCAGATCAATCACTGCCACGTTACTGTGTGCCAGCTTTGCGTCTTGGTGCGTCTGCAACGTTCCAAATATTCCTCTTAAATTAGTTTGCGCATTCAAGACTTTTTCTTTTTCAATGGCTCCAACTGAAATGACAAATTGTTGTCATGGATCATTTCATGTTTTTCATAACAGCTCAGCATATAAAACATTTGGAACGTTGTGACGTAGTTTTAATTTGCAGTGCGAGTTTATTGGGTTTGAGCAGTGCATGTTTGCGGGATGAATCTGTTTCTGTTGTTGTCTGTCATGTGATGATCGGATGAACTCCTCGTTCATTTCTGAGGTCACATGTCGATGCTAAAACTAAAATTCACTTAGGCTCGCTCACTTTGTCTCTGAAAGCAAAGGACACACACACACACACACACACCTGTCGGCCTCCTTGTTTCCATCCACGGTACATTTACCTAATTCTTTCTTCAACAATGTGGGTGGGTGTTTCTGAATGGGCTGGGAAAATGGAGCACAGCGTACACGCACGTTTTACCGTGGATGAAAGGTGTGGTCCGCAAAGATGAACCCCCGTCTTCCGAGGTCCCTTAAGGAAAGAACTGTTGTGTTGCATCTAGTTTGGCTTGAATGCTGTTGTACACTCGTGTATTGGGTTTTTATTATTGTTTTATATAGTTATGTATAGTACATATTTGGTTCTTTAAATATTATGTTCTCATTTGGAATTCAGAGGAACCAACAAATACTGTGCAATTAAAGTGCAGATCCGCTTTTCTATTTCCTGTTGGTTTTAAAAGATGAATCTAAGGGGCTATTAATATAATTTCATAAGCAATGAATTTTCAATCCAGGTTATTTTAATTGTTGTTTGAGCAAGTATGGACTGGATGAATTAAATTATTGGTTTGGTTTTGGCGTAGTTATTGCATTATGCTGAAAAGTGGCCTCACATAAACAGAAGCACAAATGTGTGTGAGTGTTTGGACATAAGAGTAATGATCCTGTTTATATAAGGCATCTGCGATTGTCTTGTCTTAGCAAAGAGCTGGTGTATTACTCATCATCAGCCCTTTTTTTATTAAAGCCCACGCTTAAAGTTTTTTTTTATGGCGAATAAAATATTAAATGACAACTGGTGGTGGATTGTTGGTTTTCTCTGAGGGAAGATGATTTTCATAGACTTCATACCCATCTATGCTCAGTATTTGTGCACATGTTGCAAGTAGTCGAGAATAAGTCTAGCTGCAAGAGATTTGAGTATTAATTAAGACAAAAAAACTGAGCTGATTAATGTGATACAGCCCAGGTTGAGATCTTCATATTGAGGTATAACCCCCGCTACTAAAATGCAGCATGAGCAACTTCTTACATCATGCACCGCTGTGTGAAGAGCAAGCCTGAGGTCCAAGGAGTGTGGATAGGATGGGGGATGGTGGGCTCAGGACAAGAATAAGTCTTTCCAGCAGATCAAGTTCATCTCTATTTAAAGGAGTTTCATCTCCACAAGATGCAAATTGGCCACATTTCCAAACACGTGCCTATTTCTGTGGGTCTTTCTCAGGGCCACCTGAGAGTGCCAAGCTGGGGTTAGCTCTGATCCTGCTGCTTGCCTGCCACCACAAACCGACCTCGGTTTCTGCTTCCTAAAGAAACACGAGGTTGAGGGAGAAGCTTGTCTCTTGTGTCACCCTTGATTATGATGCTGATTCCGAGCAGTTAGACTGTGATTGTGCTGAAACCCCCCAATCTGGGCCGGAACTGCTTTCAATGTTTTTTCATGCTTGTCAAGACATCCCATGCCACGTAGTCCGTCCTTCAGAGACAAACAGTGTGTCTGCTGTATTCTGTATTTCCTAAGGGGGTTCATGAAACACTGATGCTGATTTTACCTGCAGTATACACATACGTTTTAAGTGGCATTGAACAATGATTTTATTAACTATTGTTAAACATTAATCATTAGCACATCACTAGGCAGATATGTGCTGATGGTTGCAGAGTTGCATCCTGGTCAGATGCAAAACATCACTTTAGTAAATGGAGACATGTTAATGTTTTAATTTTTTAGCTGAAATGCACTAAAAAAACTCTTACAAGCCAACACTTATCTGCAGCATTTTTCACAAAATAGCATCTTTGGTGTCAAAACCTTTTTTTGTGGTGTGTCGTTTGGTTTCCCCTCATGGGAAAAACACTTTTTTTTCAGAACTGTTAAACAAACAGAATCTGTAAAAACAATCAAGGAAAAATGGTTTGAACAACATGATTTTCTTTTGTCACAGAGCCCAGGCCTCATGTCTTATTTCTTCACAAACAAGACATTTAGTGTTGTGTCCCCAGACCCAGAGACAGGCCTGCATGCAGTTGTCTGCGAGCCCTGCCTTAAAGACGATGTGTCTTTAGCGTCTTTCAGGCATGCGCGTCGTGAAATTGTCCTGACTTTATCCGGAGGTGGTGCATGTGAGAAAGCAAAAGTCTGAGTTAGATGCTTCCGAGATTATCCAGAGGTCATCCTGCGAGGCCCCTAGTACACAGTCCGGATTATGTGCGTAACGATTTAAAATGAGCAAATGGGCGTGTTGATGGTGATTCCCGTCTAATTTTTGTGTCATGTTGCTTGTTGACCCCTCACCGAATTCTATCGAGTTTCTTCGGTGAGAACATTTCAGTCTCTCATGTTTGAACCGCAACAAATAATTTCTGCAAGCTGCACATGTGCCTGTTGGAAAATCTACTGTTCAGCTTTGGGCGACACCTGTGATCTTTGAAATACGGCATCATCAAGAACTCATTTTAGTGAGGGATCGTGTGAAACGTCAGCTAGGATGAAGTATGCGCTATCTTCGCACATGTGAGTAGCAGAGGTTTCGGTACGTACCCATGAAATCAAACAGGACAAAAAAGCGGTTTATGGATTCATGAACCATTAATCACTGCACGCTGAGATCTGTCAGTGAAGAACTCCTGCAGGTCCTTTCAACCTGACATGCAAGGTAGACCAGCTAGATATTTTTCAAAGATTCATTAGATCTGGGTTGCCTGTTTGCAGAAGGAACAGTGAGTGGGTGTCATGTGAATGTGAATGTTACTGGGGAAATCGCTGTCACATGGACGCGCTCCATGACCAGAGAGTCACGGTGATGGGTCTGTTCTGTGGGTTGGCAGGAAGTGTGATGCATTTGTTACAGGCACTCATCTCAGCATCCTCTCATTTTCTCTCTCAATGTGAAGTCCGACAGATTCCTCCCTAATAGGCTGAATAGGATTTCTGACTTTATTTGCCTCCAAATTGGAATTCAGGCTCTTCACAAGGCCGTGCATGGTTCCCTCTCGATTTGTCCTAAATTTTCATCATTTATGAATGTTAAGTGACTGTATAATGAGGAAACGATGCGATTTAATAGCAGCAAAGCATTTTCAGGTCCCAGCTTCTCAAATGAGATTCCCTGGTTTTCTCTGCATTATGTCATTGTGAATTTACGCTCTCTGGGCTTTGGACTGCACAATCTGGTTTGGTGTCATGGCCATTTTCGAACACTCATCTACAGTATTTATGACCAACAGGATCTAGGTTCTAGTTCCGGTTAAGAGCTGGTTTAACTTGCAAACCTTCTAAGAACCGGTTTGCTTTTACACAGGCAAGAGATCCACATAATTACATCAGCGTAATCGACTCCGATTTCTCAGCTACGCTGTTTTGTCCACACCAGCATTCAAACGCGACTCGTCCAGCATGCAAGTCCCGCCCACTGTGACTGCTATGGACAATGATTTCATTTGTTAGCCTGTGTTGTAATGCTAATACGTAGATTTTTATCTTTGCAACAAAGCTTTGGTTGGACTCGATCTTCACAATAACCCCACCCCTACCCCCAGACGAAAGCAGTCCTTTGTTCTAGACCAGCAAAATTTTGGTGCCACCCTGGAACCAGTTGGTAGCATTCAGTGTTTTAAGAGGAAGCAAAAGCGGGAACATCTCCCTAATCCAAAGCAAGTTTATTGAAAAAAACATCACTTCTTCCTTTTTTTCCTTCAGTTGAATATGTACAGCAGCTGTCTTTAATGCAGGTCACCAGGCTTTCTTGCTTTTCAGTGAAGAAAATTTCTAACGTCCCAGTCTAGTCTCTTTTAGCGTAGTTTTTCTTGTTCTTTCTTCATCAGAGTTGAAAGCTGGTGCTTCTCCAACAGCAGATTTGTACTGACTTACTAAAACCTGGCAACCTCGTCGGTAGGTGCATCGGGGGGTTCATATTATCTCATGCAGGATATAAGTGGCGAGAAATGGAATTTGAAAATGTGTTTTGTGTTGTGTGGCTTCTGGTTTGGCCCAGACACTGTAGTGCAAAGTGTAAATCAGCTCTGGCCCCACAGTGTTCCTTCTTTTTTCTTTTTTTTTACACATGCATCTCACATTTCGAGTGATTTTAAATTTAGGGTTCAATGCGCTGCTGTGCTTTGGGAAAATTCCTTCATCCTCAGAGTCTTGTGAAACATGTAAAAAATCTGCTGGATAAACATTAATACGCACTGCACTCAAGCAAAGTCAATAAAGTTTGTTTTTATTGGTTCTAGAAAGGTTGACATTTGGGCGATACAAGGTTCCACAGAACAGCCACACCATCTTTTGAAGCGTTATCACGCTCTTTTGTTGGAAATCACAAGACGTAGCTGTAAGAATTCAAAGCGTGGATATATTATGGCATTAAACAATAAAGGTTGACAAATTTGAGGCTAGAGGCTTAATTGCAATAACTTTGAAACAAGATTGAGTTTGTTTTTGTGGTGTGTCGTTTGGAGGGGGTTGGTTTGGTTTTCGCTTCTCTGCAGCAGCAGTCAGCTGTCACCGAACAAGTGAAGACACATTGTCTGGAGAAGCTGCTGACATCTGAAACTAATTGTGATACGACTAATTAGGCTGTCCTGTCTGCGACGAAACGTCAACTTCAATTAGCACGCTCATCATCCCGTGGTTTGTTTGTTGAACTTTTGTTTAGACAATGATGCTGAGAACTCGGTATAAAGCCAATAAACCACAAACAAGATTAAACCTGTAGATGTTCTGGACTTTACAACATATAAATATTTGATTCAAATTTCTAAGTTCGCAATCAAGAGGAGCAGTCGCAGAAATCCTTTAAACTGAGCACACAAATGGAAAAAGATGGAAAAACCGCACGGAGAATAAAGCCTGTTGCAGACATAGACTTCGGACATGCAGCTCACGGCCACTCGATCGCTTCTAATTCTCCAAACGATTCGGCAGAGAGCAGCACGAGCTCACTTGCACAATACAGTCATTGCAGTTGATGGATACAAACCTGCAGCCTTTTACTCTGACATTTTCGTTCAAGCATACAGATTTTGTTCCCAAAAAGGTCTGGATAATGTCAGAAGTCCAGTGCATGTCTGACAGGGGCTTATGTGAATTCAGACCCAAGATGCATCGCAATTCAATTCAAGAACGGGGAGCAGAGCTGGAAAAAACTCCACAGAGCAAGTCAAAAACCTCGGCAATTAAGAACAATGCCATTGAAACTAAAGATACGAGTATGCAGAAGGCTTCTACAGCATGCAAGTCTGCCGTCATCAAGCGAACAGCCCTGTGATGGACGATGGCGAGCGAAAGCATAAAGGATATCTCCATAATCCAAAGCAGATGATATGGGGGCTTGAACGATTATTTTCTTGTTTTCAAAGAGCTTAAGGCTCCTTAACCTTTCAGTAAGGCACTTAATGTGAGTCAAACCAAATCCTGGACAGCCTCAATTATTTCATCCTTTATAAAATGGATAGGACAAGGGACATCTGAGGTCTGAACCCCAGGGAATGCATACATCATTATCTTATGACCATTTAGAATGCGGTTTCCTCCTTCAAGGGTCTCTTCTAAATGCCTGTCTCCTTAAACTCACATGCCTTACAGAAGCTCAAGGTACACGTGGTGCACAGGTGCAGAGACGGCAGTCCCGGTGCGACCGCTGTCGTCCGGCATTTAGATTGGTTTGGTTTGATGCAAATAGAATGGCAGAAAATGATCGTGTTTTGTTCAAGCTAAGTAAAATTTACGCAAAAATCTGAATGTGCTGTCAGTGCCACTATCCAAGAAAGCTTGACATCTTCACTCAACTTGAACCTTTTAAGTTTTAAAAGCAGCTATATGCATTTAGTTTTCCTAATTTTGTTTAGTTGGGTTAGTTTTGTTTTGGTTCAGTTGTTTCTTCTGCTCCTCCTTTGCAATTGGGACTCGATTTGAACGTTAATCTTCAAGAGGCCTTTGCCATTGTAAAATACCTGCTCCGTTTCTGTAGTACACGACTTTTTGGAAGTAATAACATAGCGTGAGATCTCAGACATCATTGCAGAAGCAGCATTCAGTGTTGACCGTGTCAGTACTCACTCGCAGAATCCAAACAGAAGTTCTTTAACCCAAGTCAACATTTTGCTGAGCTGTGGGTGAGAACTTGTGACTGCAAAATCCTGACGGGACATCTGTAAAGAATTCTGATGAAAAGAATGTGCTCAACTCAACCTGCTTCCTCGTTGTTCAAGGCAAATTCCAGCCCCCCCCACCACCCCCGGCAGTGAGTCCTTATTAACCACATCCATCCCTGCAGTTATTGGAGTTAGTTATACAGATAAAGGCACTGTAAAATGATAGCATCGTTCCTTTACATCCTTCAAAGGTTGTGTTCGTGCTCCCCTGTCTCGGCAGCGAGATCACATTTCCAGCTGGACACCAGTGGGACGACTTAATTGCAATCAAAGCATCAGTACTTTAAGTTTATTTGAGCTTATTAATGGCTGTTACATGTGGATCCTATTTCGTATAAGAGCCAATCTTCTATACAAATGGGGGACTATAAATTTCAGAGTGAAAAAGCTTTTGTACGAGCAGTGAACCAACATAGCTGGTCCCTCTCAAACGGCTTTCAGGGCTGAAAAATAACAGGAATCAAAGACGTCCTGTGTACGTCCCTGAAAATAACACCTCTGCTTTGTTTTTCCCATCTGTCTCTATTGTTTCCAGGGCTTAACTTTATGTTTTCACCATTAAAAGCTGTAATCCTTTCCACCTCACTAACACTTAAAATGATATTTGGCTATAAGGTCATAACATCTGCTTCATAGTCATCTTTCACCCCCTTTATTTAAACCAGCGGGGGTTCTCTGTAGTTTCCACCAAAAGTCGTAGTGAGGTCTGGTCTCAGACGTTTTGAGGAGGCCATTTCCTGTTTTTCTCCACACATGCTTAGTGACAAACAACAAAACAAGCAGTTAATATGTTGTATTTAATGAACAAACAGTGCCATGTTTGAACCATGATGCTGGTTATAGCTACACGTGGAGGCTTGCTTGATGATATGAGCACCAGGCCGTTAATTTGTTCAATTTATCTGAACCCCTAAGGTCTCAGACTCTGTTGCTAATTGCTCCAGAACTGCATAGCTGTACCCAGAGGTCATCAGCCATGGCAAACATGTTTGTCACAGCTGGAATTACATTCTTATATTGCATTCTTCTCCCATTCATTCGGTATTTCTTTCTTTTGGTGCATTTATTTGCTCTTTAGCCCTTTTTAAATGAGCGGTAAACCATCACCCAACGCAACTTTTACCACTGCAGCTTAAGGCCACGTTGCTTGTTCCAAGCAAAGAGGACTGTTCTGGAAACTCCGTAACGTGAGTGTCCTTGCCATCAAGTCCCTCATCTGTTGTGCTCATGTAAGTCCTGCCCTCTCTCAAAAGAAGCAGCACCATTTGTTGAAATAGCGCCCCCATGGATAGTGGCATACATTGGAATTGCACCAAAATAGTCCGGGCAAACCATTGGGTTTCCAAGAAGGTTTTTTCTAAATTTCAGGTAAAAGAGTTTATCATTGTATGTTTATGATGGTTTTTTCCGACCTAGTTGTTTTGCAGGATGACTGACTCATCCTTGTGCAACTAATTTTGGTCCTGATTTTAATTTTGGACAGTCTGGGAGAAACACACCTAATAGCTGTTAGGGAATGACTGGACGTTCTAGACAGACACCCCAAATCCCAAAAGAGCCGACAATTCTCGTTGGTTTTAGTGGCAAAATAGAAATGAACGTTTTAATTTAATTTGTGCTTAAAATTACAAAAGATGAAGAAAAGTAGAACAATTATGCATGTGAAGGTGAGGACAATGTTAAAGTTAACGGTGATGCTAAGTTACTGTAGGTCTGCCTCAGTTGAAACGTCATTAATCATCATGTTTTAAAACAACAACTGAATTGGGTCTAAAGACTTTAATCTTTACCCAGCACTGAACTGTCAGCGCCCTCTGAGCCACACTGACACTGATCAGGACCAACTAGTTCCAGTCAGTCATCACAACCAAATCACATTTATAATGTGTAAATTTATAAAATGTTGTGGTTCATTAAACTTTTTCTTAACTATGTTTCTATCATTATCCCGAGAAAAACATCATAGTATTGTTTTCTCCAATGTAGTGTATTCTTGTAGGTTCCGCTTCGTGCTCTTTGTAGATGCAAGAATCTAATTGCGTCTCGATTTACGGGCCACATCGTTTGGAGGTCACAGTTGCAGGCCCACCGTAAGGCGGTGCTGCACAAGGCTGCTCATCTAAGAGGCTCTAATATGGTGGAAACAACTTTAAAAGTACAATGACGCAAACAACCGCCTGGCCCTCAGTTCAGCCTCTGTCCACATTCTTCGAACGATGGGACCCCTGTATTGAGACCCAGGGTCTATGCTCCGCTGGACGTGCTACGCCTTCTGTTTGGACGCAGCCTAACACGTCTGTTGTGGTGAAGCAGGTCTTTTCTGGGGGAATGAATTCGTTTTCTCATTAATGCAGCAGTGTGGGATCACGTTTGACGTGACACTTCAACAACCTTCTACTGATCTATTTCACATTGTTAACGTAGTGAAAATGTTTTGTCATTCTAATACACAATTACCATGATGTTAATCCGGACATAATGGTGCAGTGTCATATGTGCCAAGAACCTTGTCAGACTTAAAGGGCCGATATTAAGCGCCTGCCCAACCAGTTTCAGTGATGGTCTCGCTCCTCTCTGTTACCTTGAAGTCTATTTAATTAGTGGCAGCAGCTCTAAGTGCACCTCAGGAGACGGAGGCAGACGGAATGTTAGATGCTAATTTGATTTACACGTGGAATAAGTGAGCTCGAGTCGCTCTAAAAATCTACTGTGCTTCCTTTTGTTTTAGCGTTTGATGGACTGAAAATATATTTAACACGTCATACTGCAATTTATTGTGTGGTAAAGGTAATGTTTGACTACCTGCAAGTTCACAACACGCAAGTGTTAGGCCTCATTCTTTACAGACTTATCTTTATGTTGTTTTATGAGTTTTATGAGGCTTTCCACTTGAAAGCGTCGCTGTTATGGAGTTCAATTGTTCAAATGTTAAATATTGACATGTGAATGTGGCGAAGGTCGTTCCGCGGTGACATGTGAAGTGGCAGTTCTTCACAGTGTGGTGGGAGAGACACAGCAGACAATGTATCTGCTTAGTAAAGCGATGAAAAATGTTTGAACTATATAGAAAACTGAGGCACACAGTCATAAGCAGCTACTTTTAAACATTGGGAAGGTATTATCATTATTATTATTATGGTTTGTGAAAAAAACATCCCTGCAGAAAATATCACCAGCAAATAAATCAAACCCTGTGAAACATTCATTTGAAACCCTTAGTTAACTTTAGCTTGGATCAGCTCTAGAACATCTGGACAACAGCAGCCGCACAGTAATTTCTTTGCAGAGCCTTTATCATCTGCCCTGTTTTAATCCTCATTATGAAACACGGGGACTAACATCACGTGGCTAAATCCAAAACAGTGATCTCTGCAAAAGATGAGGATAAAATGGCCGTCTGTCGGGGAAAAGAGGCTGCGTGTTGCTTTGGTGGGCTAATGTCATTCAAGGTCCAGTGTGTCTGCTTTTATGAGATTACGTGGATAAGAGGGCCACAGGGCCAGGCGGTCTGGAGGGCCTGTTCAGCTAATGATGCCTTGGGTTCAAAGTGGTGGAAAATGAGACCGGGGTAATCGTCGTCAGCATGAACACGATGAGAGGGAGTGCAGCTTTGCAGGCTTCAAGAGCTGTAATCCACCTGATGATGATGATGATGATGATGATGATGATGATGGACAAGAGTGCTTCAGTTTAGGCTTGCACCTGGCTGTTGAACACATTCTGTCTGCTGTTCTGCTGCTGAAGGACCAAAAGTGGTTGGTTGGCTTTATTTTGGACACAGCATCATTATCTGTGCTCCAGACAAGTATGGGAAATAATTTCACCCGTTATCAGTGCTGCTGGGTCTTCAGTCTCAAAGGGACTCTCAGAGTCCTAAGGAAACATCAGGAAGCTGAAGTCATGTCCCTTTTCAAACGGAGGCCTATTGTTTATTGATGTGTTTGGCTCAGAGTGTAAGTCGGGGGTCCACAAGCATTTTTGTAACTTGTAGAAACAAGATCTGTTTGTTTTTGCTCTGCTGTTATTTAGCATTAAGAAATGTTCCCATCTAATATGTTGTTGAAATAATACACAGCATGATAAGGAAGGTCTCAAAGTGTGTTTTTAAAGAATATAGTTGATTCTGCAGCAAAATATTGTAATAACTTCATTTAGTAAACCATAAATATTTGTCCATATGTATCTGTCCGATTTCATGTGCTCTAAGAGCTGAGTGAGGAAAGAGAACTCCAAATCCATTACGAGAAAACTACATTGCAGACCAAATTTCTCTAATCACAGTAATTTACCGTATTTTAGAAAAAAAGCTTTTAGAAATGACCAAACTATATATAACTGAATGTCATATTCAAGCAATGAAAAGCTGACCTTAAATTGTTTCTTCACAAAAAAATGTAATTGTGCATGTAACAAAGAATGTGAAGATTGGAGACACGTTAACAGCAGAAACAATTTGGAAAATGCTAAAATAACTACAAATACTTTTCAGCTAAACTATCCGATAACAATCACCAAAAACCCCCACGTGCAGATCATGAAGCAGCCAGGTACACGGACGTAGCTTGAAACTACCACCCAAATATCTTGTTATCAGTAAGTAATTATTAGCCAGACAGATGGAATATGTGGATTTAATAGCCACTTAATGTTGTGCAGTTTATTGATTTAAACAGAGTAACAATAATTAAAAGAAAAAGAAACAACGTTGTGAAGTACATATGCTAAAGTGAGAGGAATTTGTGATTTAGAACATGTAGAACGGTGTCATTGCACAACACTGTCCTGTTTACTAAAAATTGGGTTTCTATGTGCAGAAATTGTGTTTTTGTAGAGAACATAGTTGCTGGATTACGTTTCAGACAATATATTTATTAACAAAAATAATATAAAAACGTGAATATCCTAAAGTGGATGGCAGGAATAAAAAGCTCAGGGCTTTGAATCCAAACTTATGGGTAGGTCGTTCAGGCATTGGCGTCCGTTGCAGTCGAACAGGGATTAGTTCCAAAGACAAGTTGAACAAGAGAAACGCAACATGTTGGGTTGTATAGACGGATCATTTTAAGGACACAGGGTTGAAGAAAAGATTAATTGTGTTACAGGCTCACACCCTTATAGCAGCGACGCTTGAGTGTGGAGAGTATGTTTTCATCATCATCATCGTAGATAGACGTTCAGCGTCTTTCTGCTCGATAGAAAAGAAAATCATGCACGTTCTGATTTCTCACAAATAAATTATGATTATAGATTATGTAGGTTCTGGAACTGTGTCTTGCTTATCACAAAGCAGTTATTAATTCACCACCCACGAGGAAATTAACAGTTACAGCTAACTATGAGATATGCCATGATCGACGAGAGTGACGTGCCAAAGAAAACATTAGAACGCGAGAGGATCCAGATCGTGCAAATACAGTTATTTACATTAGCTAGTGAACATGTTTTTTCATGTTGCAATAATAACACAAATTATTCCAACATCAGTTTTGTGTGCAGCCCTTATCGTAGCAGTCACTCATATACTATTATACATTTACCATTAACGTAAATAGCCTCCATGTGTTTGTCGTTATTTAACTATGAATCGGTGGCGGCATTGAAAATGTCCATTGTACTTTACATTTGTGAAGTCTGCGTCGGATTATTGACACGAACCCGTCTGTTGAACTAATCCCTGTTTGATTGCAACAGACGCCAGCGCACAAATTGTGCACGTTAGATACGATGCAGCTAAATAAATAATAAGTTCATCAAGTGTGTAACACACCACGTACCAGAAAGTCCGGTTCAGTCAGTTTTCCCTTCAAACTTTCAAACTCTGATTTCCTCTCATATCGGTGCAGTTTTCTTCATTACTCAGGCAGTTTCATTGACACTCTGTGTAAAAGCTGTTGCACTTTCCGTTTAAAAACTTTAAAAACTTTTCAGCGGCCACTTAAAGGACCTTCATGACGTTTCCTCTCATTCAATCCTTTCATGTAATGAGAGTGCCGAGTGTAACGTGAGGAAAAATGTGAGCATATGAAGTCAGATTTGGACCCCCTTCGAAATGTACAGTCAGTTCTTCCTTTCCCCAGGGCGCAGCGGCCCACAAATTTGATGTAAATCTCTTCACGAGTGCTTCAGAAAACCACTTCACAGTGAAACTCTGGCTTGCTGTCGGATCCTGTGGCTCCTCTAGCATGAGTAGCTTTCAGCTGGCTTGTTTAATGGGCTGTGAATCTGTCCCGTAAAGACCCGAGGCATGGCGGCTGATTTCGCCGTCATCACTCGCGCACCACGTCCTGCTGTGCAAACTGTTAACTAGGCTCTACTTGCCCTCGCAAAAAACCCACGGGGATTACTGTTAAAAGAATAATAAGTGCAAACAGTGATTAATGGCAAATGTGAGCCCCACCGGCCGCTCGCAGCTGCTCCCTTTAATGCACGGAGTCTGTAGATGTGTCCACATGCAGAGAGAGCTGTTGATTTTCTGCACTTCAACATTTTTCCAAGAAATAAATGGCCAATTCATAGCTTGAACATACTGTACGTAAATCTGGTTGGTCTTTCACGAGTGACGCCCTTCTCTTTGTTGCAAAAATGACAGGACCCTTTCTGCAGAGGATTCAAACTGTTTCTTCATTCATTATTTTTGTTCACCGATTCCGTGTTGTTGTGATTGTCTGGCTTTCTAGGAAGGATGTCATTCCTTCCACGGTCTTATGATTGCCGTGATGGCATTAGCTGCCAACTCCTACTTTTTTATTCCCTGATTCGTTCTTCAAACAAACGCTGAGGGGATTAAACTGGGTAGAGTCAGCAAAAGTGTTGAGTGAAGCTCCCATTCATTGAAGCCAGGCGCAGGGAACGTGTCGACGATGCAGGGAAACATGCAGAGGAACCTGCTGCAATGCTTTGCTGCAACTTGCAGCCACGTTTTAAAAGCCATAAATTCAAGAAGCACAAAATGTTGTGCCTCTGTGTCGGATCGCATGAGGAAACGGCTTAACCTTTAGCCTACAGGGCCTCACTCTTCACGTTTCCACCGAGTTCTTTGTAATTAAACTTGCATTTTCCCAAAGTGCAGGAACCTTCCCTGAGGTGAAAGTCCATCAAGTGCATTGCGATTTATGTTCCCACAGCAAAACCAAAGGGCAGGGAAGATAAAGCCAGTCGGCTCCTTGACTTATTAAAAGGAAAGTAGTTGCTCTTCGGATCTTTATATGCAAAACTCAGCTGCAACTAAATTTAGACCCTGGTTCGCTCCTCTTTAAATGGTTCCTTGTCCTGGGAACAGTGCCTGCAGTGGGAATGTCCCTTTAGTCCCCTAATCGACAGTGAAGAAGCAGCCAAGTTTCCGTCAGCACAGACGCAAACACTGCTCTGCGTGCCCCGTGGAGATAATATCGAAACGGTTGGAGATTCATTTCACCCAGGAACACTCAGGAAGTTGGGATTGTCAGTTTGAAATGAGTTTCTGACATTTTGACTTGTCTGCAAGTTATTAAATTACATTTCACTCAGATTACCTCATGTTTTTAATACAATGATCCTATTGTTGATATTTTCATGTTGTGCATCATTTCCTTTAATTCTTTTTTTTCCCGCCTTTTGGCAAACATCAGGGTTAAGTTGGCAGCTCGTAAAATCCCTGTTGTATTAGCGGCATCTTTGGTTTAATTCAGTGTTATCTTGTACAGATGTGGTTCATGACCAGCAGGGATTTAGGCATGACTCCTTAATTACGAGATGTCCCGTGCATTTGCTTTTACTTAATCTCTCTTGAAGCGTTCCTCAGTTATTGTCCATGTCTGCTAATGCTGCTGCTGCTGTTGCTCACCAAAACGTTAAAAGGCAAAGCGGAATCGCCGTACATCTGCCCTCTACACGGTGCTCTTCCTTTGGCCTTTCCTGGTCTCGATGGATCATTGTTCCATTGTCTTCCTGTTGTGGCTCCGTTTGACGAAACGACTGTATATAGTAACAGGAGGAACGTGGGTGGCGGAGGTCTGAATATGACAGTCCCGACGCTGCCAGGGAAAACGTACATAGCAAAGGTATGAATGTGTGCGACTGCAGCAAGTTGCTGCAATCAAACCCTTTGCTTAAATAAACTACAGAAAGAATCTTGTTGTACTGGTACCTGACGATTAGACACGGCTCAGTTCACCGTGATCTTTTTATCCCTCTAACTTAGTTGCATTTGTAAAACACTCTAAAGCTTTGTTGACCAAAGAGGAGGTTTACTTTCAAGGTCACTGAATTGTTTTGGGTTGGGCTCTGGCTGGCGCTAATCTCTATTAAGAAGAGAATTGTGGGTCCGTTGCATAATGTGGGTAGATTGGCACGGAGAGCAGAGAGGTCGGCCAAATGAATGGCAACTGTCAGGCTGGTAAAATCACAAGTCTTGTAATGCAGCTGTGACAAAGGAGGTTCTATTTGTTCAGCCAGTGGCCCGTTTCCTGAAGCAAACCCTCCGACTACTCCAGGTAGTTTCCCTTGAAGCAGAAGTGTTGACATGCATCACTGCATCCCTGATAGGGCTTCCTTAGAAAACGCTTGGAGCCGTTATCTTTCTTTGGCAAAGATAAAGCCCTGTTGCCACGCTTTAACAAAAAGAACTATCACTGATTACTGACCCAGTCTCCCCTGAGGTTCTGATCAAAGGTTTCCAGAGTTTTTATGTTCCTGACTGACTGCCTTTAAACGTCTGTTTCGCAGCTGTTGCAAGGCCACGAAGGCGATGATTCGATCGGGCACCAGAACGAGACCGTTGGCAGGACGTTATTGCAAAATTAAACGTGACAATCAGAAACTGTATATCTCAGCTTCAGCCAGTGTACAGCTCATATTTGATTTGACTGCACATGATACAGCGTTTCAGCGTGACAGTCGGTTAATCGAGTTCAGGTGAGAGTCAGCATCGTGGCCTCACCTGCTCTGACTGAGTCTGACGGAGCCTCCGTATGATGTTACTGTAGCTGATTAAAGACGAAAAATTATTAGTCAGGGCCAGTTCTTTAGTGATTTAATGCGCTGTAGTGTTTAATTATTATTTATACTATATTAACACAGAGACATGACAACATGGCTCCAATTCATAAGGATTATTATATAGGGACAAACAAGCCCACAAACACAGTGAGCAGCAGTTGTTCTTGTTGTTCTTGTTGTTGTTGATGTTCTTTTTAACCCAGTTCTGAATTTGTGGTTGGAAGCAAACAAGATTTTTTTTCAAGGAAAACATTTCATCAAAGACACAAAAAGTGAGCGCTCCAGATAATCACATTAACAACGGTTCAATTCCATTTAGCGGATTTGCTTTCATACTGCGTGATGTTTATGTCACACTGGCCTAAATTTTAATGGAATAAGGCCTTTGTTAGTAAGGCTGAACATTAATTTTTTTCCCCCACTGTGAAAAGTCAATATCTCTGCTGTGAAAAGGCAGTTTGTGTCTTTACTGGGACATTCAACAGTTCTTTTCCCGTTATAAAGTTTCTCTTTTAGGAACGAGGGCACGTGTATGTAAAATTCCACGTACACAACGGGGACAAATGTTTGTCTACAGCACGTTGGTCGCTCGAGTTCCTCTCGCATTCTCTGCAGAGCAGGCTCTGACATAAGGGTTATTCAATTTAAAACAGATATCACCTGAATCTGATTGAGTTCACTATAAAACCAGCCAGTACACACAGTCCTAAACTCGATGTGTTTTACTGCCAGCGACATATCTTCATAGCCTGTAGGTGTGGCCGCACGACTCTGGGTCGTCTTGTGCTCGGTGACAGTCTGTTCCTTTTTGTGATTTGTGGTTTACACAAAAAATGTGGATTCTTTGTTGTGATGCCGACTCCCGTGGGTTGAGCTGCTCTTCATTTCATGTCTTGTTTTTAATTACTTTTTATTATGTATCAAAAATGTGACTAATATTCACAACGTCTTGTGTTTTGCTTGTTTTGACCCGCAGATTTGGATACACGTCTGTGTCCATTTACTGCTGTTCATCACGCTTGGGGTATATTCGAGTAAGATAGACGTCAACCCAGTGACAGATGACATCTCTAGACTTTCTGTTTTGGTAAGGACAACTTTTTTTAGCTTTTTGCAAATAAGAATATTCTTCCCACACCATCACTTCAAGTCTTTTCAGCTAGTTGTGTATGTAATTTGCATTAAAAACTTTATGCAAATTACATGAGAAAGTAGTAAAGAATTAGTAAAAAGAGAGCTCTAGGACAGTTGCCATTCCTTGTCTCAAATCATTATGGGTAATGGTTTATGTTTTGGGATTTTTTTATTGCTACTTTCTTCAAAGATATAAATGTGATTTAATGTCTTCTTTTCTTCACAGAGACAAAATATTCCTAAAGATTACAGAATTCCTGTAGAATACATTCCAAAAGAAGTGGTAAGATAATTACCTACATCCACATCTACATTTAAAGACTAGATACAAGCTTCTTCATTTGGGTTTTAATTTTCAAATGTCTTTTTACGATGACCAACTGACTTAGATACACCTTCCCACCAAAAGCTGTCTGATATAAATAGTTTGTCGTCTGCACAAATGTGGTGTCAACTGGAAAAGATCCTCGGACTGAGAATATTATTTCCCTCAGCTGGATATGAAACCAATAAAGTGATGTTTACGTATGGGTACATTCGAATAAAAAACTCTGCTCCTTTTCTTCCAGGGTGGGGAATGTTGGGTCACGTTAAACCTCTTCAAATTGGAGAGCAGTTTAGAAGATTTATCTCATAAGTTTGGAAACATTTCATCCAACCAAAAAGATATTAGCATATTCATCCAAATGCTCCAAGAACTGCGGCTCAACATGGGGTCACTGGTAAGTCCGTATTGTGTTTGTGCCAAATAAACAGGATTTGTATGAAACTTTATGAGGCCGAGCTAGTGTAACAGACATTTTTTGATCATTGAGTTCAGCTTTAGGAGCCACATGATCACAGCTTGATCACAAACTTTGCCTGTTTGTCTTCACAGGAAATGCTGATGTTGGAGTTTGAGTGCCACTACAGGAAAGAGCGGTGGCAAACAGAACAGTATTTTGAGTTTGTCAAAGACTTCTTTGTAGCGGCACAGAATAGAGAATATGCACACCACTGTGAACCTCCTCCCTGCCCCACGACATCGCAGACGGTAGTAACAGACGGTACGTCTTTCATATTTACCCGTGGCTTACATGTAGTACTGCGTTAAAATATGTAAAACTCCTCCACATGACATCACCCAGAGGCGTTTTGATAAGATTATCTGATCTGTGATGTCATCTGGAGGCGTTTTTTTAGCTAGAAGGAGAGAGATATTTTTCTATACTCAAGTCATTTACATATATTGCCCAAAGTAGCAGGGAAGAAAAGAAGCAAGTTCAAATAGAGTGAAGGCGTCTTTTAAAGGGTTTTGGTGCAGATTAAAGGGGAATTGAGTCTTTCTTTCAAAAATCACTTGCACATTACTCCCACAAACTTCACAGCAGCTTGGCATGCGTTGCTGCGCAGCTTGATCACAATATCAGAGTCTTCAGACTTTCTAAAACCTGCCAGTTATGAGCTCAGACACGCACCACATGTTTGAATCCCTCTATTCTCTCACCACTGGTGAAAAGTCCTGTCAGGCCAAGTGGGCAGAAGTTTGCAGGAGGGCGCACGCGGTTTGGGCAGAGTCAATAAAAATGCGACGCAGATGTGAGCCGTCATATCTGCTGCGTTGACCCCACCACAGCGAGTCTAAACGCTTCGCTTGTAGATTCCGCAAAATGCAATGGCTGCTGCTGCCTGTTCCTCCCATCTGGTGTGTGAAGCCTCAAGCGGAGGATCCTCCCATGAGAGGCACGGGCAGAACCAGCTTTGCGTGCACAGAACGGATGTTTTTGATGCTTTTTATGTCAACGTCCATATTTTATTTGACATATTTGATGCGGCGCTACAGCAGCGATAGCCAACCCAGATCCTGCAGAGTGCTGCTGCCCCACCCGCCGCTGATTATCTGCATCAGGTGTGTTCCATCATCTGGTTGACCGAAAACAGCTGAGCCACATAATCAGCAGTGCGAAGCACCAGGTTCGTTGGAAAACAATCAGGGCGGCGGCTCTCGAGGGCCAGGGTTGGCTACTGCTGATTAAAGTGGGATGCAGCCGCGCTTCACTTTAAACGCGCTATAAAATGCAGAGATGAAGAGATGTGATTTTATTAGTCACGCAGAACCACGATAGTGGCTCATATCAGGTTGGAGTTAAGTCCAGGAGATAAAATCACCGTCATTACTGCAGATCAGAAATTCCACATCTCAGCATAAAATCAAATGTTTTTGAATAAACTAGTTAAATAAAAATAGTTTAAATCGAGGCCTGTGGATCATCCAGACTAACCAGACTGTTTGTTTCTGCTGAGACACACGGCTGCTCGGCTGCTTCGAGCAACGCAATCAAACAACCCACCCAGCATTTTTGTGTGGCTGAAGTAAAACGTCAGTGGTGCAAACGTCAAAAGCTCGATACATCCCGTGATAAAGCAGGAAAAAAAATGCAATTTTAACATTTGGTTTAAGCCACTATTGAAGCATTTCAAGTGTTTTATTGTTGG
Organism: Channa striata; assembly: GCA_033026295.1. Taxonomy (NCBI): domain Eukaryota; kingdom Metazoa; phylum Chordata; class Actinopteri; order Anabantiformes; family Channidae; genus Channa; species Channa striata. The sequence continues at coordinate 24,092,974 of CM065176.1, read as the reverse complement.
CACATTTCCTCCCCCCTTCACACACACACACATTTCCTGGCTGCTCTACAGATTCAAACCTGCCACATTCCAGCCCCATCTCACCTCTGCTTGTAAAACCGTCGCCACCCCTTTTGTGAACAGGCCCTATTTAGGACAGATCTCTAGTGGCCGTTTCGAGAAGCTTTTAATCCAGGAACTATTATTTCTTCACAAGAACTTTACAAGATAAAAACTGAAAAACGGTCTCAGTGCTTAGACGGCCCATTGAGACACGACTGAGTCACAGGACTGAGGGAAGATGTCCCCAGGTAGCACACGTGAAAAGGAAGAAAAGGGCCGAAACCAGATTGTGTGTGTATACGTGTTGATTACAGAGCAATCTTCCCAAGCGCTTGGCTTTTCTTTAGCGGAGTGGTCAGATCACATCTTTTGTGTGTGTGCGGGGGAAAGTAAAAAAGGCAGCGTTGAGGTGACTTTTTAGCACCTGACAATGAACTCAGGCAGCAGCGCTTCGCCCTTTCCCCCGTTTTTCATCTCTTTTTTTTTTTTTTTTTTTTTTTGGAGCATCTCCTCTTGTGACCCCAACCTCAATGATTCACGTCTGCTGTTTGTTTGTCCCCCCACCCCAGGAGAAACCAGCCCCACACCCATCCCCACCCCCACCTGTCAGGCAGGCTGCAGTCCACGTAAGTTTCTGATTGTCAGTGTTTCTGAGAAACCAAGTGTCATGTGTGCGATTGAGTTGCAGTATCAGCCCAGCTGGTGCATCAAAGTGGCAAAGTTTGCAGTCCAGCTCCCCGGAGCTGCTCTCACTTTGTCGTGACATTCTTCATCACGTCTTAGGTTTATTTAGTTTTTTCCAAGAACCCAATGAGACCTGGACTAAGCTCTGCAAGTTTAATTTAACGGAGAGTGCATCAAAAGACCTGGACCTCACTGTTAATTAGATTGGCTATAAAAGAGACATTTAGAAATTAGGAAGAAGGAAGTTTAAAATTTATTTTTCCCACTGTAAATTCAAAACTAAGTTGAGGATTACATCATCTCCAATAACTAATATCATTAAAACACCCAGATAATCCGGAGAAATCTGTGAAAACAAAAGACGAGGCCAAAAAGCAATATTGAAAAGAGGGGATCTTACATTAAAAACAGACGTGATTCTGTCCTGGTTCTGGACCTCAGGAAAACTCAGTCAGAGAAGCCGGTTTGTCTCCACTATGCAAAGAAAAAAAACGACACCTCGTGTATCAGCATCACCTCGTTTAAAATGGACTGAGGTGACGTGGAAGACTGTCCCGTTGTCTAACAAATACAAATTTGGAATTGTTTTTGGAAATCATGGAAGCCGAGTCCGAAATAGTAAAGAGGGACCATCTGACTAATCGTGCACCACATCCTGAGTCCAGCTTCCCGACGAGGCTTCCCACTTATTCAGGACTTATGGTGTGTTAGAAACATACAAAATGCAACAAAGGAGGCTCCAAACTGTTAAATTATGTTAGTTTCAAAACAAAAAATGGGCCTTTTCATTTCCTCAGACCCTCAGAGTGGTAATGCAACATTCCCCCATCCCAACGGTTTTGGACATGTGTTGCTAGCTTCCAAATGATAGTGAGCAAATATTTTTTAATTATTTACGACTAAATATGGATTCTTAATGATTTGCAAATCATGTAATTTTACATGAGGTGTAATATGATGCAGAAAGTCATAATTTTGTGATTCAAGAGACGTGTAATACTAAACTTTAAAATGAAAAATATTTCAACAGTGGGAATCAGGGAGTGTTTTTAAAAAGGTGAATGAACATGTCGAAGACAAACAAGCTAGGCTGGAAAGTCCTGTATTAAAAGTCTGAGGGTTATGTTTTCAATCAACTTTTAGTGGATGATTGAATGTGTTATTGTCTCTTTGCCCTCATCTGAAAGTCATCAGTCGACTCTGTAGAAAAGGAAAATCATTTTGTTAACAATAAAATAGGAAATAGTTGTTGCAGATGTTTTTTAATGGCAACCATCGCCGAAAAAGACAAACTGAATAATAGACTAAAGATGCACAGTGAACATTTTCCCACTAAAAATCATAATTCCTCACTGCCTCTCCTTTTAGACGCTGATTCAGAATCACGCGTCCTGTCTGAAATGATGGAGCGAAACCTTCTCTCCTTACTGTTTATTCCACTGCTAGCCCTGGCATTCCTGCTCGTGTGGAAGGTGAGCTGACCTTTGACCTTAACTGCCCCGAATGACTGTCTGTCTGGTATTGTCCCGTTTTATTGTCAGTAGAGCGTGCTTTGTGCAGACGAATTTATGACCGCTGGCATCAGCCTTTCAAGCTGACACTGTCAAATGTAGCGACAAAAGGAATTTCTTCTTGCGAAGCAGGTCCGATCACGGAGGAGCAGGGAGGATCTTCAACAGAACCCTGCGAACGGTGGGCTCTTCCCAGGGACAGAAGCAACTACACTTCCGCTTGACGGAGAAATTTCAGAAAGGTAAGCGATTTTTGTCTCGTTTACAGCAGTCAGCAGATAAGGTTCTTTGGAATGAGCGCAGCAGACAATGGGAGAGGCTCAGTCTCATGCCAACATAGACCCGACACAATGAAGTTTATGTTAGGTATGTTTATAAGAGGAAAAACGAAGCGTCGGGTGGCACATTTTTTTTGGCCTTTGTCTCACACTTTCACCAAATGTTCGTGTCGTTTGGCCTAAAGGTCGGGTGAAACTATTTCACCTGTGCCGTGCTCGACTCTTGTCTTGCGAAAGTTCATTCAGCCACAATCAAAAACGTTTTGTGCTTCTCCTGATATCGTGTGTCCTTGCTTTGCAGCGTCACGTCTCATGCTGTTTTTTCTGCTCAATTACAGAAACCATCTGAATGTCATCGAAACCGTGTAAACCCTTCCGCCATTCGACGCTCCTCAGAGTAATCGGTGAGACATTAGAGCGACGAAAACAAAACTCTGTTGCTGAAGGTTTGGAAATGAAGACAACGTTGTCTGAATCCTCTCCCTGCGCTTGTCTCTCACAGGGCTCAACTCTTTCCCTCCTGTCGACGTCCAGAGGTAATGACAAACAAACGTGAAGCTGCATTTCATAGTTAGATCTCACAGGGGGGACGGCCTGTTTTCCACTGCTCTCCAGATTCACGGCGGCACGTCGGCGATAGCCACGACCGTTCCTGTTAAACCACGTCCGCTCCCATATGGATAAGCTTGCCTTTCATGTAAGACTGCGCTAACCCCGTGCTTTTAACAAGAGGCTGACATTTTAGCCGAGAGAAAGCCCCGTCCCCCCAACGCACCCCTGTATCGGACCTTCACTGGAATCTCTGGCTCCTGCAAATCGTTGGTCAACACCTGCTGCTTCGTGAACTCTTTGGGGACAATGTCGTCGCTTCCCCATCAGCACTTTGCTACAGTCTGCCTGTGCTTTCGGGCCCACCAGTTCATCTTCAAACAGCAAACGCGGAAAGTGGCTGACGCTGGTTATCTCTCGTCTGAACTGAGGCAAGAATTTACTACCTCCGGTGACCCTTGTGTTAGCCACCACCTCAACAGCTCTGCAGTTTCCTCCTAATCGGGGTTTCTCCAAGAAAATAATGTTAAACATTCTAGTTTCCAGAGTGTAGTACCTGTGTCTGGTTTAGCTATGTACCCACCGGGGTGTATGATGTATTTATTTATCGGTGGTGGCACTGAGCTGCTGCTGTCGATGCAACTGAAATGTTTCAAGCTGTCGTTTAAGAGCACCTTTTTACTAATGGGTCACATTTAAAGAACAATCTGCACACAAACGCATCGTTAACCCAACAAAACAGGTTCCCGAACAAGTGACATTGCCTTGTGTGACCTTGGTGTCGTCGGGTGATTTTTAGGTTGTGCAAATTACATGTACAGTAGAAAAGACTCACACACACTAAACAGAACGTGCTGCTTTGACTGAGTTAGATTTCAATTTCTGCTAACAAGTATCAGGGACAACCTCTGTGGATCCAGGATGGGTTTTTTTTAAGTTGAGGTGAATTTCAAACATACACACTGGGCCTCCCATAGAAAATGTTAGCTCAGCAATGCCTTTTGTTTTTTACTCATCTCACCGTTTTACTTGCAAGGCCCAAACTGTAACTTTACCTACAGCATCCCACCACCAAAGGAAAGCAACTCGCGGCAGAATTGAACGTATAACCATATTGATTCTTTGGCTCATTGACCAAACTTCTGCAAATCACTGGGTTTAATCTGCTCCTACTGACTTTGCCTTTGTCCAGTATCAGTGTTGTACAATTAAACCAATTATCTCAAAGTTATTTTAGTGCATTTATTGACAATCAGACGCTAAAGGATGAAATTAGTCAGTGTCACAACCCACGAAGCTCGCCCCATTGGAATGTCCCAAGTATCAGTTTTGCCTTAAAGCTGCGCCACAATGCACATAATGTCATCTCCTTCACAGTGTCACTTCGTTGCAACTTTCTACAAAAGCTGTTTGGTTTTTCTCCATGTGAAGGCCAGCAACCAATTTGACAGCGAGGTTTTCTACATTCACATGTGTCAGGCCACGGCAACAGCACAGGCCCTCTGGCACATTCCATTAACGAGTCGAGCGAGCCCCCCCCCGCCTGCTCCCCTCTGTACGTCAGATGCGATTGGGTGAGGAGCTGTGGGGTCTCCCCGTCTCGGCAGTAACAGATCCTATCAGGGAGAGGCCACGGGTTTTCAAACATTTCACCCTCGGAGCCGGGCCCCCCAAACATAGAGCGCTGAAGAAGTAGGTGTGAACAGAAGTGGCAAGACGCAAACATCTGTTTCTGCATCCAGCTCGACTATTTCTATCGTGTGTGGTCTTACTGTACATTGCACCATGTCCTTCTTTTTATTGGTTTTGTGCCTTGTTTGATTAGTGTGATTGGTTCTGTTTTTCTGTGCGGTAGCAGAAGGGGTGATGAGAATAATCTCACCACGATAAATGCAACAGGTATGATCCCTAATCATATTTAGTGAACTCAAAACCATGATCGTTTAGTCAGCTTGACCTGTGTCCGTGATTTCGGTCCTGGAGCGCAGTATCTGTGTGGGAACTCCATCCGACCGCAGCGGTTGTGACATTTCTGCCCACGCGCGTTAGATTTTAGCCTCTTCAGGAAACCGTTGGGACCATGTGTGGACAATGGTTCTTATTGGACACACGAGAACATTGTGCATGATTGAATCTGTGTTTGGGGGGAAGCCAAGTAAACCACGTTGCTGTTCTTATAGCTCGGAGCAACGGCACCTTTCGGCATCAGTAGCTGGAATTCTTTGGTGTGGTAAAATACGGTTTGTTGTGTTGAACTGCAAGATAATTGTATTCATTCAAAAACGCATCTTTGAGGAACAGCCTGCTAACGGCGGCGTATTACCTGTGCCATACTCTCTATGGCAGTTTAGAGCTCGGTCTGTGTTGGTGTAGTCCACAGCAACAGTGCATCTGACATTAGTGGTGTAAAGTACTGTTATTTTAAAGCTTTTAGCCAGTTATTTCTATTCAAACATGCATTTTTGAACAATATTGGAATATATCTACATCAGTTTAGACCTGAGACTTTCTCTTCAGTCACTTCTAGGTTTTTCTTCTCTACATGACCCCAGTATTCCTACAGAGACACAGGCTAGAAAACAAGGTGTACTATGTCAAAAGTTGCTTTTCATACATAGTCTATGAATATCATGAGCTGCGACAGGTCTAAGCTGTGAACAAAAAACACAAAAAAACATGGTCTCCCATTTTCCTGTCTGCGTGAGAGCCACATACAGTCTGTATGTCCGATGTATGGATGCTACAAACGGAGCAATTGAATGCGTAAAGTCGACGGCCAGCCCTTGGAACCGGTTCCTGTGTTGGCTGGTTGTGCTGCGTCCTGAGCAGCACTTTCAGGGCTCAGGTGATCCAACCCATCCCACCAGAGTGGGTGAATCCAGTGGCTCTAGGCAGGAAATAAGTCTGGGTGCCAAAAAGCAAATGTAATTATTGCCCGGTTGGTATTCTGGGTGAAAACTCTACTGTTTTCTGTATTTTTGTATAAATGTAAACAAACCTATATGAGATATGAATAAAGTACACGTATCCAACTGTTATTTAGTCTTTGTTTTTGCATATCTTTCCATATGTTTTCAACAGGGAGTATCAGCAAAACGTTTATTCCTTATTGGCAGTTCAAAAACCCACATCTCTGCCAAAGAAATCCGTTTCAAACTGTTTGAAAAGAGTTGGACCAGATCCATATTGGTTTGTCTGGATGCGTTCTGGCCTCCTACAGAACTGCAATATGAACGAGCGTCATGGATCAGAGCTTTAGGTTTGATTCCACAAATGTTGATGCAAAGATTCGGTGTTGTGCTCTTTAAGGATTTCTGTCTCAGGAAGATTAATGCTCTGACATTGTCAAATTCGGTTCCCTACATCACACTGAGCTCAAAGGGTAATTTGGGGAAACATCTGCAAAGAATAATGTCTCCTGGCGGGTTAATATTTGAAAAAGATGTCCTTTCTTGAAAGCTGGTAAAACGCATCTTTTGCCATGTGAAACGTTCCTCTTTACAAAACTCCATAGGGGAGCTCTTGGCCTCCACATTAATGTCTTAGTCAACTTCACAATGTGGAAAATATCTCACGCTTCTTAAAGAAGCGTGAGATATTGTGGCCATTTATGCAAATAGTTTAGCACACTGAATGACTTCCTTATTCTGATAAACTAGTTTTCACTCTCTGTCAAAAAAGAATGAATTAATAGTAAAAGTGCTTAGCAACATCCATCAATCGGGCATAACTACGTGACCACCAGTGGGATTTAATGCAGTCTAATACAGCAGCTCCACCACGTATTCTGCTTTTATAAGGTTATAATTTCTCATGTTGGTGAAGATTCTCAGTCGTCATGGTTTGGTTATCCAAAGATCGAGTCATGTCAGCTGGACTCCTTTCTTCTTTGCTAGAAACGTTTGGCTGCTTCTCTAAGCAGCTTCTTCAGTCTGAAGAAAAGTGGCTGGGGAACCCAGTTATCGGTCGATGTTCCACCCCGACCTGAATAGGCTTGTAAGGTGGGTGGAACAGGGTGGAGTCATCAAGATGCAACGATTACGACCCTGACCCCTAAGATGGGCGTGTTGGGTGTGGCCCTCATCTGTGAAGGAGTCTTAATCTTCCTGGGGATGGATGAAAGGGAAGCATGAAAGACGGGAGACAGGATGTGTCCTCACTCATACCGTCTTCTCTGTCCAAAATACGTACGTGGTCATCCTCAAACGAGTGTCCTGTGTCCATGAGTTGTAGGTACGCTGCTGATTCTGGTGCTGAGCTGTTGCTCCTCCTGTGCCGGGCCGTCCTCTTGTGTAGTGCCTGTTCGGTTTCTCCAATGTAAAACTCCGAACACTACGCTGGTCTGAAATTCCTCCGTTTTTAGGTTGAAACTGTAAGAAAGGTGATAATTCTACGACGTGCTTTTATTGAGGTTATAGTGGGTGTTGGAGTCGTACTGCAGTGTATAGACCACCTTGTGGATTTTGAACACGTTGGCCAAAGCATCAGAACCACCTCTTGAACCACCTTCAAAGATGTAGAGAAACCGCTGTCCTAACAACAACTATATGACAGAAGGTGTAAAAACATATCCGTCATCAAACATTGGGATTATAAAGATCCATGTTTCTATAAAAAAGTACAAAAACCCAGCTGCATTAATGATATCATATCAGCAGCACGGTGGTGGAGTGGTTAGCGCTGCCACCTCAAAGCTGGAAGGTTGCGGCTGATAGATGGATGACAACACTGATACAAAACGAGCCGTACAATTAATGTCAAACACGTCCCGACGCGTGAACCGCTGCTGTTTGATGCCTGATTAAATGGACTCTCCATAGCTGAGACACAACTGGTCTTCACTTACAATTCAAACTAGAAAAGTAAAAAAAGAAAAACCCTCTGACGTAGCCATCGGATCAGCTTCTGAGTAAATTACAAAGCCCAATCCTGTGGTGCTCCTGAACTTCCAGTGTTATTCACCATCTTCTTGGAAAAGCTTGACGACATCCGCCACTGTTTTTACTTTGAGGGTATGAATCATAGCAACCCCAATGGCACGAGGTACCAAGCAAATTTCTCCGCATTTGTCCACACTGGAGGGAATAGGGAAGGACAGCGGGCATGTGGAGGCCTACAGCTCAGAGACACATGGACAGAGTATAAAAGGTCAGGTAATAATGGAAAGCTGTTGTTGGGAAGTTAACATGGTTATCCAGAGAAATTAGTCACTGATAACCGTTTAAAATTGACTTGGTTGCCAAAAATGTGCTATTATTTTCCCTGATGACCATCATGTGGTGACATAATAATCCCCATAGTCAGGTCTATTTTCTTCACAGCCCCTCTAGAGTCATGAGTGCTTCCTTTTTTATATCTCTAGGGCCTTTTCTCCAAATGATCAGTTGGTCAATATTGGCTTTTTCCATCCTGAATGTTGGGTAATCATTTTTAATAGGGCTGTCAGGGGATGTCCTGGTCTTAAAGGCTTGACTCGTACAAAAAGTGTTGAGAATTAACAGTTGTAGGGTTTCCAGATCATTTTTTTTTAAGTAGCTTTCACATCAACACACATGAACGTGTTTTCTACATAAATTGTTCATCCAGCTTGATCAGCTAACTCCTCAGACATGAGCACTCACACATTCGTTTGGTATTTCATTGAACTTGGGTTGTCGTTGGATGCTGACGCTGAGGGCGTCTGTCGCAGTGACTAACGTGAATTTGTCTTTGCTGTCAGGAACGAACAGCGGGGCTGTAAAATGTCCATTGTTCCGTGACACGTTGCGATGAATGTGCAATTGTGTCACGGTGAATGGGCACGGTGAAGCACAAGCGTGTGAGACGTGACACACGTCACAATTTCGAGCGACCTCGGACAGTTTGCATATGGACGACATGTGGCTCGGCTGTTCCCCAGAGTCGCACGAGTCTCTCCCACCGTGCCGTGCAAGTTTAAGGAATCCCACAGAACAAATGAGTGGTTCAAAGTGCACTCCCATGACTATGAAAGATTTGACTGCCCTTTAAATGATTATCTCCTGGCAACGATCGCAGCTCCGTGACTCCAGGCCCGCTGGTTTTCCCCCAGTGCCGTAAGAGGAAGCTAGTCACAGATTTTGATTGAGTTCAGGATGTTTCAGTCAAACAGAACAAGGAAGCATGGCTCAAAAAAACAAAAGATTAACAACAAAAAACGGGGCTTTAAGTGATAACATGTGGCGTACGGTACATAGATTATATTACTGGGCCGTGTGAAAGAATAGTGGCAGCACGGGGTATCGGAGCAGTTTAACGTGGTTTATCTAAACAAAAAAAATGCAAGAACAGGAGGATCCTTCCCTGGATAAATCTAAAACCCTTAATTGCTCTTAATAAATCTCTGAGTTCGTGGAGACAATGTGTACAGGCTGGACGAGGAGACTGTATGCGACATATCATATCCATAGCTGGCTGAGGGCATCGCTGTCGTCCGTGCAGGAAATCACCCCAGTCATCAGCCTCCGTGGAAGCAGTTTGGTAAACATGGCCTTCTGGACCCAGGCGGCCACTTTCACGACCTCCCTGGTTTATACCTCGCAGCCAGGAGCTTCCATTTTCCCAGCGTCCCCCCTCAGACAGCTCCCAGCTGCACAGACCCATGAAGGAAGAGCATTTACACGGAGCAGCCAGACCTCGTCTTGTTTTCGTGACTGTGCGCCTACTGAACTTGGACCGCAGTGTGCCGGCTCTGTGTGCGAGCGCACTTGATTGATCAGTTCCTTGTGCACCCGTGAATGCAACTTGGATTCGTGCTCACAAGGGGCTTGTTGTTTTATTATTGAAAAATTAGTTTTCAGTTGTGCTTTGTGTCTCAGGCGAAGACAAATGCGCCTCGATGTTTCTCCACCAGTTCTGGCTCGCGTAGCACATTGAAAGAATAATTCAGAGCAAACGGCTCCATCTGACAAACGCCGGTTCACGCGGAGTCACTTTGGAAAGCGATTCGACTGAGGGTCTCGTCCAGAAATAGCAACTTTACAGCGGTAGCGACAGCTTGGAAGCTTTTAATGCCAAGTGTACGAGCCAGTGGACACTAACAGCAACGTGACAAAGCTAAGCTGCTCGGACGAGGCTTCAGTTATGTCAGCATTACTTACAGAAATACAGATTTGGGTCAGAGGAATTATGGGTTTCTCGCAGTTAGCTTCCTTGTAAAGGTAGCGCCTGAACGTGAGGGATAACTTCCTATCACTGTGTCTCGAACCAACGCCAATCTTCTCTGCTCATGTTTGGTTGGGTTGGGATCCACACGTTGTGACCTGGCGCCCCAGGAACAGCTTTACATACACACAAAAACTGCATTAGGGTTTTGGACAATAACTCCATCGTAAGGTTCCATCAAGAAACAACATGGGTTCGGCGAAAACATTCAGGGTAAGGCTTAAGTCACAGGATAAATTGCCATCGTAACCATGTGCCCAACGTTGGTACGATCGTCATTAAAGCGCCACGCGTCAAAAACCCAACGGCCGGGGTTTCCGTTGAACTACACTGAAAGCTCCCAGCATTGATCACAGATGCAAACGGGAATCCTAAGTGTCAGCACGTAACGCAAAAGGGACTAACGGAGCCTCGCTTCTGGTCTGGCCTGCTTGGGGTTTGGTTCAAGCCGACCACATAACACAGGGTCAGTGGCTCAACGCCTGCTCCTGGTGGCAGAAGTGTCTCTAGGCAAGACACATTAACCCCGGAGTTGTCCCTAGTGTCTGCGACTCACCTGTAATTCTCTTTGGATAAGTGTCTGCTACATGACCAGTTGTAATAGTCTGTGCTGTAGACGTCCAATGTTGCAGAAAAAACTATTAAAAACACATCAGCCCCACACACCGCTTCACTGGAGACATATATGTTCATTCCGAAATGTATAGTTGTCATTGGAACGTCTACTGGACCTCCTGGCTACGTGTTGTGTAAGTGTCCCAGCAAGACCTCAAAGAGTTGTCCCTAGCGTCTTTGTGTTCCACACATAATTCCAATTAAAAAGTGTAAAACCTGCCACTGACAATTATTACAAACACACACACAAAGATTTCCAATAATTAATAAACTTCTATATGCTTAGGCCCTCATTATGTTATATGTTCAGCAGACATCTTGTGCTGTTAAGGGTGGCAGGGCCTCGAACAAGGTGTCACATGGTGCAGCCCGTCCATCTCTTTACCGTCAGCACCACACGCATATGGACGACGCAGCTTAGAGCATCAGTGACCGTCAGCGGTAAGTGCAGCATCGCTACCACGGCACAGATGCTTCACACCTTTGTTTTTTTAACACAACGGCAGCGTATAAGTTAACCGGGGGTTTGAACGTCTCGACCTTTTCTGCTACTGCAGCGACGTGTGTCAACAGGTGTCCCCTTTGGAATATTGGACGGCTCTGTTTGTGCACATTTTTCTCACATTTGTTTTCCCATGAATCGCGTTGCCAAGAATGGTATGTGGGTGTGGGAATGCATCAAGGTGTGTATTTGCACACGAGCCGGCCTGTGTGTGTGTGTTCATACGCGCACGTGGGAGAACAGGCAACCACAGAGTCATCGCCGGCAAAGACAGTGAGAAGGTGTCACGAAGACACGGACGGCTGTTGTCCTGCGATGCTGCATACGTTAACAACAGCACGAAAAAGGACGTCATCTGCATTACAAAGCTCTAACTGTCTTTTTTCTGTCCGTGTCCCCTCCCACTTTGTCTGCGAGTGTGTGTGTGTGTGTGTGTGTGTGTGTGTGTGTGTGGGAATCAGCACAGAACCTTAATCACAGGTCAGGGGCTCTAAGGTTACTAATAGCCCACACCAATAGACTTGTGATCCACGTCTTGCTCTTTATGGCGCTCTTCCCTGCGGCCAGAGGAGAATGCCTTCCCCCCCCAGGTGGAGAGCGTGGGCCTGGCCAGCCCCGTCCCGAGAGGACGTAACAGGAGGCTTATCAGAGCGCCGGGCTGTGCTGTAATACTCCTGTGAAAGGTCTTTCAGGCCGCCTCCCAATATTGATTTTTCTGGGCAGAAGAGAAATGGAGAAGGCCCCCCTCAGAAGCTGTGGACCCGGTGAGGAGGAGGAGGAGACAGGTAGAAATAGAAGGTTAGGACGGGGGGGGACAGACAGTGAAAGGCACAGAGAAAAGGATGCGCTTACACGCCCGGCCAGTCCCCGCTCAGACGGGGTTCACATTTTTTCATCTGTCGGGAAAACAAACACAAAAGCTGCTGACCACAAAAGTTTAGTTAGTTTAAAAAATTACAACATACGTGCAAAGTATTGATTTCTTAAATCAATCGAATTGATTTGGGAAATCAATTAGCAATCAGCTACTGATGGTGGTTGGGCTAAAAAGTGAGTTCCCTTAATTTTGAAATGACAAAAAAGATGAAAATTATTTCATCATAAATGCACTCCTGTATGTAGCTGAATATGCATTAAGATTTAGTAAATAGTATTTCCCGTTCTGTTTTATGCTATTTCAGTGTAAATTTTTATGTATATGTGCATTAATACTGGACTGTAGATATTTACTTAGATAGATATTTTTCAAATGATGCAACACAATTTATTGCCTATTATTGTAAATCGGGGTGATCAAAAAGGTTTCACAAACAAGCGATCCTGTCACTTACTTCACTGATAAAGAAAGACATAACCCACAATCCACGGCCCGGGTATTTCAATCACAGTTCTTATCAGTCGGCCGAGACATTACGTCCACACAAGAGACAAGACGGGTTTTTATCACCATTCGCTTTATTCAATTCCCCATGATTCTACTGAGTAAACATCGCTATCATCGTCTGCGTCGTCGTCACCAGGTGACCTGAATAATGCTGCGTTCAGTGCACGACAGAGCTTCGCAATTCCAGCGTCTCTCTCCGGGAAACTAATGACAGAAGGTTGGAAAGCACAGGCCAGTTTAATGTATGACAGATTCCAACGGATGCTTAGACGTCCCGCCACACGGCAGCATCCAAGAATTTACCTTTAGACTTTTATGCAAAGCGATGAAAACGTGTGGTGCCAGATCGTTTTTACCTACTTTATTTATCCCAGTGGGGAAACTGCAGTTACAGCAAAGAATTCTCTGGTTTTACTAATGTAACTTCCCAACTGAGCTACAGACGACCTCTAAAGTTCCTGCTCTTATAGGAAGTTCCCAGTCCCAGGCTGAAAGGCTTCAGCTTTGGAACTGGGAAATGATATTTGGGAAATTTTTGGTGCATCAAATGCAGCACGAGAGCCCTGTACAATAAATCACCGAGCAGGAAACACATTTATTGGGGGCGTGAGGGGCGTTCACGTTTTATTTCACGTTAGATGTGGATTACAAAGTTCAACAGCAGCACAACAAGACAAGCTCGATCAAGTCAATTTAATCTGCTGGTCATTACAAACCAAGTAGGTTCAATCGGTAAACAATCAGTTTAACTGGACGGTCATTCTGCAAGTTTCCAGCTGCAGGATCATAATCCAATAAGTTTCATCTCAGGGGAAATTCGCCTGAGGCGCCAGCTAATTTGCATAAAAGGAAGTGGCATTTCAGTTTACCTGCGGTAAAGGCCGGACTTCTTCCAACTTTAAGATTTGTTTCAGATAGTCGCAGTGAATATGAGCCTGTAGCAGACACGCAGGGTTACGTGTTGTTACGGAAAACCTGTTGTTTTTGTGCGATAACTTTGTTTTTATCAGACGTACATGCTCAATGTTATTGTTATGGATAAAGGGTTCGGAGTTTAATCTGGCAAAGTACATGCATCACAAGATATTCCGAACAGTAAATGAGCACATGTCGATTTACGGACGCCGTCACTGTTTTTCAACGTGCATGTAAACATTCGCCAATAAACTTCCTGTTGACATCAAACATTTCTATTTCTAGATGAAAAAAATGCCTCCGGGTGACGTCACTTGGAGGAACCTTCAGTTCAGACTATCTTGTTTGTAGTCACGGTCAACCTGCTTTTCCGCAGCTCCTCCAGGTGAAAAACTCCTCCGGGTGATGTCATCTAGAGGCATTTTTTCCTGCTGGAAGCAGAGAAGCAGTTTAATACAGGGAAGTCAGAGGCAGGTTGAAAAGCTTTATTGTAGTTTCCTTCTAAAGTTATGGTTTGCTTTTTTTGGTTCGTTAAAAAATGAAAATGTGATCACAACTTGGAAAGCCACCATATTACTGTGGTAACTCTTTCATTTTTAAGGTACATTTACACATATATACTGTATTGCAAACACTTTTTTTTTTTAATTGATTGAACCCAATGTCCCTGGTCACCTACAAATAAATTCATAAAACTTAGAAATAACTGAAAAGTGGATAATATGTGGATCCAGAAATGAAGCCAGAACAGCAGCGATGAGATTTTCTTTCCTTGTAAGTGAAATGGTTCAGTAGAGAGAGCGAGAGACTGAGCAAAATACCATCGAGACAGTGACGGAGGGAGATGGATCACCTGTGTGGGAGGATGTGTGTGTGTGTGTGTGTGTGTGTGTGTGTGTCTGTGCGTGTGTGTGTGTGTCTGTGCGTGTGTGTGTGGATGAGTCCGTCAGACAAGGGGGCCTTGAGAGCTCTTGTTCAGTGTCACCTCACTGCAAAGTGAGAGTGCGCGACAGCTACAGCCCCCGTCATCTGATCTGGGGTCGCCGCTCCACAGTGTGACTCAGTGGCTCCTCAATGCTGCTTTCAGGCCTGTTCACTAGCTGACGATGAATCACTTAACTTGGGCCTTTTATTTTTCTGCCGAGGATCTGGTTTCCGCGCAGCCGCGTTTCCGCTCCGAGGGGAACGCTGGTCAGCGCCTCGCCCCCACACGAGGTTTGATCAGACCATCTGGTGAGCTGTTATTTCAATCGCGCAGGAGCTTCCATACTGTGGTACAATATGCTGTGCAGTGGCGTTCTGCTCGTACTGACCCGCTTTAGACCGTATGCAGTGGGTAGTTTGCATCGTTCCGCATCTTTAGGAAGTCACACAGTGACCCCCAAGTGAAAGAATGCGCTTTCCTGCACTTTCCAAATCGGCGGGAGTAATTAAATAGTTCTGCCAAAGCAAATATCTCCCCCGAGGCGTTTTATTTACGAACGCATCAACAAAAGGAGCTGGATGGGTGTTGCCACTTATCTACGCTCGAATAATGCGCCGCTTCCCTATTCAGCCTCCCCTTCGACTGATCTCAAAAGGGAAACATGATAATACTGAAAGCTAGCTGGCGAACAAATGCGGACAAAAGCCGCCTCCCTCTTTTAGTATTATAACATGAGAGACACCTGTTCTTTCTCATATTTGGCACAAAAAATGTGTAATGCACACCACAGATCGTCTGGCAGATTCACTTGAACGTGCTAACGTCCACAGTACAATGTAAAGTGTCTTACAGTACGTGCAGCATCTATAGGGCTTCCGCTCAATCCACTTTCACGTCGCGGAGCCGATGGCCTTTGAAAAGTTTAACTAAATTTAATTCTTAGAAGAAATTGGTCTCTAGTTCCTTCTTAGCACAAAAGTAAATCCGGAGTGTATAGAAGCAGGCACTTCCTTTCCCACACATGCCTGCTGAGTATTTCATGCAGATGTAGTAAACATTGTTTCTTTTACTCATCTTTTCTTAATCCCCAAGCGACGTTTTCAACAAATTTTCAGTTTTCCATGTTTCTTAAACTTAGAAGAAGGACTCACTGTTAATTCCTAGGAGAGCGACTCTGACCCATCACCACTCAAAACCCAACCTTAAAAAAAAGACACGCTGGAAGCCTGAGACGTCCCTGTGTCCCTGTGAGCTAAGCTACGTAGCACAGAGTCACTCCTGCCTGATTCCAGCTTTGGGTCACCTCTGACTCCCTTAACAACTCAACTTTATCGTTCAAAGCATATTTGCAGCCCAAAAATGCTATTATATGCTTTAGTAAAGTCAATGACCTTTGACCTCTGACCACCAAAATGTAAGTCAGTTCATCCTTGAGTCCAGATGGACGTGTTTTCTTGAGCCTTTCCTGAAATGCCGTGTTCACAGGAATGTATGTGTGTGAGCTCAGAGTTACCTGGACATTTCATCCTGTAAATCAAATTGTTTCTACCTCACGTCCAAGTAGACGCTCACGCTGTTTTTCATTTAGAAGAACTGGACACAGACAGACAGACGTAAGCACAGATGGACATAAGGCTGGAGGCGTAAAAACAAATATGAATTGCAGGTCTGGGTCTGGAAACTAATTCCTTTTAACCGCATGAATTCTAGGCTTCACAGTAACCAAGATTACAAATCGCGGCACAACATTGCAATTATCAAATTGCAAATTATGAATGTAAATCCTAAGAAACTCACTTCACCGCATCTTTGGCCTCAGCTTGTGATTATTATTATTATTATTATTATTATAATTACCAGTATTTACACCTGTGACCACACCCGATATTCAACTTTACTCTGGCGTGTCTGCTGACAAACCCAGTCATCCGGCTCCGTTCTGTTTTGGCCTGCCATCGTCATCTAGTTTGTTCAGCAGTTTTCCTTTTTCTTTTTCTTTTTGTCACGTCATGTTGTCACCTATTCCTCTGTTCATCCATTCAGGCAAATTCCGGTGAACAATGAATCTCCAGAATTTCTTAAAATAGGGACAGATGTCCATTCGGAATCAAGGATGAACTGATGAGATTTTAGAGGTCAAAGGTCAAGGCCACTGCGTCCAAGTATGTTTAAAAACACCTGGAGGAAACCTCACACACTTGGACTCTTGAAGAAACGGATTTTACACAAATTATTGAGGAGGAAAATTATGAAACGTCATTATGGTATTTGCATCCCTGCTGCCATGTTTACGCTGAAGTATTTCTGACTCTCCAACCAGAGAGGACCTTTGGGAAATGTGGTATTCATGTGAGAGTAGAAGGGCGAGAATCTCTCAAATAAAAATACATGAATGCTTGTCTAATGTGGGCCAAAAAGCACATGACGATCCTCTGGAGCTCGGCAACAATGCTCTATGAAAAGATAAATCAAAAGTGGCAAATGGTGAAAATCCATTACAGCAAGGGGTCAAACGAGTTAGCAGTAGGACGCTGGTGACAATGGCGGAATTGAAGGATGTTCCGCTGCATCGCAACCTGAACAGCTCACCAGTACGTGACGAATCATGAATTCCGTCTCTGTATCAGTGGGTCAGTGCAGAGCCAGTGAACTCCGGCTAAAGACGCCTGCGGGCAGCGAGGAACAAACACGAGCGAGTCTCTTCCTGTTCCGCTGTGCCCTCCTCTGACCTGTTAGATCACACAGACAGGTACAAGTTGATTTCAAGCATTGGCTTTGGATTAAAGAAGGAATTCCCGATGCATCCGGCCTTCACTGGTTGTTCACAGCATGAGCGGGATGAATCTATTCGCACGCGTGTGTTGGCAGCGCCAAGCGGGCGTGGAGGAGCGTCACGTAGACGCTGTGAAAAACTGTGACAGCGGAAGGACATAAAATCGGAGGAGAGACGAGGAAGCGTTTAAAGCAAGACGTGTAAAAATGGACTTTGTTGTTAGAATGCACGGCAGTTTATGCTGGCAGATTAAATATCTGTTAGGAATCATGCCCGTGCATGACTTTAAATGTGAAAATAATAAAGATTTTGGTAACATTCGGCGCTCCAAATGTTGATACTGGAGGGAGAGCAGCGAGTTGATTAAATGCGATTTTTACAGACTCACCCTCCTTATGAATTCCTCGTAATAATTGATATGTTTTGAAATATTTAGCTCTAAACTCTCCGGGTTATCTGGGGTGCTGCTCTGCATCCTTGACGCCTCACGGACAAAGTCGACGGAGCGTTACTCGGGAATATTTTTCCCAAACCACAAACTTGAACCGCCCTCATCCAGCACGTTCCAGCGCATCTGTTTGTCTGCTTGAGGAGAAGGTGGAGGTCTTCGGAAACGCGTCTCACAGGGAGGACGGCGCCTGCAGCCTTTGAAAGGACACCAGACAGAGACTCGTTGTCCCGCTCGGAGGAAGCACGCTGATTTGCCCCCATCTAAAGGCAAATAATGAATCATTTTCTGTAATACTGTCATGCCCCGTGGAGCGATGCCACAGCTCCGTCTGTAAAAGACGGTGTTCACAGGCTAACGCCATGTGGAAGACCAGTGTGTTTGACGACACAATGGGTCCACACAGCGTCACTGCTGCATCGAGTCGCCAGCTGTCACACATGGCCCCTTTCTATTTTACTTTATGTCTTTCGTCAGGAGATGATCGTCCTGTGGAGGTGGACGGGTTGGTGGAGACCGTGGTTCAGCTCTAGTGTGAGACCACGTGCACGTCGTGATGATCGTAACGCAACGTGTCGCACGTGGTCAGTACAGTAAGGAAGCACATGTGTGATGTCGTCACTGTGTTTGTAGGGTTTCGTTTTCCTCATCCCGAAGCGATTCAGTCTAACACTTTAAAAAGTCAAACACTGGTGTCGAGAACATGTCGAATATTTGCAGCAGGAAACCAAACACGGCCAGCAGATCCATATTTCCATTTAGCAACATCTCGGGGCAGTAGGAAACAAGTTGAAAGTTGGTGAATTCGCCCTTTAAACTACATCAATGTAAAACAATCACATATTCAGACTGTGCAGGAGTTGATTCAGGATTCCTCACATCCCATGCACCACAAGTTCCTGTGTCGCTCACGACTCAGGATCATTGATTTCGTGGACTCAAACTAGATTATAAACTGTTACTGCCGATATCTGAGACATGAACTTGTGTATTCAGGCCGTGATAAGTCAGCATTTATCCTTCATTTGTTCAGTGACACAATATTTATAGTGAAAATTGTCGCTAAACACAGACAAGATAAGAAAAACCGTTTGTGTGCGTTTCAATGTTGTTTCTGCATTTGAACAGACACCGTGACTCATTTTTGTGCCTGAACCACACGCAGAACTCAGGGCTGGGAAATGACTGATGGCAGTTCATGTTGATCAGGTTTCTCAATGTTTTTCTCCCCATTTAAATCAACATCACAATCTTTCCCCCATCATAACTGACTTTGTTTTTTTGGGCCTGAACCAAATGACGCTGCAGCATATCACACTGCGTTTTAAAGGCCGTACCAGGAGGCCTGTGGTGGTGACGAGACTTTAAAGGATGACTTCACTGATGTCAAACGTTTTTTGGAGTAGTACATGTCAATGAACGCAGTTCATGAACGCACTCATATTTTGAAAAATGCCTCCAGATGGCATCAAATGGAGGAACCTCCACTTCATGGAGAGACATCTTCTGAACTTCTAATGATGAAAAACTCCTCTGTGTGATGTCATCCGGAGGACTAAAAACAGGATTTTTTTTTAATATAGGAAGTTGGAGGGAAGTTGAGAAGGATTCATGTAAATTTACAGCCTAAAGTTAAGCCGTAGGAAAGAAAGCACGTTGAAAATTACTGGAGTTGCCCTTTAAGGTTGGTTTCGTTTGTTTTGATTTCTAAAATGATGAACCGTGGACATCTCAAACATTTCCAAACACTGGGAGGCAACAGCCAGATATTTATTGAGCTGCAGTATTTTCCACACATGTATATCAAAGGTGAGAGGTTGAAAATTATAAAAGACATCCAGCAATGTCTAAGTGTCTGAAAATGCAGCGTGAAATGTTTTTCAGCAGTTACAATTAGTTTGAAAATATTTATTATATATTTTTAGCTGCCGTATGATAATATTTTACAAACTTTATTAATAACGCAATACTACTAATATTTAGAATGACTAAAGTATTTCAAAAAAATCAAACACTAACTGACTCTGACTTGAATGACGCTGGATTTTCCCAGTGGAAAACAATGGATCTGAACTAATCATGAGTCCTTCATGAATCATGTGACCCCCCCCCCGTCATTGTTGACCCCTCATTGTCACAGCTCTTCCATCTCTGTAGCCTCACAGGGGAAAAAATATATGTGCTGGAACATATTTTAAAAAAATTAAATAGCCAAACATCTGAATTCAGCCATATGTTGTAATTTTAACCTGGGCTGAATCCAACAAAAACATTCTCTGAATTAATTTGAATGTGCTGTGGACCCTGTGGGACTAAAGACTGTTAAATGTCAGAGTGTGTAAATGATAAAGCAGGTCGTCACATGTGAAGCTGCACTATGAAAGAAATCACTCCAATAATTTGCTTTTCATTACAGCAGATGAAAAGCACAATAAACGTGGATGATTTGACTTCATAGAGGTTTGCTTGTGTGTGTCTCACCTTTTCTGATGCTTAGGTCAAACGTCGCTCGTATCCTGAGCCGCCGCTCAGTCACTTTCTCCACCTGCTGCCGCAAACTTTTCCTTTTTTCTTTGGTGGCTCAGGTGCTTGTGTGAGTCAGCGGGTGAGTCAGAATGAGCTGGCAATTACAAAGATGAGACACACGCCCAGACGCACACAATGCGCACGGATCGAGGAATTGTAACACTGAATCCATCATCAAGAGATCCCAGCACTTTAATCTTCTGCGGGATTACACAAGATTAAATAAGGAATGCGTTGGCACGGCGTCCTCGTAGAACGAGTAGCGCTGTCGTAGTCGACACTTCTGCTCGCACTGTTGGGCAACTTTCAAACATCAATCACACGCGGTAACAATGTGGCAGTTAGTTTTCCCACAAATGCAGGCACCAGGAGCCAGAGCGACACTCGATCAGCCAGTTATTGAACTTCTGCGATACATGCAAAAGTTAAATACAGCTGATTTGATGGAAGTTAAAAACACCTGCATTGTTTGTTTTTTTTAAATATATATTTGCTGCACAAGACTAAAAACAAAAACCTGGAGTTTGGTCCAAGTCTCGTCGTGTTCGAGCACTCGCTCGGTTGCTAATGACCGTGAGCTAGTCGTCCGCGGTGCAGCGCTAACGTGTGCACGCGTCTTTTTTTTTCAGCGCAGAAGAAAACCAATTCCAAAATGCCACCGTCTGACTCGGCGTGTGGTGTGGAGTTACAGTAACCTCTCTGTTGACAAGATAGTTCACACCAGGGTGTAAACTCCGAGGCCTTTGTTGTGGCTTTAGACCAGCATGTGCAGCCTTGTTTAATTGCCCGTTTTCTTCTTGTACTGCATTATTGTCACATAAATCAAATATTAAAATCAAATCAAATTACTGCACGTACCGCAACCCTGCCTCCAAAAAAAATCGTGCTCCTGTGCAGCTGAACCAAGTCTGAGCCATTGTGTTTTTTTGTGAGGAACATAATGAGCAGATGAGTCCGATGCACATGTTTTTTAAATGAATGAATGAGTGTCTACATTTATTACCAGAAAGTGTGCACACTCCTGCATGTGGGGAAGTTTATGCAAGCAAAGCAATGTGGTTGGCGTGAGGAAAAGGTCGTGGTTTCGTTTAGAGGTTCATGAAGACACTGCAGCCTTTTCCTAACTTCAACCTGCACGCGTAAACACAACCCTGAACTAAATGTCGGACAGCAGAGGTCGGATATTTTGTCCGGGAACATTTTTGTCTATGTCACTGTCCATATCGTTTTAGGGTCACTACGCTGCATTATCAGCTGCATTTTGCATTTGTTGCAAAGCTTACCTGCGTTTGTAGCAGCACAACGTTGGGCGACACGGTCGACAAGTTACAGAACAACAGCCAAAACTTGGCAATTCTCTGTGTACACAGGACAATCCCTGGGAGTGACTGTGACTCACGCTGGGTTTGTTGGGCTCAGGCAAAGTTCAAGGTGACGAACTGACGCTGCACCTGCGATTTGCACAAACAGCTAAAATTTTTTTACCTTTGTTGACATATATACTTCAATGTGCTTAAAAACACGTAGCCCTCGATTTCAAAGGAGGACTGTGCGGCGCTGCACCACAACGTTCTCTCCAACGCGACACCATCTGGCTGCAGCTGACCAATCGCGTTTAGGCAAGTGCACATTCCTCACGGATCATTTCCTGACGTGAATATTTCAAGTTTAAGTTCATCACAGCCAGAGATATATCTACAGTAAATACACCCCCCCGACTAACTCTGCTCACTGCACTATTTTCAATGCATGCATGTCTTAAAAACCTTTTCTGTGTTCGTCACTGGCCTACAGACAGATTGGACAGCAGTGATCAGCTTCTCGTCCTTGTGATTAAACCGTATTTAATGACACGAGTGCACTCACAGAACAGTGATGAGCAACTATTTAGTTTTTTCGAAAATCGTACACGTGGACATGCTTTCGTATGTGCACATGCACTAAGCCCTGAAGGTCGGTCACTCGTCCGACCGATGCTTCGATTCGCCTTTGAGAGTCACTTTAAGACAGAGGCCCACGTGCTGAGACCTGCACACGAAGGCTTTCCCCTGCAACCAAACTTCTGAACATTTCCCAGACTTTTGTATGTTATGTATGATATTTGGCACAGCCCTGCAGTCCATGCAGCGTCACACATTTGCCATCAGCAGTTCAGTTTTACCATTATCAAAACAGAATTGATTAACAACCTGAAGAGGTTTGCTACAGACTCAGCAAACGGTTTTTTAAAGCACACTGACAGTAATGACTTATTGCCCGAAGTGTCAGGAGATTAAAGAGATAACTGAAGTCTCCCACAATGCCTTTCAGCTTTGGGATCTAAGGCAGAGAAGTCACAGTGCGCCTTCGCCTTGGGCGTGAATTAATCAAAGCTCCGAGCTCTGCCTACAGTCCCCACAGGAGCCAAGCATGTTTAGCTCTTAAGTATCTGTCACGATAATTGAAATGAAAATACATTATCCCTTTGTATTTATGTTAGGCTTTTAGACAAAATCATATTTAGCATTTTAAGGAATAAAATTCACTCAGAGGGTTGGGTTTCTACTCTCAGTTTGAAGCAGCTCCGTTATGCTTAGCAAGGTCAGGTCGACAAAAGTGTGTCTGTCAAAATGATTCATTCAAATTGCATTCAAACGGATTCCATCACACAGAATATTATTTCATTTTTATTTACCAGAGTTTTTATTTATTCCGCCTTTATTTAAGCAGACAGATCCCACGGAGGTTGGGAAGTTGTCTACCAAGGGAGGCCTGAGTGCTGTCCTGCCTTTGTCCTGCAGGAATTCTAACTATTCAGCAGAGGAGCCATGTCAACGAGAAACCTGCAAATGCCTCGTTGGTATTTGGCATCTTTTTAAGGAAAAGCCGAGGAGGACTGACTGACGCATTATGTCCAGAAAATGGCAGTGGTGGATCAAGGGCTCAAACGCTGCACAAACTCTCGAAAATGTACAGTGGAATTTCTACTTAAAAGTGAGAACGTGATTTATATTGTACTTAAAGTAAGTGAGAGTAAAAGTTCTTGACTATTTTTTGTCTCTGTCCTTTCTTCTGGACCAGAGCTGCTTCCTGTTTGGGGACATTTGCTAATTAATGGTAATAGGCATAAATGATGATGAAAGATTTGACGCTTTTTTCAGGTTTATTTCTAAACTCCTCATGTCGAATGAGAAGAAGACGACAAGTTCAAGTTCAGGAAGCCACCGAGTAAAATTGCTGCACAACCAGCTCAGTCTGAGAACTGCTGATCCGTCCAGTTCGTCTTTTAAATAAGACCATGGCAGGAGCAAGTGGAAAAAGTGGTTTATTATGAAATGCCACAAGTACATCTACTTAAGTGAAGTACAGATATGTGAAAAATGTTCTTATGTACGGGAACAGTTAAGGAGAAGTCCTTGTACTTTGTTGATTTCCACCACTGGAAAATTCCATCCCCCCATCGCCTGATGCCACGTTTCTCCTGGGAACTCAGGAGAGACTCCGATCCGACGTTTCCTAACGGCCCTAGCGAGGGCCGACAAAGTGTTAAATCTTGACAGAGACTCAAATAATCCGATGTCACTCACGCTGCTGCAGCTGTCACGTTTGCTAAATTGCTGGAAAGCTAACTCGAACTTTCCCTCCAGGCTCGACCAGTCACTGCGAAAGAGCGTGTGATGGTGCTTGTCATCCGCCTGCCCAGAAGACAAAGCGGAAACCAGTATTTACTCACCATTTTGAGCACTGCCACGCATTCTCCCAAAGCTGTCGGCTGCGTGAAATCGATGACGGGATCCTGTTTGTGCTCCATCAGCACGACCCAGTAAACGGAGTTGGACGCTTTTTGGTGGTTTTCCACCGCGGCGATAATATTAAGGATGCAACATCTGCTACGCATCCATCTAATTTGTTTTGCATGCGTGTTTGCATTGATCATCTGGACACGGCCAAATATGGAAAGGGCGTCGACAGACTGAGCCAAACCATTTGCACAAACTCCCACCAACTACCGAGAGCAGAGCTTGATGACACGGTCGTCCAGGAAGAGGAGTTGTGTCGGCAGGTACCAGGGTTACGGAGTAACGCAGGGTCCAGCTGAGCTGCAAAGAAGGAAATTCCAGTCGAACAGTTTTACTCATTGGACCAACGTTTACGCGTTGAACCTGCTGCAGTGAGGATTCGATAAATCCATTGTCACTTATATTGTGCTTGGGAAGGATTTGTCAGTGGGCAGCTATAGGAGCCGGCTGCTCTTTTTGCTCCCGTGGACTTTTTTGTGTGGACTCCTGGAGGACGATGCAGCAGGAGGATGTTGACGATTGTCACGTTTTTGCACATTAGTTCCAAAAATACCGAGTTTTTTTTTTTTTTTGTATTCATTCTGAACATTGTGGTTGCGATGGTTGTCGTCTTGATGGCTGCAGTCTCGCCAACATCACGTGTTTTAAATTGTCTCCAGATTGTCCAGACCTCGGCAGCGAGGCTTTTAACAGGAACCAGTAGAAGATCCCACAGCACACTGGTTTTATATTCTCTTCACTGGTAACCAGTCAAAGTCAGACTTGATCTTCATGGCCAAGCTGCTGAGTACAGCTTGGACCTGTTGACCTTAGAGCTCCTCTAGAACATCGAGGTCACCAGGTCAAAATCTGCTTGTGGTCCCTAAAAAACTCGGGGGGGGGTCTTTCTTTTCAGTCAGTGAACGCCCTGCCTCTGCCGATTCCTTTAAAAAAGCTGAAGCTCCTATAGCTGCATCTCTGTTGTGTTTTTATTGCTCAGCTGTATTCGTATTTCCTCCTTACACTTTGTGATTTTATCTATGAAAGGTGCCATATAAATAAATTGTATCCACTTGCTTACAGTTGCTCGCACCCACATGCTCTCATTTTACAACCATGGCTTTTGCCAGAAGGCCAATCCCAAGGTGAAAGCAGCCATAAAGAGATAAATGGACTACTGCACAAAGGCCCATTCTAATAAAAATAACTAAACTGGACGATTCCAGTGTCCCCAGACTGAAAATATTGCCCCATAACTGTCTACGATGTGGCATCTTTACGTCACGAAACTTAGTCACAAAAAATGTTTCTTCTCTTACGTGTCCAGCCTCACGGGTTTATTCCTCCCAGTTCCTTTGTGCATGTAAAATAGGACGTGCAGTTTGGTCCCCAGGCCAAGACACCGCCCAGCCTGTCCCCTGGCTGCACCGACAGGATTCTTATTAGCTGCCGGCCGGGTCCACACACAGCCAAGTCGTCATTAGCAATGGCAGGGATTCGGTGCCGCTCGTGTTTATGTCTGTTGTGAATCTGTAGGTTTCTGTGGCACTCAAACGACCTGGGGCTCAGCCAGGCTTACATTATTAAATTCCTGCACACACACACACACACACACACACACACACACACCTAATTGAAGACTTTGTTAGATA
This sequence comes from Channa striata, assembly GCA_033026295.1. Lineage (NCBI taxonomy): Eukaryota > Metazoa > Chordata > Actinopteri > Anabantiformes > Channidae > Channa > Channa striata. The sequence goes on along the minus strand of CM065176.1, from coordinate 24,067,230 downwards.
CGCTTAAAGCTGGGGTGTCACTGTTGGATTAGCTTTTGTTTTTTCATTTCCCTTTGTTCAAGCGGAGACAGACATGATTACAAAAATCATAAAAGCAAATGTTTCGCTTCCTTTCCTGATTTGACAGCACCCGCAGGCCCTCTGCGTTTGTAATTCGTGTCAGTTATTGTAGCTCGTACACTTCTAACAATGCTTTAATCAACAAGTCCCTCTGTTTACCGACTCCATCTGGTTTTATGTTGCTGGGAAACCTGCATTGACTCCGAGAGCTGAGCTCTGGTTCTGCAAAAGGCAGCTCGGAGGCGCCGCCCATCATGTAAGAGCAAACCTGAAACGTGTTGCTCAATCACCCGTGGAGTGATTCTGTTGCTGAAGTGCCGAGCAACTTACGAGCAGGCAAACCGTTTTTCTGCAGAGCCACGTTTCAAACGATATTTCAGTGAAGTGATGCACCTGGATTTCAGACCGGCCGTTACTCAAACGTATTTTACACATAAGTCGTCCACAAAAACAAACGCGATGCTCTGACTCTTCCTTTGGTCGAACTACCGATGCATGAAAACCCGTGAACACCTTCCGACTGGGCCGGACATCGTTTGTGGGTTTAACCTGAGCTTTGACAGTTTGAATGGGCGTCTGCTGTTTGCCCGGATGAGGAGAGTTTGCTATATTTCACTTGGTAAGACACGTCGAGCCGTAGAGCCAAAGAGTAAATCACCCATAAGACTTGTTAAATAGAGTTAAGATTAATAGATTTATGCAGTGATAATTGCAGGAGAACTGGCACAGCCCGGAAAATGCTGAACAATCCCAGTGGGGTCAGTCACTCTAGTAAATGCAAAGCAGATGTTTGACAGCACAGGCTGACTCCCACAGAGGAGACCCAGCGATGGTCAAAACTTCATTTCTCGTGACTGATGCTCCCACAGCTTTTGGCACTTATCACTGCATATTGATAACTGCTGCAGAAATCTGGATATGTCAACTCTTTGGTGGCAGCGAGTGACGCCCGTCGACGGCAGCTCAAGATGTAGGTTTGGCGTCGCGGTCAACACAGTAGAACACTTCCAGATAACGAAAGTTTTCATTTCTGTTTGGTTTCAAGAAGTAATCACACCCTCACCTGTTTCAGTTCCTTTATTTGCCTCAGACCCTTTTTTAATTTCCCAAATTCTCTAAATCCACAGATGGGGATTAAGGAATTAATTTATTTGATGGGGTGTGTCAGGATGTTTTCGCTATTGGAGCAGGATCCCTGATCCAAAGGACAGGAGTCACTGGGCAGCTGCTTCTGATACGAGAAAAAGAAAATGTGGATGGGTTGGAGACGGACCGGTCCTGAAAGGTCATCTTTAAAGTTTGACAGCACGGAGATTAGTAGTTGACAGAGGTGACGCTCAAAGACCAAACTGTACGAATATGAAAAAGCGTAAGTAACGGCAGGACCTGAAATGGTGTGTGTGTGTGTGTGTGTGTGTGTGTGTGTGTGTGTGTGCGTGTGTGTGTGATTTCATCCGATAATTATCAGTCCTTTCGGGAACTTGGAGTGTCGCAACCGCATCAGTCAACTAAAACGATTCCTATGAATTCCTCATCATTCTTCCTGTGGATTCAAACTTGCAATTTTATTATTGCTTTGCAAACATTGCAAAATGCATCCCGCAAATCTGCATATTAAACGTTTCTTTCATCAGTATCCAAACTCAAACACGTCCAAACTTTGACTCGTCAATCAGCGAGACTTAGTCCCAGTCCTCTGTTGTCCTCTGTTTGTGCGTCACGGTTCATTGCAGCCTCGTCCTCAGACTCTGTATTTTATTCTTCGTCTTTTTGTCCTGTGCACAGTGTCTGCACACGCTGGTTTCTCTCTTAGGCTGTTTCTGTTTGGCCATTTTAGTTGTAATTTACACCGAACGTGACAGGTCAATAACAGTCAAATATAAACTCATATCATTAGTTTAATGGATAGGAATCAGGCAGAATGGCGGTTTATGTCCAGGCCAATCGTGGAATGTGCATGTGCTTCCGTATGTTTCCTTTGGGCGCTCGGGTTTTTTCGTGCAGTCCAAAGACAAGCATGTTGGTTTAATTACAGGTAATTCAGAGTCGCCCGATTTACCTGAGTCAGTGACTTCCTGTCTGTGCCTGTCTCTCTGCCTCGGGCCCGAGATAGACTGGACACCTGTCCAGGATGGACCCCACATCTCGCCCACTGACAGACTCCTGAACAAAATAAGAGTTTACAGATAATGGACGGGGGGATAAAAAGGTGTGTAGGTGTTTTCAGGATAAAACCTTGTTTACAGTGTTTGAACTTAATTCCTTTGAGAAGAAACGTTGGCGTAGGTTTCATAAAGCCCAGCATGTATTCACCCCGTAAATCGATGCGGTAAGTGTGTGGCCCCTAATTCTTCCAATATGGGTTCGCAAATAGCCAAAGCAGTTTTTTTTCTAACTGGAAAATCAGCACAGACAGCAAACTGAATCTCAGCTTTAATTTCCACCATGAACTCAGCAGATGAGAAAACTGGAGACCCCGCAGCACCCGAAGCTCAGTAATAAACACATTCTCTGACGTTAAATGAGAAAAACATGTACGGCGCATAATCCCCCGGGAGCCCATGCCGTGGTGTTTTTTGTTTGTTTGTTTTTACATGTGGTTAATGATTATTAATTTAGTCACCTTTGTTTCCGGGCTACACGCTAAAATGTGCCGCCTGGCTGCCGCAGCTCTGCAGACACTGAAACCAGCTGGTGAATCTTCTGGTTTCTAACCGCTGACCCCGTTGCTCCATCCGTCCTTCTGTTCCGCTGACGGGATCAACGCAAAGGCAGCAGTTACACGGTGATCACTTGTCTGGGCTCGTTTCAGCCGTTTGCTCACGACTCCCACCGGATCTTGGATTTACAGTCGCCTCCCGAGCCGTGATCAAAGCCGAGCGGGACCAGCCGAGAAGACACCGAAGCCGTGACAGTGGTTTGGTGTTATTTCAGGGTTGATTAGGTCCCTGCAGTGGAAAATGGCTGTAACTGGTCAATACTGGAAGATACAAACAAACTGCTTGAGCCAATATTGCTAAAACTCCGGAAGAGCGGAAAAGTCAAAAACATCCATGATTCGTTTGAACACATTTCAGATGTTATGGCTCAAACAAGATGATGCATTCATGCCAAATTTAAATTGTAATACAAATAAAACATGTGCTCCACTTTAAAACAAGGTGGCCTGTGCTATGGACTTTGAGCAACTGAGTAAAAAAAGGAACTGAGACGGTTCTACATCAAACCGGGGACGGTCCAGTAGGTTACACGCCACCTGGTTCCATAGTTTCACACATGCTCAGATTTCATCTGCTTCCACGAACTGAGCTGGAACTTAAGACGAGCACACGTCCCGTCCCTGTGGATCCGTGTAACCGTCGTCCCTACATGTTTTTCCAGAGGGTTAGTGGGCAAAATCAAGTATTTATCTTTAAATAATGGTTTGATTCACAAAGCTGTCAAACTTGTGACCGTAAACTCATGAGATTCTCATTTGAAAAGGTTGGTTTTATTTCAGACCACCTCAGGCAAGATTTAAAAACTTGTTATTAGCTGGTCAAATCTGCTTCCACAACTCACAGGTTTCATAGCTTTAAAAATGTAATACACATACCCGACAACAAACTTTTGTCTACTATTGATTTGCAGTTATTTTTTGCTTTGTTTGAAGTGTTAAATTAAGTTGTTGCCCTCAAGAGCAACATTACTGATTTTTCAACTTGCTTCCCATGTTACTGTTGCAGAATCTAAGGTTCACTCTGCCTTTTTCTGTATTAAAAATTGTTTTCTTACTTTTTTTAAGGAAGAAACAGGGGGACATTTTAACAAATAGTTTTTAATTTCAGGTAATGTCATCTGACGCGGTTTGGAACGAGCAGGTTGACCATAAATACAGTACAACCTCCACAGAATATCGGACCTCCAGACGATGTCATTCAGAGGAGTTCTTCAGCAAAAACATGGGGACGTTCAACGAACTGAAGGTGGAGGAACGTTTAATAGAAAGTTTAAATGCTCCCCAAAGCTGGGCTGCAGGTTGAGAACTCTGTGAAGTGTAAAAGTCACGGCACCTTCCGAGTATTCACTGTTTCCTGTTTCACAGCAGCACTGTTTTAATCAACATCACGGTTGGAGTTTGTGATTCACTATTAATAATTGTTAATTGGGATTTATCAGTTTACTCTCATGCCCTGAAAACACTCTGGCTTTTCTTCGTATATCTTTAAATGCATTTCGTTGCCTTGTACTTGTCACTGGTAATGACTATAAAGTTAAATCTAATCTGATCTGATCTGATCTAAATGACTGATGAGTCAACACAGGATGCAGTATGGGATTCCGTTTTTTCTAGGAGTTTGGTTATAAACCAAAATATTCTTGTGACCGGGTAAAAACTCAGGGGAACTTGATTGGACACACACTCCACACATTTCGTGGCAGTTCATCTAATTGTTACTGAGACATTGTACTTGAAGACGCCATCAACAGCCTTTAGATTTATAATTTGACATTTTTGGCCCTGAGAACCGCTCGGAGTGGGTGTTTTTACTCACTCTGGGAGACAAAAAGCATCTTAGAGATGAAATATGTTGCTGCCAGGTCGTATGAGGGGAAATCCACACATTTTATTGGATGTTACAAATAAATGAAAATGAACATAAGTATGATGTGCATTGCAGTGTTTTATTTGACAGTGTGCAAGCTTAGTGTTTATGATTTCCTAAAAAGGTAACAGCTGACATGATTTTTTCATCAATCATTGTTCACTTTCAGTTACATTGTGGTGCTTAATAATTTGCTACTTTAAAATTAATTCACAAGTGCCTATAATAAACACCGTTTATTCCGTCTTTCGGCCTCGTTTCCAAATCGCTCTTTTTCTGTGTGTGTGTCCAGTGCCAGCTCGCGTTTGAACACAACACGGCCATAAATCGCTAAGTAGTAATGAAATCTGTATTCCAAAGTTTAAATTTAAGAGCAAAGCTGTTGCACGTAATTGCACTTTGGATCCGCGGTGCACCTGAAGGCATTGGAACTGATTTAACTTTGTTAGAGCGAAAATCCAATTACTTTCCTCTGGCGTCATTCGTTTCATCAAAACATGATAATTAAGTTTGGGTATTCCTAGGCCTTTTCCAACAATGCTGGCTGTGTTTCTTTGCACCATGAGTATTGAAATAATGAAGCCAATAGATGTCATGGAAACGTAGCTTCCCACTGTTTGAGTTCGGTTTATTTCGACCTTTGAGCAGCCGCTGCTCAGCGTGTGTGACCCACCGTTCCCCCCCCGATTTGCACCAGCAGTTTCACATTTTAATTCCATGTCCAATAATCTGAGCTGGAGCGACCACGCTTTTTAAAAACCTCTCCCTCCTTTGTGGAGCACTTCTCCGGCCTGCCAGCACCGGCCCTCACACTGAACCATCGCTTAACTCCGGTCATGTGAAACGGCTTCCGTGGATGTTTTATCACAGCAAAATGCACTTAAGTCATCTGTCCTGAGCTGATTGTCGACTGAACAACATTCCTTCCTAATAAGCGAGATTTAATGAGCGCGTGCAGATGTTCACATCCTGCAAAGAGACGCGGAGAAGAGCCAAACTAACAGACGCTGAGAAAGTTTGTGACAAAGGCTGAAGGTTTCGCACTTTGACTTCGACCTGAGGTCTTCTGCACTGGGCCACAGGGACTGTTTCACCATATCGTTTATATACGAGACTTGAATGTCATGGAGACAAGTGGAATATCTATTGTCAGTGAAGTGATTATGAATATGTGGTAATAAAGAAAGGTTATGAATCAGTCAGGTGACTGGGGGAACCCGTAAAAATCTATTGTGTTACATTTTGTGAAGGTTGGACAGAAGCAGCTTATTCGGACAGACAGGAAGCAGTTTTACTCCGAGTCCAGGTGGATGGTAGAGTCATAACGGGGAGAAGCAGTGGGGACATCCCAGTCTGAAGAGGGTGAAACACATGCAAAGATAAAATGAGCAGAGTCCAACAATCCAACAAACAGAGATAAACTCAGAATAAAACAAAGGTGAGATTTAAGTTTCTGGTTTAAATTGAAAGAAGAGTGAGAAACTGGCCTCAGATTCGCATTCTCTAGAACTTAGCCCCGAGCCAACAGACAAGAAGGCTCATGTGGGCAATGTCACCAAACCTGCTTTTTATCATCGCCAAGCTACTGCTGAACTGCAGGCGTTTCTCTTTCCGAGAGAGACGGAGACGCTAACGCATCAATCACAGACGACGGGCAGCACGTGGTTTTAATGCTTTTCAAGCTGCCGGGTGGTCAACGTGAGCGACGGGTCTCACAGTGTCCAGGATCCTGCCCCCTGTCCACCAATCCACTGCTTACGCAGGACTGAATTTATTGTATGGAGTTTGTCATCGTGGTCATTGTGCTTTTTCTGAGCTCCTCCGGGTGACATCATCTGAACTACTCCTGATGCAAATCACCTGGGCTTCACCTGGAGGAGTTTTTGTGCTAGAAGCAGAGAGACACTTTCACATAGGCAAGTCAGAGGGACCTTTAAAAGCATTAAAGTCTGTTTACACCCTCAAGTAAAGTCGCCTTTTAATCTCCAATATATTCCATTGATTATGATCTTCATCGTTTATTTGCTTTTCTTTGTGCATTAGTCTCATTGTTTCATGCTAATTTGTTTTAATTCTGTTAGTCTGCCTTGTCTGTTTGAATAGTTGGAGTAAATGACGGCAATAAACTGTTATCCAGCGTGACTGATTGCTTGAAAACAAGTGTTCGGTGGGGTAATTAAGAGACTGGAAGCACTTATGTGGGTCAGCAGAGTCTGCCGAGCGACTAACGGCTGCAAAGCAGAGACAGTAGGAGAATTACAAGCCGGAGAAACTGACCCGACTCCGCTTTCAGAATATTTCTTTTGTCTTTTTTGCCATTTTGTCCGTCATGTTAAAACGTTGAATGCATATGTCGCAGTAGCGCATGTGAAATTAAACTGAGTGTCTTATAGGAAGACAATAAGCAGCGATACAGTCTGCTCTGCTCTGGTTTATTGCCACACAAGCTTTTCTCACTTTTTATTAGCTTTTATTGTGTTACTTATTATTGTAATTTGACAGCTGGTATAAAAACATGCCAAACTTGATTAAGCTCGGAATGAACTGGCAGCTGTATAAAAGACATGCTGCACGCTAGCAGCCATCAATTACATTCAAACAGCTGTGCAGCATTTACACTTTTCTCTCTTTTGGTAACACTCTTATTGGCGCTCCCTTGTTTTCACTCAGCTTGGCAATAATATAAAGCACTTACGCTTTGAGCGATCGCATTTATCTTTTTCATATTATTTCAGATAAGGAAAATATTGCTTCCCATGATGTTGTGCATTCACACTGGGAAACAAAACACACCATCTAAGGCCAAACAACGAATGTCTTTTGCTCGGGGTGTTTTAGTTCATTTTAGTTCCTAAAGTGTTGGAATCACAAGAGTTCACAAGAGATGTCTGTCATCAGGAGAATGCAGGGCTGGGTCTTGTTCTTATTGTTAAAGCGAGGTGCAAAAAGTGCTCAGGAAGTGAGCAGAAACACACGGGGGGGCCCACGAGGACAAATGCCGGAAAAGTGCCTTTCAAGATGCCCTCACAGTGTGACCACTGCAGTAAAGTGCAGCAGGCACGATAGCGCGACGTGGCCTTTGTGGTTTTCTGCTGATACGCCGTGACCGGCCCCTCACGCCCCTCAGTCTGAGCAGAAAAGAAAACTCTCGCAATCCCGTGGCTCCAGCTCCATAGTCGACTTATCTATTTGTTTATTGTTACATAACCCGAACATGATTAATTAAATTAGGACGGATGAAATCATTCTCAGCCATCTAATATGAGTTTTGAATATCTGCTGTTTTTAGGGGATGAGCCAGATGCGACAGATATGGATTCCGTATGCGTACACCATCTGCACTCGTGTAATTTACAAACCATCTGTGGTGAAGGGATTAGACACCGAGCATTTCCGTGTAGAACCAGTGTCGCACATCCTGCCCAGCTCGAATCCCAGTGTCCAGCACATACAGAAACAGGCAGGATTGGAAAACGTTGCAACTTCCCTCCCAAACGATCCACCAGTGTTCTGTGAGAAAAGCTAAATTTAGCTGCACGGTCACTGGCCTAGTCGCCCGTACACACGCACACACGCACACACACACACACACACACGGTCCCAGAGCAGAAGAACTGTGGGAATATGCTGATTAGATGTTAGAACAGAGGCGGCCTGCAGTTATTGTCGTTACATTTAACAGCACTCACAGAACAAATCCAAATTTATTTAGATGCATGTAAATATACAATATATTTCTAAATAGTTTTTATGGCTTCACAGTTTCCTGCATCGCAGAAACCTGCACTTCCAGGATTTTTGTAATACTTGAAACATAACTATTGTGCATGATGTGGCACATGATGAGATCGACAGAAGTCTTTTGTGTCTCCACTGTGAACTACTTGGCTTTGCACTGGGATTATGAATGAAGCAGAAACGATAAATATTCTGAGCGTGGCTGAGGAGGCTGAAGAGAAAAGTGAACTTAATGTTCTCTGCGCCCCTTGGTCAAACGACTCTTTAATTAATTGCGATGTGGAGCTCCTCGGTGGCCTTTCCAGTTTTCACCTTCCCTCCCTCGGTGGTTTCTCATCATCCGTCACTTCTCCTTGTTCCCTGCGTCGCTCAGTCCTTCTCCCACACATGAGCATCCCACACCAGCCTCCATTCAGCCTTTCACTTTTCCTCCGCGTCTCTTCTTCAGCGAATCATATGACCCGTTCACTTCCTTAATTGAGTCGAGCTGCATATTGACTTTCCATTAGAGCAGGAATGGGAATCCATCAAACTACTGGCTGCGCTAAAGAGGATTTCTAATGTGCCCTCTTATCTTTGCCTAAGACGGCTCCTGACTTGGCTTCTCTGTGTTGAATTCACCGTGACCTAGAAGAGAAAATCGTTCGTACTTGAATGTCTCCGAATCATTTTGAAACCTAATTAAAAACAGAAGTCAGTTTTGTTCGTTCCCAAAGCCGGTTCATGTGGCCTGTGCTGCACAGCTCCTCGCAGCAGTGACCCAACCTTTGAGTTTTGTGCGTCCATATTTAGGTCAACAACAGCAGTTCAAATCCAACGTGCAAATCCCAGAATGGAGTGGACCCGATATTCTCACAGTATATTTTCTACTCTTCTGCAGTGGGGCACAGTGCTACTGCAGGTTTGAAACTACAACATGTGACTGAATATTTCTAAGAAGACACATGTTCACAGAACGAACCGAAAGCATCTCCCGTGAATTCAGACTCGCAGAATAAAAACTATCTGAAACATTGTGCGAAGCGTATCGGAGCATAGCAGAGGGGAGAGGAGCGGAGCAGAGGGAGGGAGGGAGGCAGGGCTGGGCGTGCAGCGGCTTTGAGTGTTTAGTTTTAGAAAAGTTTGATTTTTTCTGACATTTTGCTTTATTACATTAAAGACTAGTTGAACAGAAGCTACCAATGTTAGGCCAGTGTGCATCACAAACATGCCAGGTTTTGGAAGTTGTACAGTGAGTCACACTTCAGGAATGACACAGGAACTGATAGAATCTTCTCCGACCATGGGAAAAGCTCTGGCTCATACCTAATCGCCATCTCATAACTAACAACGTTAAAGAAACGCCTTACAAACTTACTCATACACTCAGGCCAGTTAAAACACTGACTCAGATTGTAATTTTTTCTGGGCTTTTTGTGACTGCTGCTCATTTATTTAGTCATTGGCCATTCACAAAAACACTTTGGAGTGACGCTTGTACCTATATTAACACCCACGTTGGAGGAAATGTTCTTTATTTTGTAAAAAGGAGCAGTTTGAAGTATATTTCTAATTTGCTAGTTTTACTTGCTACATATACATAAATGTAAATTCACTGGAAAAACAAACAAAAAAACAAACCTTTAATTTACTATTCAGGAAATACAAATGCCATAAAAACATTTACATTTTGTACCATGTAAAAACTTTGCTTTTCAATTATTCCACCCCGACACTGTTGTGTTTTTTGTATGTCTATTGAAAATTGTAATGAAAATAATGGATTTTAATTTTAATTCTAATGAATGCTAATTTAAATGAATTAGCGGATACTAAAAAAAGAATTGCATAAATGTGAAAGTTGTCCGTCTACAAACGACATTTACTCACATATTTTCAGCTGTGAATAGCTTTTCCTGTTTCCTCTCTAAGATCCCTCAACAAAACACTCTCACAAAATAAAAATAAATTGTGGTCCTGTATTAAAGGTGGCATGTGACTGCAGCCACTCTTCTAACAAAGCCTTAGTGATCGTTGTGTACCGAACAAATGAGCCTTTTGATTTATAGTCAGTGTAAAACTGTTCATTCGTATATTTAGACCAGTGACCAAAAAGTACAAATGTGCAATTATGCACGGTGCATGGCACGGAAATTCCAGGACACACGAGGATGACGGCTCCTTCAAATGCTTCGATATAAATGGTGACAGTGTAAGATAATAAAAGGGGGATTTTGCAATGAAACTTCACATGGACTTTGTCTGTCTGTGGCCTCATTTGCAGGCCAAGCTGCAGTTGTATTTCAAACTACCTAGAAAACAGCAACCGCGACTTTTTCTTGCGCTCACAATAGTGTGAGTCAGATGTTTGTGCGTTGTACGGCCTCCACCTAAAAAAGGCATCACACAGTTCTGACGTGACCAACCTGCCAACAATGTCCAACTCACTCATCGCAGCATTTCCAGCTTTCCTCTGGATGTTTTAAACAATTAAGAAGAAAATGCAACTCCAGCGTTTCAGCTCCCTCATGGCAGCCCCGAACAACAACATGGAAAATCCCTCCAGAAACTGCTTTTACTTATGCCAAGAAGAAATCGTCACTTTTTTCCTTTTTATTGCAAAAATCACAAAACTATTGAGTGATTTAATTTATTTCAAGTCTCATGAGTGTAGTGTCAAAACAAACCAAAAACCTCACTGATAATATTTCTCGAAATTTGATAAAAAGCCAGATCTGTCTCTAGAGGATCTTTGACTATTTTTATAATATTTTTTGCTACATGCTACAGCATGTTTCATGCACGTCAGCCAAGTACATCTTGCCAAGTAAGCAGTACAGCAGTTTGAAATAGCTATTTTAATAGATTAAATTTTAACCACTAACAGATGAACCAAATGGATGGGATGCCAGAAATGCCTGGACTCTCGTCCACTCGGGTCTTTCGTCATCTGTTAACACTTCACAGACATTTACGCTGCACGTCACTTTGCTGCTAATCAGCCCTCTGAGCTGAGAGCAGCAACAACGTGTTTATTGCACCTGTCACGCATCGGCTACAAATTGCAGCGATGGACCCGGCAACAATTCGTCCACTTGGCCCTTCAGCGCTCGAACAAATCATGTCCTCTGACATCCCAACTCTTGTAAGACGTCCAGGAAAGCCACACGATGAGGGGGATGTTCAGGTGTCACTGGGCAGATCCAAGCCCTCCCCCTCAGCGTTTCAGAGGTGTGCTGACCGCTCAATGCTGAGTCCTACCAAACTCTGTGGTCACAGTTAATTATTCAATGTTGTTGACAGTCTGTCTGAAAGGAAAGTTGGAAACGTGTTACTGGATATTTCATAAATCTAGTGACTCTCAACGAACCAACGCAGGCTCACAAAAATGAATATATAACTCTGGTGGGCCAAAAGAGTTTAGCATGGACAGTCTGCAGCTGCACAGGAGAACGTGACACGCTGGGAACAGAGGTGGTATGAAGTATTGGCCTGAAGAAATTCTCCACCACAGGACAAACGCAAATCTTTTACCCAAGTAAATTATTAAAGTAAATGTAAAGATCACACTAACACAATAAAAAGTTAACACTCTGTTAAGTCTGTAACAGAGAAATATAATTATTTTCCACTATCATTCCATTATCATCCACTCACTCTTGGTCCCCGTTGTTCGTAGGGAATGAAAACACAGTCTCACACCTTGCAAGACGCCAGCTCCGGGTACGTTTGGTGGGGTAAGGTGACGACGAGCCGCTGAAGGATGTGGCCTTGTGCACGGTTCAGTGGGACTCGGCCCCGGTGCAGATCAGCGTGACCTGTGCCAGAGCACGGCGCCGCGCAACGCTACGACTACCTGAGCGACTGTGCTCGAGGTCTTTACACGGCCTCGATGCCCAGCGTGAGCTCCACTGTAAGACTATGACTGCACCAGAGTCAGAACACCCGAAGCTAGTTATCATCCTAGCAGCATTATCTCGTCTCCTCAACGACGACGGAGCAATTTATGTCAATCTACAGAGGAAGTGCCACTTATGGCCTCAAAGCTGTTAACACCATGTGTCAACAGTTGCAAATTGGGTATTAAAGTTTTCTAAAGAGAGCTTTGCACAGATTAACAGCACTGTGCCTTGAGGAGCAACTTTTTCTTTTTCTTCTTTGTTTTCTGGTATGAAATGCAAGTGTGACCAAGCCCAAAGTGCTGCAGAGACACAGCAGCTGAGTACTAAATTAGATTCAACTTACAGAGGAGCTCTGTTTTTATCTGACTCAAATTCCACCGTTTTTCATACACTCCTGCTGTGTAAAGAATCTGTGACTAATCTGAATGCTTCATTTACATTTTGTAGCCAGGATACGTGGATTATCCATGCAGCTCTTCAATGGTTTTTTTTTTGTCAGTCCTGAATAACTGCATCTGCCAATAGAGTTTGAGACTTTGCCCTCATGCCCACGCTGCAAGTCTTTTACGGGACAGTGAGCTCACGCGGATTTTAAGGGCTGAAAAAAGAGCGTTATTTTTAGGCGCCGTCATCGTGGCGAATGTCCTGAGAGGTCGGCGACAGGCTGCAGTGCCTGTTTGACAGGAGACCGGGAGAAAAGGAGAACGTTTTCTACTGTTCAGGTGCAGTTCCAGATCCAAGCAGCTCTCTTTTCACAAAGAACACTCCTGATTTTTGTTTTGTCCTCAAGAAACCCCTGCAGCGCCACATCTGCATGCCCTTTCCCCTCCCTTCTAAAGAATGCCAACAGCCAGGAACCCCGGAGCCGGAAATCAGATTAAGGACTCGATCCTGTTTGTGCAGAAAAACATCCCCTGTTTTCACCTATAGTGAGCACCACTGAAATTCCTTGTAAATTAATAACTTTGAATTTTTGTAATTAAGCTGTTGATTTACACGCACTGGACACTTTTGTAGGTACACCTGCACAATACGGAGGCTCAGCCAGGATTTCCACTTTACGAGGTTATTATTTCTCCGTTTTTAGGGGGCAACTGTGAGAAGGAGTTTTGGCCAACCTGTTTAAAATGAAAGCCGAGAAATTATAAGCTTGTAAAAGTAGAATTCACGGCAGAGCGGCTGCGTCAGAATGTGACCGTACGGGTATACTGAAGAAAGTGGCCAGCGAGTGACGCGTTCCTTTCAAAAGACGTTTAGCTTCTACATTTCTTTTAAAACACACCTAAATGACAGGGACGGCTGTCTTTTCCTTTCTTTCCTTTCATCTTTCTTGATTTATTGCATCCCTAAACCTGTGCTTTTTATGTTCTAAAGAGACCTGCGTGGGACCCGAGGAGCAGCTGAAGCAGCAGGCTGAAGCTTGTAGGCTGAAACTCTGTGACTCTGCAGTAGACTGTGACGTATAGCTAAAGTATGTACCTGGCAAACTTTTCCGCATATATCTTTTATTACAAATATGCTCTAAAACTTAAGCAAAGCTCATTCAATTTTTGCTTTGTTTTGCAGCTTTTTATTCATTGTAATAGGACATGCTGGAGTGTAGCAGAGCAGAGCAGGAAAAGTGAGAGCTCTATAGATCATTTAATGGATTTTAAAACTCGTACTAGCTGATATTTAAAGTTCTCTCTAATACTGTATGTGGTAGCTGAAAAATGCCTCCAGACGACATCACTTGGAGGAACCTTCAGGTCACATCATCTTATCTCATTACTCACACTAAGAAGTTTGTCATCACGGTTAACCTGGTTATCCAGAGCTCCTCGAGATGACATCATCTGGACTCCCAATGATGAAAAGTTTTTCAGCCACAAACAGTGGAAAATATCAACATAGGGAAGTCACAAAAGCATAAATGCACTTTAACAGTGGTCAAGCTGCCCTTTATCTTTTTTTTTATTTCTATAAAAAAGATTTTTATAATTTTATAACTTTAAGCAGCCTCATCCTGTGCATTGAAACCTCAAAATAAATAAACCATTATGAGTTTATTGGTTTAGTTTAGTGTAGGAAAAATTTTGAGGTACAGTTTTATCCATGTCTGAAGTGGTCTACTTGGTGCCAAGCAAAATATGACAAATATTCTGTCGTCTTTTCTTAGACATGTGGCCTCTGAAGAGAGAATGCCTGCGATCTTTGCTTGTGTCCTTTCTTTTCTTGTGTTTTCACCCACTGAGTATGTCTGAGTATGTCACCAAGTGAACTAAACTCACATCTGTGCCCATGTCAAACTTGGTAAAAATAAAGAAATCTAATTGCTGAAATCTTAACGACAAATAAACCAAATTCTGAAATGCAGACAGACAAATAATTGTTTTTAAAACCCAATTGATGTCAACAGAGCTCTTATGGAAAGGAATGAGAACTCGATTAGCTCTAATTTGTGAATGCAAGTTACAAAACACTCCATTATCAGCCGGGCCATCTAACACACAACAGCAGAACACATCATATCATTTTCCCCCGGGGGGTTTAATTATTATGTTTCTCAAAGTGATATTTTTAAAGGATGTATAAATATCTGATTTATTTGAATTTGTTCACCGCTAAGCTGTAGGTCGGTTTGTGCATCAGGACATTCACAAGTTGGAACAGAGTTCAGATCAGTGTTTAACTTGATAAAATCTCAGAGAGACTTTATTGCTCCTTTGCTTTCTTTCCCACAAGACAGTTGGACTGTTGAAAATGCAGTAGAGGAAGTGCTTGTTGATTATATTTCTTCTCATAAAAGAGAGGGAACTTTGTAGGATTCCTTTCTATTTTTGTGAAGCACAGTCCCTAACTGGGTTCAGATCCATGATATTTTGCGCTAATAACAATTTGCATTCATGCCGGTTTAAAAGGTCAAAGGGCCAGTTCACCATCGATGCAGCGGTGGAGAATGTGTTTAGCCAATGAATAGCGGCAAAGTCTGTGTTTTAATAGACAATGCCATGTGTAGTGTAGTGGACGCCCATTGTTTTTAACAGTGCCACATACGAGTTTGATGTTATTTCTGAAAGCAGATTTTGTCTTAGGTGATTTCCAATTGAGTGTCACCGTATTGATGTTGGTGTGGAGCTGTGTCAAAGGATCAAACGCCGGCGACTTAGCTGTTTCTTTGGGACTTCCCATGGGTTTCTTTGACTTCTACGCTGGAAGTGAGTCCCACCCTGCCACCGGAGCTGCCATAAAACCTGAACACAACACAAGCACTTCCTGTGTGGGAAAACAGGGTGGTGTCAGTTAATTAATTAATTTTATTTTATTAAATGCCTTAAAAAAAAAAAAGAAGCCCAGAACATATTTAAAGTTGAATGTGGCTTTTGGCCTTTTTTGTCTGCTCCACATTGTTAAAGTGAAGCAGTTTATTTCTACTGCTTGTTAATCTACGGCTCCAAGACAATTTCAGCTTAATTTTTGTTAAGTTTATTAAATTACAAGTTTAATAAAAAATAAAAGTTAGTAAATTTTAGTTTGTGAGATCCTTGAGATGTGGGCGACAAGAGAAACGCAAGAGCTGGTGAACAAGTGTGAGTCTCTGCGCAGAATATGATTTACCAATTTATTAGGCACACAGCAGCTCTGCAATAAATCAGGGAAACGCCTTATAGCTTATTTCATACGAGAGTGTATGTAGGTTTAGACAACACCTGGATAATACTCATAAACGCAACATCTTCCGTGTTTTGTCCCGTGACTTCCACCTAAAATGAGCGTTTTTAGAGTTTTTTGTTCACCTTTTAAATATCCCGCTTCCGTCACACTGTCGTTGTGAGACGGCGCCATCTGTGTCCCGGACCGGCTGCGTAAAGGTGGGAATATTCGCATGAAATATTCCAAATATTATAATGTTCCGCACGTTCTGCCGGAGCGAAACTCGCGGGCGAACTTTACCGACTCAGTTCGCGGATGCTAACGTTAGCATGGCGGCTAGCGGCATCGGCTTCCAGGCGTGTCAGTTTGCGAGCAGGACACGCCGGTGCCGCCGGGCGGTTGACAGGGATTCTACCAATCACTTCAGCCTCATTAAGGTAAGAACTTCTTCTTTATATGACGTGACCCCGAAGCGGAAAGTGTGTCGTGGCTCCGGAGGCTAAATGCTCCGCGTTGGCTGCGTCTATGTACTGGCAGCGCAGACGTTGTTAGCTAACGTTAGCGTAGCGAGCCGGGCTCGTGCAGAAACTGATTAGAGGTTTGTTTGTTTGTTTGTTTGTTTGTTTGTTTGTTTGTTTGTTTTTTTGCAGCACCTGCACATGTAGTAAACAGGAAGAGATACTGTTGGGAGTAACCCCCCATTAAAACAGTAGTTTTCTTGCTATCTGTTATTTTGATTGTGATTTAAATAGGTTCTGACATGAATTAGACAGAAGCATCGACATTCCGCTTTTACTTGATTAGCTACAGCAGTTTTTTTTGGGGGGGGGGGGGCTTTTATCATGGTTTTAGGCTATAGATTTTGGTGTGTTTTCTTTTATTTTGTCCACATCATTTATATCACTGAGGGCAGACAAAACATTGACACAACTGGCAACTTGTAAGGCGTGAATATACAGCTGATTAAGGATCTATCCATGATGTGTAATTGATTTTTTCTGGACAGTTTAAAACTAATCCTGTGATTTACTCATTGGATTTTATTTGTTGTTCTATTACACCACCGTGCAATAGCACTGTGAGTATGACTGTCACAAGTATGCCTCACTCCCAGGGTTCCAATAACCGAACTCTTCCCAACATCCTATGCACTTTAATCCGTTATTTCCTTTATTCTCACAACATTTTGCTTCAGTGTTTTCTACTTAACCTACATTTTTGCTTGTCTTGTCCCAATAGCAAACTACTAATGATGTAAGTTGCTTTGGAAAAGAGCATTTATCAAATGACTAAATGTAAGTTGACACAAGCAGTGTGCTACTTTACGCCTTGTTTTGTTAGATGAACTGTCTCACTCGGCTTCGTAAATATTTCCTGACACAGCTGCTAAAAGTTGAGTCATTTTTGGTCTTTTTGGCTGTTGTCTGGCCCCCGTGGTTTAAAATGGCCCAGCAGTCTTTGGCTTGAAAGGGTAAATCAAACCTTAAGATTAGTAACATGAGCAAAAGCTTCAGTTTGTGTGATAATTTTTAGATGACACATTTGAACAACTGTCGTGTTTGTAACGATTAAGGAAATGACTGCATAATGGCAACCCTCCTAGACAAAGATGGAAGTACAATGACGCACAGACACAACTGTGCTGACTCTGCAGAAAAGCGGTCTGTAGTAATGGCAGGACTTATCAGTCAGAACAAAGAACATACCGCACTATTGATTACAGTTATGATATTGTCTTATCTGTTGCTGCATCCATAGTAAATCCCTGACTGTTTGTGCAAATGACCTGCTTGTGCCCTTTTTGGCCTTGTTTCAGTAGAAATAAATCTGCTTGAAATAAGTTGATAACAGTTTCATGTGATTTAGTGAGTCAGACTATTGGGCACCAGTCGTATTCACGGACATTCCACTCTGTGGCATTTTTAAATTGAAAGACTTGCGACAGGAAAGAAAAATCGCAGTCAGGAAAAGTTTTTCCGCAGCATCGTTATCACAAAGTGCTGACAGACATGAGGCCGACGTGACTGTGGAGTGAATGTATATGATCTCAGTTCTACCTGTTGTCACCTACAGTAGCACAATAAGAGTGAAATAACGATTTGGCTGACTTGTTTTATTGTCATGGGTGCAATTTAGCATATTTCAGAATGGCTTTCTGTGCATTAAAATAAATTCTCTCCGTTGACAGCTTTTCATAAAGTACACCTCAGTGAATATTTTTTGATGTTCTTTAGTGAAGTCTGCAAAGTATGGAGCCCTGGAAGGGACATTGGGGGAAAAAAAAAAATTTATGGGGAAAACACCATGTGCTGGTTTATCCTGGCCCCCGTGGTTTAAAGTAGGCTCAGAATACTTTTTATTGGCTGTAGCCTGGCACCTGGGGGTTGCTTTTATAGAGGAACAGTACATAGACATGTATGCATATGTCCAGTTTCAATGAGCTTGCATGGATCTGCACCTCTGCGAAGTGCCCAGAGGCTAAACCTAAAAGTTATCACTTTACAGTAATTTAAAAAGGAAATGAGTAATATCCACCAAGGGAAATGTTGGTTAAATGTGACTATTACAGTATGATATAACAAAAAAATCTGGTTTCTTGTGAGGATGCAATAATATCTGTTTAGATACTATTGCATGCTCACAAGAAATGTTTGGGGTGCGTGTGAGAAAGTGTTTCACGTGCACAGGGAGGAACTGGTTGCATTCCTGGTATTTCATGCTGTGTTGTGCCTGCCTATGTGGGCTTGCAACATCATTGGGTCATGAAGCATTGGCAGTTGCTTTGACACGACAGAGGGAATTTGACACCCAACATGTTGTGATCCCCACCGAAAACCTCAATTTAACATACGCCAAGCGTGTCTGAAATTCTTCTCTTTAAACACATCAATAAAGTTCACAGCTGAGGTCACCTTCAGAAACTGACTTTTGTAGGATTAATCAAGGAAAGCGTTCAAATTCCAAACAAATCTATCCTGAGGTGCTGGAGCCGATCCCAGCTGTCAGTGGGCCGGTTTTTCTGAGGGCCCGGCACAACCACTCGCACTGTGGGCCTTTAAGAGTCACCAAACAGCTTTTTTGTGGTGTATGCCTGTGTATAAAATAAAATAAGTATCTCTAATAAGTAATATGTGTAAATAGTAATAATGAGAATATTCATTTACATAAAGGTTCTCTATTCTTTAAGCTGTCTTAATGAATTTGCAAACTAGAATTATGTTTCTGGCACTCTCCTGCTTCATACAACACTCTCAGACATCTTTTGGCGATGCACTGTGAAGTTTACTACATAGG
Organism: Channa striata; assembly: GCA_033026295.1. Classification (NCBI taxonomy): domain Eukaryota; kingdom Metazoa; phylum Chordata; class Actinopteri; order Anabantiformes; family Channidae; genus Channa; species Channa striata. The sequence goes on along the minus strand of CM065176.1, from coordinate 24,048,038 downwards.
ATCAGATGGGAGCTGAGCACTCAAGTGGCAAACTGAGCTTTAAAGAGGACAGGGTGAGGGGTCACATTTGCTCTGTGACTTAAAAGTCCTTCCCCTTGGCTGGTTTCCCTAACACTGAAATGACGTATTGTCCACCATCCCAAAATAAGATCACCAGGCTTGTTTGCCACGCAGCTCATCAATGTGTTCAGATACGCACGGGTCAAAGGTAGCAGGCTGAGTAAATCCAGTGGCGACAACAGTGTAACTACTGTGTGATGGTTGCTGAGAAACTGGACTCGCCAATCAGCAGGAACCACCTACAGTGGCCTTAGCAGGTTTGTTACATCCATGTCAGGTCAGACTACAGGCAGCGATAGGTAAATGACTCCGTACTTCAACTAGAAATTTGCAGTATATTCTTTGTTTGGTATACTTTGGTGATTGTATTCACAGATGCATGAAATCATGATGGAAATACTTTTTTGAATTTTTTTTTGTAACAAGGTGACAATATAAATCCTAAAACTGAGCAGCCATTTTGGAACGTCATGGTGATGGGTGATGAAGCAGCTTCACACTGTTAGCCACCCTACGCTGATTGTTGCTGGCTAGATTCAAACATTAGGTCATATCCACTGTCCCTAACCATGTTAACCCTGGTACCTAAATTAATACAAGGCAAAAATGAAACCTGCAATTTGTGGGGTGTGTATGGTTTCTGAAAGGATGGCCGAGAAACAGTCTTACATTGCTGTGTGTAAATCAAACTTAAGACGGTTTAGAGGTTCAGAGGTAAAGAATGTCACCTTAAACAATCAGAGTCTTCACTGAGTGGTTCTGTAGTTCTGAGAACTCCACCAACTGAATCGAGTGAGGTTTCTTCTCTTCATCAAAAGCATCAGTTATAGTCTTTGGCACAGAGACGTCTCTGAGGATTAATTGAATGTAGTAGGTTCCGAACTTTAAAATTAAAATGCCACTCAGAGCAGTCTGTCTTCTCAGTCTACAGATTTTTGAGTTTAATTCCTGAACTTGACTACATTTTAACGAGGACTGAAAGGACTGTATTAAATTCCTTCATCGCTCAATACAGGTTTGATAAATAACTGAGCCTCAATTTGTTTTTCATTTACAAACACAGACCGTATTTATTGAACCTCTGAATAGTGCTTTACAGAAAATATTTTTTTAGAGGATGAAGCAACAAATTGTCGAACGTGTAATAACCACAGCTAGAATGAAAATAACCTCTGAAAACCAGAGAATCTAAGTTAGTGAGTGACAAAGTTCAATGCTATTTCATCTCTCACAGTTTGTGGGAGGCTGCTCGAAAGTTCAGGAGCAATAACAGCAAAAGCTTCCAGATTCCAGCCTTGACCTGTGAGCAGCCAGCAGTCCCTGAGGGGCAGTCGAGTCTGCTGGTGGCAAACACACCACAGGTGGAAAAAAAAGAGTGCTGCGGTTTGCAGACTGCAACAACAAAGTAACTGGACACACAAGGTGACACATAAAACTTCTAAATAATTAGAGCTCTGACAACGTGGGAACATGGAACTGAATTTTGTTTTTGTGCTGTGTGGTATTTCTGCACATCACCGTTGTATTGGTGCATTGTGCAGTTGTCAGTGTGTGAGGTAAAATGCTTTTCTTCTACACGATCATCCTGCAGTTTTTGTGATTTATGTCCTCACTGTTTCAAAGCTCTGACAGTTGATTTATGAATGTGAGTAACGCATTGAGATGCGGATTTGGATGAATCCTGATGTTTTAGAACGTCTGTTCTTCCCTGCAGCACCACCATCAGAACAAGGCAGCCAGTTAAACATAAGTAGCTGAATCTGACAAAATATATTTTCTTTTAAATTTTAGCGAAAAACAAACCATTGCCTTTACATTCCTTGTTCATCCTTTTAATTTGACTGCATTATAGTACAGATGTCATTTCACTTACAGATTTTTGACCAAATTATTTAGTGCAGCAGTTTGCTGTTTGGTTGCTGCTAGGTGGCCAGATGAATTAGTAGATCCTAATTTGTTCAGTCAATGTGCGTTGAAACACGGTGGCTTCGAATTAAAAATGTTTTATTACCCATCTACCTTATTTAACACCTGAGATTTTCTGGGGCAAAAGCCCAATCTAAAGAATGGACAAGTTCTTCTCATTATTTTTTTAATGTTTTGTTTTGCATCATGATGCCAGACAGTAGGTTGAATACTTTTGGGAGGGTTTTTTTTTTTGTTGTTGTTATTTTTAATCAAAACAGCTTGTCATCACGTTTTTTTTCTCATTGGTGTTGTGCATCATTTGATGAGTGCTCGTTTTTGCAGAATTTTGCACCACTTTCTTGGTTCAAGGCAATCTAAAAAGGAATCCCAAAGTGCCTTTTTTTTTAATGTTTTGTTTTGCCAGCAAACATCAGCACTTTTACTGCCGTGTTACAGGCACCATTCAGGTTCAGGTGTCATGAATAAAGACTGTATTGGTACAAAATCTTTTTTTTGTTTGTTGTATAGCGCAGCAACCATTACACAGGCACATGCTCAAAAGCGGCCTCTTAAGAATAAGAGACGTCTTCTCCCAGTTAATGGCTATGGAACAAATCCTGCCATCTTAATTTGATAACAAGGAGGCGTTTTTCTCAGCGGTGTTGATTTCTTCTGTAAATCAAGTGAACACAGAGAAGTAGATACGTGGAGGGGACATGACATGTTATACCAGCCACAATCTGATGTCTACTCCACATGTTGTTTACTTTTACCTTTTAAGATATTCCTGCCTACGAGACCTTGGCCATTTCATTCTTTCTAACAATTAAAAGGGTAAAACTCCCAGGCTATGGGCAATGCCGGTAAAACAGCTTTTGTTTTTTTCCCTAATGAGGAATTTTCAAACATCCTCATGCCTACCATGAAGAAAACAATGAAAACCAGTTTGGAGCGGTCTCCCAGGGCAACAGTATATTATTTTCTCAGGCCTGGATATTGTGTAGCCAGGCTGGTTTAGTCCTCAGCAGCTCAACATGATGCACAAAAAGCATGATTGCACAAAATTTGTGTAGAGTTTGAAAATACAGTATTTTTAGCGGATCTAAAACAAGATGTATAATGAAATTCAGCTGACAAAATTTACGGAGCCCCGAGAAGGACATTGGTTGACAGAAAAAAATTGCCTTTAAACATTCTACTTGTTCATCCAAGAAAATTTTTCGTAATTTGACTGCATTATAGTACAGATGTCATTTCATTTACAGATGACGTGTTTCTGTTTTATAGGGACACTGACCAAATTATTTAGTGCAGCAGTTTGCTGTTTGGTTGCTGCTATCCTTTTTAATTTGTTCAGTCAATGTGGATGTATGTGAAATGCCGCAAACATTATGTGAGAAAAGATGATGTGAAACAGGCAAGATGTCATTTCTCAATTAAATCTGGCACCTGTTTTATTAAGCCCATTTGTGTGAATGGACCTTATTTAATGCCTACACAACAAATAGTGACCCAAAACTGAGCAGTGCAGCTGTTTAGGTGGCTGTCCTAGGTGGTGAGAGGTGATCTTGGAACCGAGAATGGTTATGTCAGATTTTCTCCGTCCCCACTCAGAATTAGACGATCCCCTAATACTGCCAATCAAAGAATTGAAACACGGTGGCAGTTCTGGTTAATTAAAATCTCAGAGAAAATGTTTTATTACCCATCTACCTTATTTAACACCTGAGATCGTAAATGGGGCTCGTAAAAGTTTTGGAAAGGCAATCTAAAAGGAATCCGACAAGTTCTTCTCATTATTTTTTTTTTAATGTTTTGTTTTGCATCATGATCTTACCCGTTGCCAGACAGTAGGTTGAATACTTTTGGGAGGGTTTTTTTTTGTTGTTGTTATTTTTTAATCAAATTGTACAGCTTGTCATAACGTTGTCCTTTTTCTCACAGTGCATGGTGTTGTGCATCATTTGATGAGTGCTCGTTTTTGCAGAATTTTGCACCACTTTCTTGGAAATGCCTTGTCAATCACTGGACACACTGTGAATCCAACCACAGGCAGCTGGATTATAGTACTGGCACTTTTGATTTAAATCGAATTCATGTGTGTTATTTATTTTCACCAGTACTTAGGCAGTGTGGTCCAATTAAGTTGTGCAAGTTCACTTCCAGCCAGTATTTGTCCCCCCCACACCCCGTTTTAAGTGTTCTGTATTGAGGCAAAGCATAAACCAGGACTTAAAAAAAACATGTTGGCAGGTTTTTGTTTGTTGTATAGCTCAAGGCTCACCATTACACAGGCACATGCTCAAAAGCGGCCTCTTATCCTAGATAACATCGCAGACAAACATTTCCCCCAGTTAATGAAAAGTAGACAGACTATGTATATTTATTGTTTCTCTCGAAATCCTGCCATCTGCTCACACTTTGATATTTGAGAGCTGCGAGGCACAACTGCCGATGTAATCTCAGCGGTGTTGATTTCTTCATTAAATCAAGTGAACACAGAGAAGTAGATACGTGGAGGGGGACAGTGACATAGCAATTAAATGCGTCACTCGTCAATCTGATGTCTACTCCAGCGTCCTTAAAGTCACATGTTGTTTACTTTTACCTTTTAAGATATTCCTGCCTACGAGACCTTGGCCATTTCATTCTATTCTAACCATTAAAAGGGTAAAACTCCCAGGCTATGGGCAAAAAGGAATACAAGCCTGACTGACTTTTGTTTTTTTCCCTAATGAGGAATTTTCTGTAATTTGACATTCACATACTTTTGAGTGCTGCATCCCATTGAAGACAAACAGAAGCTGAAAACCTTGTTTGCAGAGTGATGGAAAGGTCTCCCAGGGCAACGTGTGTCTCAGCAGCAGTAGGGGCTGCAGGCTTACATACATTTTCAGAAACAGGCAACCAGTCAGACAACAGAAGCTATAACAGTTGTGTAGCCAGGCTGGTTTTGCAACGTCTGTTTTTTCAGCAGCTCAACATGATGCACAAAAAGCATGAGATTGCACATACAAACCCTCGGCGCTTTGTGTAGAGTTTGAAAATACAGTCAATTCTAAAACAAGATGTACAATGAAATTCAGCTGCTGCCGACAGCGGTTGAAATTTGATAGTTAAATGTAACGTAAAAGTGAATTTAAATTTGTTAATTGACAAACAAATGATATTTAAACATGTTGGTAATCTTTGTGCTGACTTTGAGAAGTATCATCCTCGCTCCCATCTAGTTTATCTTTGAGGTGTAGAGGGATACCAAGACACCCTTCCTTTTTGGTTCTTGGTTTCATCTGGAAAAGTATATTTTATAATTAGTACAAACAATGTAATAATTCTAATTTTAAATATTGGTGACATCACTGTTGGTTTGGTCATAGATGCATGAAAGTATATTTCTGACAACACACCACATCCATCACTGATACTGGATGTGGTTGGAGGTAAACAAGCCTTCCAACAGTCCACCAAAGGCAAGCAAACAGAAATACCAAAGACATGTTTCATAACTCAACAGTCAACAAATCAATAGCCACATGTAATAGTAAGTTTGTCATTTTGTGAATTTCTAGCTCACAAGCATTTACTATTATTTGTTAGTTTGTGCGTAAATTCTACAGTTGTAGAAAATTGTAGGTTTGATATCTGATATCTTGTTTGTGTTTTGTAGTAGTCCCACAAATAGGTGAAAGTAAATAAATGGAGAAAGACCATGGCTTTCTATCCATCTAAAATTCAAAAATGTAAAAAAATAATAATAATTATTAAAAAAAAGCCCTCAAGCAGTGTTTTAGCCCCACAGTGCATTAAACTGAATGGAAGGCACAGTGAGCACACACAGAGTAATTACTAAGGGCTGGTTAGCATTGAAATGGATATTAGGCCCAGACACTGTATGCATAAACCCAGGAGATTCACCAATTGCCAGCTACCCAATACTGCAAACCAATTCGTAGCATGCCTGTAGATATGACTGTCTTGAACTGCCTCGAACATTATTATTATTATTATTATTATTATTATTATTATTATTATTATTAAGTGCGGTTGCCTTTCAGACATGCGACTCACAGCAGAAGGCCTCTTGAGTAAAAAGCTCCTCAGGCGTGAAAATCCGCTCGATTTCCGTCACACAACTTGATATAAAATTTAAGATTTTATGTTTAATTGCAGCAATCATTTGACTGCTGCGGCACTTGAGTAGAAATGTCACAAACACACTCACTAAATTGCTTTTGATCCTCCACATGATTCAGCACAGAGCAGCGTGCTGTGCACACAAAGCCATGCACAGAATATGGACATTGCACTGGGGCTAGAAGGGCGTGATCTGGAGAATGTTGAAACTATTAAACTCTGACGTTTGCGTTGACCTCTCCTGAAAAAGTCTGGATAATGTTAGAATTCTAGTGCACGTCTTAAAGGGGCTCTATGGTTGCAAGCCTCCCCCACCAGTCAAGTTTTAATTTACATGCATGACCGTCCAGACTCGCACATTACTTAGCTCATTGAGTGACAGTCTGTGCCACATGTGATGAAAGTCCCTCCTTCCTTTTGCGATTGGAATGGGTGTGCGGTCACAGTGACCTTGACTAAAAATCTAATAATTTCACTTAATTAACTTCCGACTAGAGGTTTATGTCAATTTTAGTAAATTCCCCAAAAGCTTTCGTGAGGTATTGCATTCACAAAAATAGAGAATGCAGAGTTACAAAACAATGTTGACTGTAAGGGGGATGTAGGCGCCATCTTGTGAGGTATCTGGCTTGTGCCACATTAGAATGAATTACCTGCATATCATTTGTTTGAATAAATGGTTCCAATTTGATGGTAAGGAGAGCAGATTAAAAGGGAGAAGAGGGAGCCTATTCTGAGAAATTAAAGTTGAAGTAGGAACAGTAAAATTAGGAACAATAAATACATAGTTTTCTAGTGGCACTTAATCGCAAACTGCCAGTGTCGTACTCCCAAAGATAAGGCGGCACTCCTCTGCTGAACTGCTGTGGCAGCAACATTTATTTACCGTGGTAAAGCTTTTCAAAATCATTACAGGGAGCAAGAACAGCCTTGCCAAAAAGGCAAGCGGTTCCTCATAAGGTAACATTTCATAATCTTAACGTCAGCATCTTTGTGGAATAGGAAAAACTGAAAAAATATTGCCCACTGGCCACAGCTGTCGCTATCACAATTGTAACAGTAGTAGTAAGAATTTCATAGTGGATTACTAATAATGATGAAGACACTGATTCTTCAAATTCTACCCAGCCAACTTCCTAACTGGGACTGCATACTACTTCCAAATTAATTTTAGTAATTTAGATGAGCTACTCATACAACACCATTTCTTCAAGACAACAGGCATCAGAGCTTGATCTGGTGTTTTTAATAGAGCATAGTTGGCACAAATAAAACCCTTACATTTTCTGAATGTTTCCACAGAAACATTTCCAGTGCAGGAAGTAAAACCATGTCAAAGGATCCCAAGTTGCATTTGATGGTGTGTATTTGTAAACAACATTACATTGAAAATTGAATTTATCGGTGTGACTAATGATAGCATACTTTTGGTACATTGGATTTCAATTTGGAATTCAATTGGGGACTTCAAATTGAATTGGCACTGGGCTAAACATCCTGCGAGGGATGGCATGATGTGCCTGCGGGACAAGATGAACTACAGTGGCCTGATGCATGTTTCTTAGCATATACACTTCTGCAGAACACCAACAGGAACATTAGATTTATTTATTTTATCATCCCACTTTATTTAATAACCTAGACCCCTGCCCCCACCACCACCACCACCACCAACATTGAGGGCTACTGCATAAAAAAAAAAAAAAAAAAACAAATTGTACAAAAATCAGTCATTCAGCAAAATGAGATGAAACACAAAATGCAATTTGAATGCTTCCTTGTTCAAAGCTACCTATTAGGCTAACAGGTGATGGAATATTTCAAAGGTGTTTAACACTGACGAGGGCACTGCTCCTTAAAAAGTGTTTTACAGGTGACAGTTCACATTGAAAATTAGACAAAATAATGCACCATGACTTTAAAGCATACTGTCAGTGGTAAACAAAAGCGCCTTACAGCAATTACAGTGCATATAAAAATAATAATAAATAACACTGGATACAAGTACACTGTAAATATATGTACATAGAATTTCTGGGCTAAACAAGGTCAATGCATAGTACCACTACAGTGCTCCTAACTTACAGTAATCGGCCTTCTTTCCTAAATACCACTTTAAAGAATTGCACGGAGCAGAATCCTCACACAGAAACAAATTATTGCACTGTGAAGCGAAAACAGGAACATCATGGGAGCTGTGAAGACATTAACATCAGCTGCAAGGAAGAATATTTCTAACAGTTCCACATAACTGGCTATGTAACGAGCGTGACAAAGTGAACACTGCTGACCTGTCTGAGTCACAATGGGCTCCTGTTGAAGCTACGCTGGTAAAGGTTTGCGCAGTAACAAAAGTGTTCTTTGATGCTCAGTTATTAGCCACTTTCTTCTTCAGGTGTTCGCAATCACAGCAGAGGATTGTTTAAATCAGACATCTCGCTCACAAGTGTGTTAAACGTTGGAAGCAGCTACAGAGAGATGCCGACTATTTTTTTAATCTGAGTGATTACAGCTGTAAAAGTGAATACAAAGGCTAGTACAAAAACTTGAAAATGTGGAACATGCTAATGATATTTTAGTGCTACTACGTGAAAACAACATCACTGCTTTGGAGCTGGATGAAGGAGGAGATCTGTTCTCTGCAAATGAACTGTGAAAATTTCCTGTCAAGTGGAAGGAACTTTGGGGGCAAAAAATCAAGAACACATGATAAAGCGTGACGTTGAGGATGAGTGTACGTCAATGTTGACCATTTAATAAAATCGGCGTTGCACAGGTCAGTTATGTGTGGGGTAGTGGACCAAGAACAGCAGGAAAGCTGTCATCTCTAATGAATTTGTAGTGTCTAAAGGATGCGAGATAATCTAGGTGTCGAGATGTCAGGAGAGTAACATGACAAAGGGAATGAAATAATTGTCTTTTAGATGGGATCACAATGAAATTTTGAAGCAAGGGCAGCTGCGAGCGCAGAGGTTGATGTAGTGGCAGGAAGTGCTGGATAAAATCAATAAAGATTACCGGACCTTGCTGCAATAGAAGATAAGCCTGATGTGGATGTAGTGTGGATGGTTGCTTTGCTCTCTGTGTGTTATGGGTTATTTTAAAGCGCAAATTCTGCAGATATCAGTCTGCCTTAAGTAAATATGGGGAATACATAATTTCCTTTAATTGTCCATTGTACACTCATTCTGTTTTTAAGAACAATAACACACAGGGGCGAGTCACATTTTAGTGAGAAAAATCCAGTGATAAACAATAACTACACGTGGTAAAACAAAAACAAACAGAACTACTGGAAAGCCATGATATGTGAAATCACGCCATGATTAACGCCACACACTGGCATCCTATGTCTGCCATAAGCTCTAAATAGGTAATTCCAAATCGGCCTTTGTGCTTATTGTTACACGAGTTTCATGTGCAGATCAACATGTCCCTTGTTGACATGATTAGTATGAGAACAACCGGACCATGCTGAGTGGCCAGCAAACACCATAAAATTAAAGAAATAAAATGCTAGTTGATTAGGAAAACTCGTATCTAGAGGCAAAAAAAAAAAATGCAGTCTTATCGTGGAGCATTAAAGAGCTCTATAAAAGTAGTCCAGCTGTAAATTACAACCACGTCAATCACCACTTAGTATGCGCTCAATCTCCTCTAGTCTCTTCAAGGCAGCTGCTCTTTTTTTCTCTATATCTTTAATCTCTTTAGTGGACTTGCCCTTAGTCCGCTTGTCAGACTGGCTACTGTGCAAAGACTCTGACTTGTCCATGCCCACACCTCTGAGGCTTTCTGTTGAGGATTTCCGCACATTCTTCTCATCCCCACCCTCTTTTCCAACAGCACCAGCACTTCTCCCTTCCTCCTCACCCTCAGCAACATTTTCCACCCCCTCCTTCACTCCTTTTGGCTTTTCCTCCTCTTCAGATGTCACGATTGCTCCCTGTGCTGAAGTAAGTGGTTGTCCTGCTGCACTCATAGCAGCCATTTTGCTCCGTACAATACTCAAGTGACGCCGCACATACTCCTCATTTGGTGCCAGCGCCAGTGTTTCTTCCAGGCAGCGCTCGGCCCGTGGCAGGTCACGTTCCTCAAAGTAGACTACGCACAAATTGTGCTTGCCTTGCACATTGGTGGGGTCCATGCTTAAAATGCGCTCGAAGCAAGCTTTAGCACCACGTGTGTCTTTCTTGTGGTTCATGAGGATGTCACCCTTAAGGATTAGGCCTTTGATATGCTCTGGGTGATGGTGCAGCAGCTCGTCCAACACAGGCAGAGCATCCATCTCCCGTTTGGACTGTGAGTAAAGCAGCGCCAGGTTAAACAGCGCACTGCGGAAGCCTGCCTGCAAACCGATTGCTTTACGCATCCACTGCTCAGCTGCTGCGTTTTCATTGGCATCCATGGCCAGCATGCCAAGATTGAAATATCCATTAGCATCTTCAGGTTCCTCCTCTACATAGGTGAGGAAACGACGGTTGGCCTCAGGCCAGAACTTTGGTTCCCCTGCCACATAAGCAGACACACAAAATTTTTTTTTTTTTTTTTGAATAACAGCTGACAAAAAAAAAGACTGGATTTTACTTAATGCTAGAAAACTGCACCTAAAGTTACAATTGTTTTCATCTTTCCTTAGAAATATGCTCCAAAACATATCTTAGTGCTAATTTAAGTTGCATAATTACAGGCCAAAACTTGCTATCTGACAACAGGGCCAAGGGATTTATCATCCAGTACACTGAGAGGTAAAAAAAAAAACACATTCATTTTCATAAACAAGATGCCCTGGAAGATAAAAGCCTGGTGGGAAAGTGAAAAAAATAAACTGTGAATTCATATATAGCACACATAGCCATACTTCCTTGTTTCTGTTAATGCCAGCGCTGTCATTGTATCTCAGAAAACTTAGGAGTGGCGGTTTAGGGAGAGTCTACTGGCACATATCTTACCTGGCTGTTGTTCAGAACTGATTTGTGTTTTCTGAAATTTGAACTTTACCAAAAGATTAGTGTAACTCCTGGAGGCAGTTGGTGTGATTCATAAAAGTGAACACAGACAGTTGCAAAAAATAGGAATGTGAGGAATGTAAAAAAAAAAAAAAAAAAAAATCATTTCTGGCATGGTTGAAACTCTGCCCACTCTCATACTTGTGTGGACCTGATTCCCTTCTGCAGAAATAAAATGTTTTGAAGTCTGGAAAAACACTGAGCCAAACTGTCTGAATATTCAGAAAAGGCTTCTATTGGTCTTTGGGGTTTTTGCAGTGCAGAGTGTGGCAGTTGTCAAATTACCTTTAGTTGAAGAGAAGATAATATATGAAATATAGAAATATCTCCTGGAGACTGCAGTTTAAAAATGCAATGTGCTAATGTTGTACTGAGAATCTGATTTTACAAACAATGCTGTGCAGAACAGAAAAAATGTAAAGAATGTAAAACATCAATTTACAAAGAATGAAGGAAGTAATTTGAGTTTGGTGAACATGGAGGATATTTTGCAATACCATTTTGTGTGTGTGTTTTTTTTTTTTTTTTGTTTTTTTAAATAACGTGTTATCAATCAGTATGTCACCTTTTTAAATGGTGGAACGATTTAGTTTTTAAAATCCATTGACTGATGGAATGGCAAAGACAACCCTTCACACCTGTGGGAGATCAGGGTAAAGGCTGATTGGTCAAAGAGCTACACTGACATGATGGAACACTTTTGTTCCTCGCACTTGGAATTACCTGCCGTAAGAAAGCTTTGGTAGCAGGGGACATGAACCCTGTGACAAGAGTCACAAAAGCAAACAACCATGGGTGGGAAAGCTAACATCAACTGCCTAAATCCCCAGTAAACATGCGTGCTTATTACATATTTGTTTGTCACAGAGATGAAGCTGGACCTGAGAGAAACTTGGCCACGAACCCTGCTGGGGCAAGCAGAGTTCATTGCAACATAAGGGCTAATTCTTAAAGACCTGGTTACACCCTAAAGGTAATATCAGGTTATTTGCTTTGTTAACACCAATTGGTGTTGAGCAGCCATCATCAAGTTGAACTGCACTTTTACTTTAGCTGGAAATTGGATTAGATTTTAAATTATTCACTTCCGCATTGCAGAGCTCACTCACCCGATTCCTGCATTAGAAGCGCAGAGTTGAAAAGTGCCAACTTGTGGCGAGGGTTGAGCTCCAGAGCGTGGTTAAAGTTCTTCAGTGCTTCTGATGGATCCTTCATTTCAATGTTGACAATGGCCAGGTTGTACCACAGGTCAGCATTGGTGCGATCAAGCTCCAAGGCTCGGAGGTAGGCGTCCCGGGCTTCTGTGAGCTTGTTCATCTTCAGCAGCAGCTCCCCCCTGAGTCACACAAAATTCAAGTATAATGGGGAAATATTTGATTAGTCAAGTGCACTTTCCCCTAAATAGCAGAAAGGCTTTATTGACAGGCATGAATGAAGTAAGTGCCAGTTTAGATTTCCTGTAGTAATAATTACAAGGTTGAAAGAACAAACAAGGTGAGATCTGCTTACAAGGAAATATCACCAGAAAATTTTGACGAAACAAAGTACTATAACTGAAGCATATGAAAACATCTTAAGCAGAAGCAATAAAACTATGAATTTAAACTGAATTTGTGCACTGTTTGCAGGGTTTTAGACTCATCACTTGGCATTTGCTAGGAAAAAAAGATCTTTGGCTTATACAGATTGACAGATGGAAATCATCAGTTTTAGGTGGTGACCACTCTTGATTATTCTGAAAATTTGGAACAGTAATCTTATTAAAAAAAAACACAAGTTAATATATTGTTGTATATGTGTGGTCGTTAATTCCTTAAAGATTCAAATCTATTTGAAAACCCTTGCCTGCTGATGTAGGCTTGTTTGAAGTCTGGTCTCATGCTGATTGCTTGACGGTAGAGTTGATCGGCCTCTTCTAGGCGTGATTCGTTGGCCCGGATCAGATTGGCCAGGTTAATGTAAACATTCAGATGGTTAGGGGCCACACGTGTTGCATACTTCTTGCCAGGAATAACCTGATGAGAGGTCAACAGACCAGGTAATAGTCTCAAGGCTTTACATTCACCTGAAAATTAAAATGAAATAAAAGGACTGGAACACAATGCAACCCTCCCGACTACCTCTGCTTTCTTTTTAAATAGTGTGTGATCAGTGGCTGATGCATGACCTTATCTCTGGTAAATTGATAATTGAACACATACAGAGAATTGATGTAACTACGGGAAAGTAGAGAGGGAGCTGCCAGTTTTTAAAATATACAATTTGAATTCTGATTCGCGCATGCCAAAACCAGCACAGAGGTGAAAATTTAATTAAGATTGGTGGTTAAACAATGCAAAACTGCTCAAATAAACAAAAGTTAAATTGTTGAAAATAATCAATATTAACCTCATTAAGTTTAATCCTTGATACTTTATTTGATCAAATATCTATACGTGGGGATGATATTATCTTGTGGCATCAGGTGGTATGCTGTGCCTGCAGCAACCTCAATAACAAATGCACAGCTAGAGGCAGAAAGAATAAATGAATAGAGAGGAGCCAAGAGGTTTGTCTTGTCCAAGTGATGAATGAGGAAGTGTTGCAGTTTGAACTTTCACTTGGCTCCATGCAACCTGCTCCAAAAAGCTGTGGACTGCATGTGACAAGATACCTGTGGCATGAGGGATTTCGCAACCAAGTAGGCATCTTCTGCCTCTTTAGACTTGTTTAAATTCTTGTATGTTCTTCCAACATTCATGTGAGCACCAATGTCATCTGCAGGAACAAACAAAAAAGGAAACGAGACAAAAAAAAGTCAATTGTAATGTCACCTGCCTGTTAATTTACGCTGCATTTACCAGGCTTTTTCCAACGTTTGCTTTGTTTTATATTTAAAAAAAAAAAAAAGGCTGTTGGATTTTGAGCATTAAGATTTGAGATGTATAACAATAAGTTAGAGTAACATTATAATAATAGACAAAAATACAGCATTGAAAATGAAGAAAGTTGAAGCACTGGAAGGGCCAGTCAGGACAAGTGAAACTGATGCTTTATGATTAGCAGGCAGGAAGTCCTCATTAGGTTAATGTGTTTACAGTCAGTCACAGGGAAGCGCTGTAAAATGGTTGGGGTCACGCAAAAGTGCCGCCTCAACTGACAGAAGGCTTCCTGACAACGAAGTTTTAAAGCTAAACAGAAATGCCTGGGAGAAACTTAAGCTGCTCAAACTGGCCAATTTGTGAAGTAAAATTCTAGACATGTTAACTGAAAGTTGTACGGTACAAACTCAGGCCTGTGGAGCTGTGTGGAGGGATGTATGTGGGACTTATCAAAACCCTCTAGAGCTTTTTGGTTTTTTTAGACGAGGCCAAATGTCCTATATATAAATTCAGCTGTAGAGTAGAATGTTTTATTAAATGTTCAATTGTGCCTCCATTACTCATTGGTTTTTTTAATAGTTTTTATTCTATCCCTCATTTCCTCCTATTTTTAAAGGCACTTCACATTTTCCTGTCCGCTTCCTTGTTGCTCTAAGGCAGGCCATCGTGTAACTAGGAAATGCATTTGTGGAAGCTATTTTTGATCCTATAAACAATAAACAATAGCTTTTAGTATTTAGTATAGTGTCACTTACACAATGGGATTCACATCAAACCCCTTTTTAACAGAGGGTGGAAACATTAAACACTGCATGCCTGTAATTCTCAGGTGACAGCATATGTAGTTAATTTCTGGTAGGAGCACTGTGTATTGAAGAACTGAAAACTAATTTAAAATATGAAAATGTTCCCTTTAATGTAATTATGTGTGTTTCTTACCTGGCTGAACGCGAGTGGCCTGGAGAAAATACCTCAGAGCTCTCGCATAATTGTTTTGGTTCTCCAGAGCATGGCCAACATTATTCCACAACTTTGCATTGTTCTTGTTGACCTAAAGTGGCAAGATATGTTTGTTTGGTTTTATAAAAGTTGACTTATTATCATTGAGAATACACAAGACTGTTGAACTGTTTATTCACTATAGAGATAAAAACAAAATCTGATTAAAAACTGTTAGTTACAACTACAGTTAGTCATTTTGGAGATGCTTTTACCCACAGCAAGTAAGTAGCAGACGCTAGGGACAACTTTGGGGTTCAGTGTCTTGTCCAAGGACACTTTGACGTGTAACCAGGAGGACCGGGAGTAGGACCATTGACCCTTTGGTTTGTGGGGAACTGCTCTACAAACTGATCTCCAGCCACTGTTACAGGCATGCCAAAACATTCAAAGCCTACTACTACTCACCTTCAGGGCAGAAGTGAACAGAGTATATTCGGACTCCCAGTCCCAATTCCTGTTGAAAGTTTTCATCGCGTGTGTTGTTAAAAGTACTCCAATCATCAACCAGGAAATCTTTCTCAAGTGTCTACACAGGAAAATGTAAAGATATTCAAGTTACAGTAAGCCATACATTTTGTTTTCAGATTGTATTCCATTTTTTATAAATAAATTCTTAAAAAGTAAAAGGCACTTTGGACAGGTACTCACTCCTTATGTGAGATTAACTTGAATCCATGTGCAACAAGAACACAGAAGCCCATACTGGGAACATAAAGCACCCGTTCTGCCACGACGAAACCCACAGGGAAGAAGAGGTTGGATGCGGGAATGAAAGGCAGGACTATCAAAGACAGGGCCTGAAACATGGGGACGAAAAATGATTTCAGCCTCTTATCAGCCATTTTAGAACACTTGTTACCACAGAGTGAGGTTTCGTGAATTTGATTAAAACACGCGTAACAAACGCAGTTGCAGAATGTGTCTGCACATTAATCCAACTGAGGCCGTTTCAGTTATGTAAACTGGAAAAGTACTGGGCCATTTGTGTGCGCACGTACATTTTTTTGTGTGCGTTAGTGAGTTATAGGATAACACAAAGGAATATCTCATTTTATGTTATTTTCCCGCAATGAAGTCCCCTCCATTAATGTTGCTATAGGCTTTGTACAAACAAACTAACATGAAAATGTGCTTTTTTTGACTGCTGCTGTACTAGACATAATGTAGTGCAAAATCCCAAATATTTCTGCATGTTATATGTGATAACTTGTGTGTCTACACCCATAAACTTTCTGATAATATCTAGGTTTACGTGAAAAGACCAAAGGTTCAATGTGGTCTCAGAGGTTCGGACAAACAAACGATAAATCAAGAAAATAAGCAGTGGATAAGTCAATTAATAAATTAGCTCCAGCTTAGTGCGCAGCCAGTGACCACTGTAAGTAGGTAAAGACACTTCAGTGGACGACGGTTATGTCAGTCCTTTAATGTGTCCTGTGCTCCATGTAAGACAGCTGGCAGCCTTGCAATAATGCTAAGTAGGTTGATGGTGGCGTGATATTGTTATGCAACGTTTTCCAAAATGCTCTTAGACAACAAGGGTAAACACTCCAAAAGGTCATAATTCAGTTTATTTTGTGTTGATTTGTGGTCCCCTTTTCTAGAACTGTAGCTAAGAACAATACTGTGAGGAAGTTTACTGACCTTCAAGTACGAGAGCCATGGGGCCTGTTGCACAACAGATGCTAATTTGTTTGTGTGCCACAATGAGCAATCACAAGTATAAGCCTCTTTTTTATTTGTCTTCATGTATCCCATTTGGTCTGCTGACAAATTCAAAACACTGCTTTTTAGTTTTTAAAATAAGGTCGTAGTTGTGTTCTGTGAAACTGATTTGGTCTCAGTTACACATTTTTTTTCCCAGTTAGCATTATGGCAGTGGCTCAAATGGTCAATTTTAGCCCTTGATTGTAAAGCCCTGCTGAAAAGGCATCGGACTGCTTTTACATTTCAATAATCTATACAGCGAAATCTTCGCTTACCATGATGACAGTCTTTGCAGAACTGTGTCTGTACCGCAGGCTGTGGTAAGCTAGCAGACCCAAAAAAGTGTAGAACATCAGTGTTGCCAGGTTACGCATGTCTAGAAGTGACTCCACCAGAGGGATGGTACCCATAGTCCAGTCGCAGCAGAGCTCAGAGGGGTTTAGCAGAAGCCACGCGTTGACGGGGAGAAGGTAGTTGAAGGTCAGTTGTCTAGTGGGAGTGTGGCTGACTGCTGCAGGGTTGTCAAATCTACACGAGGACACAGTGGTAGTGGGAAGGGGGGGGGAAAAACTTAATCTGTCTTAATAAAGCATAGGATGCATAGAGCAAGACAGATGAATTGTTGCATTTGCAAATGTGTTTAGACCATAAAATAATATAGTAAATAAACTAAAAAAAAGAAAATACTTTGTGACAATATGAAAAAAGTAAAAGAGGTCTAAATACTTGAAGCCTAAGTATACTAGCACATTGAAATATTCTTGTATATCAGGGTGAGCCAAAAATCATGTTTCGCCTATACAGCTGCCGGTGACGTTCCCACATCTTAAACTCTTGATCGTTCTCCGTGATGTTACAGTAAGCACCTTCAGGCTCTGTTTGTACCGCTAGTGCTTGGGTACAGTTAGTAGTCCTAACTTTTTTTTTATAAGACTGCATCTGTGCAAAGAGCTGGGAGTGTGATTATCCAAGTACGCATTATTTTAGAGAAATTCTCTCAGACAATGTGGAGACGGCTTTAGGATTATTGTTAGAGGATTAGTAATTCTAGGCTTGTTGTCTGTAATTTTATCTTTACCGCGAAACATCATTAGTTTGCATTTATAAAGAATCTTGTACTGATGAGGTCAAAATAGTTTACACTAAATTAATACAGCTCAGTTCGTCATGTTTACTGCATTTTGTCAAAATAAAAGACGGATTGTGCTCAAAGTTTAATTTAAAACAGATACACATTCATTATCCGGTGTCTGTCAATTTTCACTTATGTGAATAAAAACTAGGTCAGTTAGTAAATGTAATGCAAAACAAAATCCCTCCTTTGTGAACACTTAATTCTCTCTGAGGGTTTGATACAATTCATGACCCTGGCATACAAATTAACAAAATTTTAATGAAAGCAAATTATGAGTAGACAAAGTTCTGTAACTATTAAATGGCATAGAGTATATAAGATCTTTGAGTAAGCTGTTTTATAGTAATGCTTTTTAGAAACAAGTCGACAACTACGTACACTAAACCGCACAAACTTGTTCTCAATCTCTCGTTTCAGATAATGAATACCTCCTGTTGTGGCGGAGGTGCAGGTTCATGAGATGTAATAATTGGCAAAATCAATCAGCTTAAAATCACCATATATGGTTTTTAGTTCTACTCCATTTCTGGGGTCAGGGTTAGTTACGTTCATAGTAATGTCATACAAAAACAAACAAATTACTTTGCAAAACTTAATGTATGGTGACAGAAGCATGTAAATACATTTAGCAGTGTGCGTGTAGTCACACTACAGGACCCCAAAGCAATGCGAAAATGTTAATGATACAGCTGTGACTGACAGGAAACAGATGGCTACGTACTGTGTCATAAACAGAAGAGCTAAAAACTTCAAGGATTTTACAGCCGACATTAGGTGATGTCGTTGAGTGATGTCGTTGAGTGCAGTGGAGGATGATACTGGACAGAGACCTGTATAAAGACTCTGAGGCCGTTATATTTGGCTACTGAGATGCATGAACAGCTGTGATGGAATAAACTAATAAACAAAAAGCATTTCGGTAAACTGAAAAGCTATAATGAGCATGTGTTAACAGAAAACACATTTAACGTCTGATTTGTTATGTGCAAAAGTAATTCATTCAGTACAATATATAAATCTAATCAAGTCTTTAGGTTAAGTGATTGCATTTCCACTTTTGAAACTAGGCTCTTTCCCTTCATGACTTTACCAATTAGAAAACCACCACATATTCTCATACCTGCCATTTAACATTACATTTGTTCATATGGTCATAAGACCCAAAGTCTTAATAGTTTTATTTTTGGCCTTCTGAATTATTACCTAGTTTAATGTACAGTGTGCTTTTATTTGTCCAGTAATAATCATATCAATCAATATGGAAACATAAACGTGTCTAAACGTGAATTAATTTAAGAGGCCACAGTATGGCATTTAAATCTTAGAAGAAATCATCTGAGGAACAAAAGGATAAAAGGTTATGAGTTTTGTTTTGTTTTTTTAAATCACTGTCATGTAAGAGGATTACGGGCAATACTTTTTGCTGTGGCTTTGGCCTTCACCCAGCTCACAAGTTGCTTTTTTGAGTTCATAGTTGCACTGACTATCAACTACAAGGCAAATGTTCAGAGCTCTTTGTGGAAGTCAAAAGCCATGGAAAGATTTTCTACTTTATATTAGACTAAATAAGACATTATGTAAACGATTACATAATGTAAAATAAATAAAGAACTCGACTAGTATAATGTGTTTATATAATCCTGCAATGCAGTTGCATTTAAATCACTAGTTTGACTGTATTCTGCTGCTGTTTAGTGTCTACAAATGTCGCTTCCTTTTGAGCAGATAAGATGCAGCAGCTCCAGTTTGCAGACACTTCAGACGAATCTGGCCAAATCAAATACATAATAACAAGCCAATAAAAATGAATGTAATTATGATCGAAATAATCACATAATCAGAGCAGCAGAACAGTGTGAATCTGACCACTGTACAGTCACCATGGTTACAGGTGATGTTTTCATTGAATGTGAAGTTGGTGAAGTCCCCACTCACTCACACGCCTGTGTGTGTGTGTGTGTGTGTGTGTGTGTGTATGTGTGTAGCCTGGGGTCTGTGGTTTTAGATGGCAACAGAAAACCACTGCACAAAAACCAATGTGTAAATTATTAGTTACTTATGTTTTCAGTAAAACCAGAGAGCTGCCTGCATTTTCAATGTTTGTCTCAGCTGTTTATATGTTCAACTCTTTTTCTCAGTAGTGAACTACGAATTTAAATGAAACAGATTCTTCCAAGAACTGCTACTGTCAGATGACAGAGAACATTACTGAATGAGATATTTTGGGTGCGGTGGAGGAGACCGTTTTACTAATCAGGAGCTACCCAGAAGCATCCCACAAATGCATGAAAGTCACTAAATACAACTTATGACTGAACCATCTGTTCACTGTGTCCATGTTTTTCATTATTCTGTATTTATTAGTTGATTAAAAATTATATACATCACAGTTTTAATTTTCAACTGTTACTTGTCTCTTTAGTTTTAAATGTTAATATTTATATGCTGTTGATATTTTGTCTTGCATTAGTTCAAAGCAGTAAATGATGGCAAATGGCGCAGTTTGAATGTGTGTGATTTTGTGTGAGATTAAGATTTAAACTTGAAAGACTGACATACAAATTAAGCAGTATAAAGTGCCTACCTTGTGAAAACAGGAAGCTGAGACTGAATGACCTGGACCCTGATGATGACGAGCAGTAGGGTACTGATGACAAGGACTATGAGCTTCAGTAGTGTTTGCAGGACTGCGTAGGGGAAGCCGTCTTTACCCTGCAGGACTTGCCTCAGAGTGTCCAATAGCACAGGTAAGGTAAACTGAAAATAGCAACATGAGAAAGACTTCACACCTACTTATTTCTTACAAATATAAAAAACTTTACAATGCTAGCAATCATTTGATGTTTTCATAGAACATTTTAAGAATGTTAAAGAAACAAAAGTGGAAAAAAGGAAACCTTACCCCTTGTGCCACAAAAACTTCATGGACACAGCAGATGCCGACAACAGTGATTCCCTGTTCCTTACACAGCGTTGCTGCAGCTACTAGAACAACCGTCAAAGCGATGGGAGCCCAAACTAGAAAAAATAAATCAAATATTATAAAATATAATATGGAAATGACAGTCACCTTCAGTAAAGACTTTATTGATGTAAATGGCAAAACAAATCTTAAGAGGAAAAAAGCAGCTTTACGTTTCCTTAACTTGAGGATGTGACCCATTTATCTTTTCAGGATACCAAAATGCATCGTTTAATGGAGTGTCCATGCAGACCTCATGAACCCATAACGGTTTTAATCGATCACGGGTAAAATACAATTTAAACATTTCTATCCACGAAAAGCCACTGGCGGGTGAAAATAATGGAAGTCGTACATTAACTCCCGTGTTTGCTCCTGTTAGCAGGGTGGATGTTGTTAATCACGGGACATTACGGGGAAATGGACGTTACATGGATATATTTTCCATTAGCCTGGTGCTCTGTTTACCAGTCATCCATCTTACATGTAAGTGAAACATCCCAGCTTGTCCTGTAAACACCATCATGGAACCTGTCACTGTGTCCTACTTTTTAAAAAATGTTTTTTCTTTGTTGGCCGATTGTCAGCAACATCTTGGACGTAAACTTTGAAATATTTGACTTTGAGAGTTAATGAGTGCGTCTGAATGGACCATTAGCTTTAGTTTCTGTTAGGCTAGACAATCTCATTAGGGAAGGAAAGGCAGGTTCAGCTTTCAGGTCTCGCAGATTCAGCCTCTGAATTGGGACACAGCTTAAAAGAGCTGCCAGGCGACTGAGGAAGCAGTGTTAACAGACACTTGGCAGGTGATTCAGCAACAACAACCTATACAAATACACGCCAAGCCAAAGACGGAACGCAGTGCTTTAGAGATTTACAGGCTCACACCAGGGTCTTGACAAATATGTTTGCATGGGCGGATTTAGTTTATGATATATTAGTACATAAACATTTAGGCTGATGACAAACAAATTGCAAGAATTGAAATGTGTATGCAATTTAATAGCAGTATTACAAGCACATAAATTATAGTGACAAGTTTGCTTAGTGCATATGTGAAATTCTTGAAAGTGAAGAGTACTTTTTTTATGCATGGGGTGAGAGGTTGTTATTGTTTCTTTATGATTTTGGATGGTGCAAAAAATGACAAAATGAGGGGAGATATTGAGATACCACATAATTGAGATAGAGATCGACATGCTACAAAGATGCTTGATACCAGAGCACTCCGTCATAACTATGCAAATGGATAATAATCTAACCAGGTTATTGTCAGGACTTGCTGTTGTGGTTTCCGTTTAGGCGTAAATAAAAGTTGGACAAAGAATTAGAGGAACTCAAATGTGTTGAGGCACTGATGTGTTAACCTATCTGCAGAGCTCAGAGCATTAACTGTGGGCTTAGGTTCCTGCATCTGTTGGGAATTTTGTTTAAGTAGAACACAATGACAAAGTAAGTGTTTTACATGGACCTAAGTGAGAGTGAGATTAGACTTACCAATGGAGTGGTCTGCCCCTGTTGATTTTGTGTAAGCCAGGAAAGCAGCCAAGAGGAAGATTGAAGAAAGAAGTTCAGCCCTGCCAACCACACCTGTGACCTAATAATTAACAGAGACAGCAGTCAGTATTCCAACCCATTAGCACAGATTTAGAGACTTACCCTCATGTCATTGGTTCATTTAAGTCTTCTTGAAGTGCAGATAAAATTGCATGCATACAAGTTATAATCATTCCTGCCTAGGAGGTATTTTATGAATGCCAAGGTGTTTAGTCAGACATTCAGGTGTTTAAAGAGTAAGAGTTTCCCACTAGCATGACATTCCCTCCCTGGGGGGATTCAAGCTACTACATTAAAATCCCCAACCTGTAGGAAACTGTCTGTGACAGAAGCTCAGCAGCAAATGCTAATTAGGAACGTTCCCAGTACATATAGTACAAAATAGATTTCAGCTCTTTGATTCTTTGTTTGACAACATTACCCAGGTGTGTCCAAATGGCGCTGGTCGACCCGTTTCAGCTCTCGAATCGAGCTGTGAAAATACTGTTGTTCTGGTAAATCATCATCTTCAGCTGCTAAGCAGATATGCATCTCCATACAGCAGACTCTCTGTAGGTAACGTCTGTCATTTGTGTAAATGATGACTGCCCTCATGTGGAGGAAATATCATTCTCACCTCTACCATAAACCCAAATCTGTTCTGAGAAATTACACATACCATAAATCCACAGGTAAGCATTTTTCAAAATAAGTCTATTGTCTGGCCGCCCAAGAGTTACTGCTTCATATAAATCGCGAATCTCATTACTTTTAACCTAATTGTTCTCTGTCAGTAGCTGAGGAAATAATTCAGTTGCTGCAAACAATCACAATAATCTATCAATCTGTCCTTTGAATGGGTCTGTAAATCTAAAAAAAAGACAACACAAAAAGACCCAGTGGACAAAATGCCAGCACCTACCTAAGCACGCTTTTATCAGGGAGCCACACAGCTGCATCAACTCACATGATAAAGTGATTAAATTCGAAAGCAGGAAGTGGGTACTGTACTTTGTGCCTTTGAACTAAACTTAGAAATTTAGATGTCAAAAAGGAATATCGAACCTTGTCTCTGCACTACCGCCAAGTTTCAACAAGTCCGGGTCATAGAAGCTCTCCACATGAACAGTACAGTACGTAAATGTTATGGAGTTTTTAGTAGAACTAGGTTAAAAAGCTATTAACATTATTGTAAAGAGGTAGGGTCAGTGCCTCCCGTGAATTCCGACTCAGAATAGCACTGGCAGCATGGTTATCAATATTTTTATGCAAGGCTTGCTCTGACCAAACAAAGAATCAACAACTTTGATGTCTGAGTTTACAAGCACTCATTTATTGTAACTTAATAACTATCTGAATGGTTTTACAGAGTGGGGAGGGAGAGCATAGAGACGCAGGGAGAAATTGATTTGATGCTGTTGACAACAAATGTGCACATTTAGTCCCTGCGCATTTGTTGAAAATTATGGGAAAACATCTGTTGAGCGACTTGGTGTGGAACAGCACGGCTGGTGAAGGTGATCGGACTTTAATGGAGCTGATTTAATAATCGTTTAGCAGTTGAGAATGTTTGTATTTTTTAAAAATCTACACCTCCAACAAGGAACTATTAACAAAGCTGTCGGAAATGTAGTAAAATTACAGTCCAATATTTCCATAGGATTGTATAGGAAGTGACATCTGAAAACACAGAATTGCGTATCTCTGTCTCCTAAGTAACAGTACTTGAGTAAATGTATTATTTAATGACCATCTCTGTTTACATGATGCTCAAATGCCATTTTAGAGCCTTCAGATATGTGGAGTATACCAAATAATTTG
This sequence comes from Channa striata, assembly GCA_033026295.1. NCBI lineage: Eukaryota > Metazoa > Chordata > Actinopteri > Anabantiformes > Channidae > Channa > Channa striata. Next base: position 24,023,906 of record CM065176.1, on the reverse strand, counting down.
TATTTGAAGATAGTTGGGAGATGAAAAACGTCTTCATTCAGAGAGACAGATAATTAAAACACGCTGAGAAAGACATCAGGGGGACACAGGGTCTCTTTGTCCGCACTTATCATGAAGGGACCTTCAGTGCTCGGAACATAACTCAAAAACAAATGATCCGTTCAGAGAGAGATTCCAGACGGCGATAACATGAGGAGCATTTGCTGGACTAACACTAAGGGCTCATTTGTGAGGCAAATTATTTCCATTCAAGACGTCTAAGAGGCTCGACAGAGATTAGAGAACACGATGAGGAAGACAGTGACACAGTGATGCATGCTGTGTAACAGTAGCACACCACCCCAAAAAGCAGAATGCGCTCGTCCCCTCTGGTCAGGGCCTGTCTGGTCGTCAGTTCAGCTGTGTTGAATAGGATCAATTACAATTCCTAATTGGTGAAGAGGCTTTTCAAACAGATCCAGGGGAAGAGAATGAGATCAAGATAAAATGATCAACAATAAGAAAAAGGTTTTTGGTTTCCAATCAGGTTCAAGTGTTGTGGTCCCAATAGCAACCACGTTAAAAAAAACTTTAACAACCTCAATAATTCAGAAACCGAATGGCAAAATGGAAAACAAACGGGTTTTAAAATATTTAAATACAGCAAAAAACAATGCTCAGAGGACATTAAAAGGACGAGGACTGATTGAGGGGTATCCATATGCAACGCGCAACCTTTGCATTGCAAATTTTTAACCACATGCCAAATTGTTTGGACAACTCCAGCAGTTCACATGCTAAAAATTCCAGGGAGAAATGTCCACTGTGAGAAATCAATGATAGTGCTGAAGAAAACTGTACACTGAAGTGTTTGTCTGTCCACAAACAATGAAAAGAGAGCACATGTTGTAGCAACTAGAAGAACAGAATCCTCCATCCTTTTGCTTATAGCACATAAACACACAGAGTTCCCTTTACCCAATTTTAGTTTTTTTTTGGATCATATTGAGGCAAAGATTGAGATGTTGAGAGGGTTTATAAACTTTCAAGCAGCACGGTTTATCGGCATATGTTCAGAGGCACTGCAAAGGTTGCATGCACAGTCCACACTCATTTGTTTAAAACTGGCAGGTATCAATGCACGACTGAATGACAGCGCCGCTTTTCTTTGGTTTAGTGCAATAATCTGTTCAGAAGAATCAAAAGAAAATATGTCCGACTATGATTTCCAACCCCACAGAGACAGAGCTGATGTGCGATGTTATGACAAGGGTTGTACGAGTGATTTACCAATTTCACAAGACATGCACCATATGTGTACAAGATTTATACACTATAGCCTCTTTAATATCCGACATGTTTGGCCCTGAGAACTACATTTGCTTGTAATGTTCCAGTCCTGTTCTGACCTGAAGTGTTGCTTTTCTCTATTGTGCGTGATTTATATGTAAATGTTTACACACATATCACAGACAATGTTTGATTACAGCTTCATGTCAGTCAAATAAGGATTATCTTGACGCTCTACTTACACCCTCTCCGCCTTAGATTTGCTCCAGCACTTCTGCCGGGGCTTTCCAGTGAAACGTACCTTGTGCTAAGTAAAAATGCTTCATTATTTTCTGACTTGAACTGAAGAAGTCTTACAAAGATCCAATGAAATCAAAACTTGAACCGGATTTGCTACATTCTAGAAGACACTGTCATTTAAGTTTAGATATGTTTGGCCAATTAATCATATCGCAATTTCTCCCCATTATAAACAGGGCATTATAAATGTTCAATAGGACATACATTATAGAGGAAATTGTCCAATTTCTTTACTGAACATCAATCAATCCTACAGCCTAAAAGCCTTCACAGAAGAACTGAACACTTACAGCTTCGGTGTGGATGGGATGCACTGCAAACAGCAACGCTGCCACCAAGCTGGACGTCTTGTCCAGGAACAGTCGACACACTCGCAGGAAAAGCACACACACTACAGCGTGTAAAACCACGTTGAGCAGATGATAAGAAGCTGCACTCAGCTCGCTGAAGAGGTAGTTCAGTCGAAACGTAAGTACGGTGAGGGGACGGTAAGATTTATGGCTCCGCTCCTGCAGCATAAGACACATGTAGTCAGAGGCAGATCAGTGCACGTGGTTTGGTGGAGTTTTTGAAAAACCTATTTAAATTAACATCAATGTCAAGTATATTGGAGAAATTTGCTACTGTATTCATTTAAGTTACCCCCCTTAGGTTATTGTACATTTCAATAATTTCAGAAGTGCCCATAAACCGCATCTGAATTTGAGAGGTAGCACTCGAGCCTTTATCTCTAGCACACTAACTTATTAATAATAAGTCTTAATGATAGAGAACAAAGGTGTGTGATGGGCCATCACTCACCTCAGCCATGGGCGTTCCCCAGAAATCATTGAGAAATAGGTTGCGGAGAGGGGTCGAAGGCCGCAGGTCCTTGTTGTCGAGGATGGCGGAGACATCATCAAACACAAAGCCACAAGACAGGCTGTTCCAATAACACCCCACCACCAGTCCAGTCAAAAGTAAAATCTCCTTCCATGACACAACAGCCATGGCTGGCCAAAGTCGTCATTGATCACTGCACTGAGGAAAAACAAGGTTTGACATTTGTCAAAATTAGCTGTGAATGCAGAAAACAGATACATTGTCAGTTACTTTGATTTCCTGATTTAAATTCATGCTAATAATGACACTCTCTACAGGAAGTGGCGCTCTGTTCTGGTCTGTCATGCCAGTATTTAATCGTAACTTGACCACCCTTCTTACACTGTGCCCTTTTCTGCCATATGGATTCTTTAATCTAGTATTTCTACATGTAACTAGCAGCTACGCAGTGAATAAACGAGGAACAGGCACCACGATTCACATGCCGAGAAATCTTATCTTAATCGGACTAGTTTAGTAATCGGGGGGACACCGGTGCAGTGTAAAGGATCCAAAGCAAAGAAGGGTGTAACTTGGCAGCTACATCTAAAGCACTGCTAGCCAACGATCTGGTTGAATAACCATCTGATAACAAAAAATATTAAATAAAAACAATCGACATAGCTGGCCCTCGATCACAGTAATATCACAGAACACGAAGCGTGAAATCTGATGTATTGACAAGGTCGGACTAGCTGCTCCAGCGTAACTTTAGCTAGCGTTACGGCTAATTGAGTAGCTAATGCTAACTAGCCCATTTCCCAATCCTGAAGCCTGATACGGCTTGAGAGAGATGTTTTTAATGTCTTGATTAAATGCTCCACTTACCGAGTCTATAACAGAGCAGGTGCTGACTGAGGCGACACCGAACGCTTAAATAGTCACACGCATGCAGGCTACACGAATCCAGCAAACAGCCGTCCACTTGTGTGAGCTAGCCTCAGCACGTCAGCGATCACTTCCGGTGCAGAGGTAACCGCGCAAGTTGAACGTTAGCAAAGCCTGAAGTCCAGCTTCTCAGCAAACTGGAGCGTACGCGACCGGAACCAAGTTGATTTAAAGAACTCTGAGTTAACGTTACAAACGCGATGCCGCCGTAGTTCCGTAAATCTTCCAGCAAAGCTTCATTTCTGGTGAACTAGCCGAAATAGCGGGCGTTAGCTGCCGCTGTTGTCAGTGGTAACCTAGCAGCCGCAGCATCACATTACAGACGTGGACACCTAGCTGAGGATGGCTGTCATCTTCTCTGCCCTGGCGTTTCCGGCTAACATTGTTTATCCTGCTCAGGGACGTTGAATATTCGCACTCATTTGGCTGTAACGTTGTAAGGAGAAGTCAGAACCGTTGAATTTGCTATTAGTTGGGCGATGCGACAATAGTAAGTGGCGTTGCCCGGGGTTAGCTTCGGATTTATTGCAATTGCTGTAGTGACGTTAGCCAACATGTCCGAGCGCCGGGGCAGATGCAGCCCGCTTAACATTCGAGCTTTAGCATCCGCGTGCGTGTTGTAACTAACTGACATTTCGCTCGGAGAACGTCACTAACACGACACGATGCCCGCCGCTCTCAAGTGGGCCAAGGTGACGTCAGTCGACCCGGCAACTCTCCACGAACGGGGGAACGACGTCGAAGAGGTCCACGGCATGTTGGTGTCGGTACTGTTCACTAACTGTTGGCACTTGACATCGAACCTTTCTCTGCTTGTGACCCGAGTGAAGCACAGCTCTGAGCTCACTACTGATTACTACTATTGTTCAGCTGTCACACACACACACGTGCACATTGTTTTGCTTCCAACGCCACCTCCTGTTGTGATCACAGCAAGTCGAACACATCAGCAGATGAAAAATCCCATCACTAAGTTTGCATCAGTGTAAAAAATAATTATGACTAGAGCAACTAAAAGTTTTTTTTGTTTTATCAATGCTCTTATGGAGCACAAGAATACTAATATCAGTTTAAATGATAAACATCTTGTTTTCTTTTTGTCATTTTACAGACAGAAGAATGGGAGGTGGAGGGCAAGGCTCCGAAAGACATCGTTCAAGTCCTCAAAGTGTTTCAGGCCCTGCTTAAGGTGTGGAAGATTGTTCTTGCTTTCACCAACCTTCTTTGCATATGTAATGTCTCATTAAGAATATTTGGAATATACTGTAATTCACAGTGTCGATCTTGCTGTAGTCACTATGCTACACTTCCATAAAATTGAAATGATTGTCTACATATTGTCTTCTCTCCCTTTGCCTGCTAGATTAAGGATCGGGAAATTGTGATTTGCAATGACTTTATTAATCAGGCAGGCATACAGCATGGCAAAATTGGTTAGTACACAGATGATTTTTCAGTTGTTAAAATTATGTCAAAATTTTTCAAACTATCAGCATTGTTAATGTTGACTTCTCTCTGGATATAGAAAAGGAACTTCTCGATAAGGTGATGAAGCTTGAACAAGATCTCAAGGTAACACACGAATAACCATTTATTCATCGGTAATTTACTCCATAATTAAATATTGTTTGCTACCTGCTGTAGCATATTCCTTTTTTTACATTCCTGGGATTAATGCTGTCAATCAATTTGAAAAATAACTGGTTAACTAAAAGTGTGAAAAGTGTTCAACTGAAATTTTGCTTCACGTCGTTTCACTTCCGGCAACAGTGCCACCAAATCCTTAAGCCAATTGTAGAGTACAACCCTGGGCACAAAGGGATTGGTTGTTTGGGCCACTCAGAGACAGCACCTAAGAAGATTACAGTTAATTCCTTACATTCTCGCAGCCAGTATTTCTCCTTTCAACTTGATTATTGCTTTCAATTTTTAAGGTTTGTATGTTATCAGGACATGTGTTCTGACTACTGGCTGTGAAAATAGAAAGCTGATGCTTGTTTGAGAATGTATTAATAGCACGGTATGTATTTATTAGGGTTATGGAAAGGTGGAAGCGATGAAAGACTAAAAGGTTTGTCAATGGGGGGGTTGTTTGTATGTCTTGTTTGTCCCGTAGCACTCCAGCACTGGGCAGGACACCCGCTTTCTGAGAGACGAGATTTGGCAGCTCGAGGCTCAGCTGGAGCAAAGGGAGAAGGAGTTAACCCAGTTAAAGAAAGAAATGGGCAAGGAGAAGAAAACCAGTGAGGAGGTATGAGCGTGTTACCCAAAATGCCCATGTGTAGCATAGCAGACTTTGGTTTTAGCATTGAGTCCTTAGTTAACTTATAAATATTAGTCCAGCAGTTTGAGGTGGGTTGACATTATGTAGGTGCTACTGCTGATATTTTTTGTTAATAATCTGATGTTAATTATGGACTGAAGCGGTAACAGTGGCTTTTATTGAACTGCAGGTAGTTGTTATTGCAAAGCGTGTAATTAAAAGTACATGAATAAAAAAAAAAACCTTGTCACCCTGGTGTCATCTACAGTGTCTCTTCCAGTTACCGTATTTTCCAGACTATAAGCCACTACTTTTTTCCAACATTTTGAATTATGTGGCTTTTATAGAGATGCGGCTTTTCTATGAATTTTTCTTCAGCCCTCAGATGGGCGCTGTAGATGGAAGTCAGTGCAAACAAGAAAGCGCTAGTTTTTATTCTTAGCGCATGCAACCCAAGACACACAATAGCAAAATACGGTAATATTTTTACACCCTCACCCCCTCATAATGGAAAAGACACGAACAAATTCCTATGTAAATATCTTATTTCTCAGCCTGGATATTGGCAGCTTATAGTCCGATGCGGTTTATATGTGACAAAATATATATTTCTTTTAAATTTTAGCGGGTGCGGCTTAAATTTAGGTGTGCTCTATAGTCTGGAAAATAGAATAAATTGCTGTTAATTCACCTTTTCAGAGGTGTTACCAATTGAAAATGCTGGTGTATGGCCGCTGTGATCAGTTGTTACTGCATATCTGCATCTCGCACTTTTGTTTTCTCAGTTGGTTGCACGAGCAGAGGAGGCTGAGGATGAGGTCAAGAAACTAAAGAGAGAGGTATGTGGCACCTGGCATTACAGCCCATAAATCTGTCAGATGCTTTTAATTCACCACTTCATCTGATGTAGAACAGCTCTTCTTACTCCCTTTATATATTGACGTATAACATTTCTTGTGCTCTGCCATCATTTGCTCACGTGAATGCACATTCAAAATTCATCATGTCTGAATTTCTTTTGTTCCAATGCCATAGTTTAAAAAGCTTAAGAAAAAGGTAAGAAAAATAATTAGTATTTAGCTTTTAGTTTTCAAAAAAAGCAGAGCTTTGTGTTAGTAGTAGTATGTTGATGACGTACGGTTTCCTGTTACTGTGAAAACGTGAAATAGTGTCAAGAAAAGATGGAGACCACAGCAGTAGGAACAGGATACAAATAAGATAAAATATTGTTGCGGAGATACAACAGAATTTTATTCTAGACAATGTGCATAAATGTGCTGTTTGTGCAAAGTAAATAATCCAATTCAGTCCAGTGTTTATGTTATGTTTGTGTAATAACTTTACATACGGACAATCTCCAATGTTAAGAGACTTTACAAAAGTGAGTTATTTTGCTGTTGTCCTCCAAATGTCACTGGCCAGTGTAACAGGTGACTAACCTGCCATAAAGAAATTTTCCAGGTGTTTGTGGATTTAACTCCACACTACGTATCTGTGCACATGCAGTAGCGCACAAACACACACACACACACACACACCAACACCACGGAAGGAAATCCTCACATTCCACATCACAGATTTAGTGTAAGGTCATAGAATGTTGGAATTAGCTTTATTTTTGACACTTCCTTCGACTGCACCACAACAGAATGAGCAGCTCCAGCAGGATGTGGACTTCTATCGTGGAGAGCTGGACCAGAAGGAGCCAGTCCCATCCAGAGATGAGACTGCCGAGACCCAAAAGAAGCTGAACTTGGCCAACCGCCAGCTCTACCAATGTCTGGATGACCTGCAGGTACCTAAATATGTAGTTGTCTACTGAACCTTCTATCAAATAAGAAAAGCCTTTTAGTAGTACCAGGCTATATTCTTTTAACAAAAAACAGAATCTCAGTCTAGCATCAAAACGTGCAAAATCCGTGTTGTTTGTATTTAATGAGTCATCCTATCACTAATAATTTGTTTGATTTTCATACTGTTTTGTTACCTGTTCATTGCACCACAGACATGTAGCATTTAAAGGTACGTGTCTGCAAATCAGCCTTGTAGTATTTTGTCTCCAATAGCGAGCTGAGGATGAAAACTTGGAACTGAAGACACAAAATGAACAGATGCAGAAAGGTCTGGAGGAGTCTGTGAAGGAGATGGAGAAGATGACGGATGAGTACAACAAGATGAAGATTGTTGTACAGCAGACAGACTCTATTATGGATCAGCTGAGGAAAGAGAGGGACCATGCAAAGCTGCAAGTAAAGAAAATGCTTTCCCTTTTTTTTTAAAAATTATATTCTGAACAAGCAGGTGAATTATGTCTCTGTTTGTGTGTTTTTAATTTGCAGGTCAGGGAGTTAACAGATAAGCTTCATAGCATGTCTGAAGAGGATGACCCAATCATGGCAGCGGTCAACGCCAAAGTGGAGGAGTGGAAGGTTTCTGTAAAACAAACTCACTGTAGAAATTATAAGTGTTTAACCCATTACGAGCATAGGAACACATCTGCAAAGACAACGTTTTCTGCCTCAAAATGAATAGAATTATATTCAGTCTCTGCATTATGGGGATTACTTTTTAAAAGCCTAGGAAATAATTTAGTTGACATTTAGTGAACGTAGTGGATTATTCAGAGACCTCTGCCAAGCCTGATACGTGTATAAAGAGCAAGGACGTATCCTTACCCATGTCTGGTGTAAAGAGTTACACCTGACGCGGGTAAAGTGGCAGAATACTGTTGAGTCACAGTGAAAAAAAACGAAATAGCTATAAAACACTAAAGCAGCTTTTTACTACTTTTGTCTACTTGTCTATCACTGCATGCGGCGCATAGGTGGACATCCCACGTAAAAGATAGAACTCAAAGGTTACGGCTGCGTCTGTGTTGTGACCTTCTCAGGCCTCGTCAGCTCTTCAGAAACACACTGAGCCTAAGTAGTTCATGGTGCTCCTTTACCTTCACACTGTGGTAACACTGACGCGACCTTTTCCTCTCAAACAGAAAGTGCTCTCTGCAAAGGACGATGAAATCTTGGTGTACCAGCAGATGATCCGTGAACTGAGAGAAAAGCTGCGCACGGCCCAGATGGACTTGGACAAAAGCAACATTATTGCCTTGCAGCAGGTTTGTCCTAAACAAAAACTGACGTCTCCTCATCTCCTGCCATCACGGGGCAATTTATGCTGATTATCAAGTTATCATTACGGTGCGTGTCAGACACACCGTCTTTGGGTAGACGGTAAGAAAGCTAGAGCCAAGGTAGATGGTGTAGTCAGATTTTGCCACACGCCAACTGTGCTCAGTTAGAAATATTAGAAAATAAATGCAGAATTCAACTTCATAAATGACGTCCATGCTGTAAGTGGTTGCATTGTAGCGAACCACAGCAGGACATAAGGAAGCCCAAGAATTTAAATTAATTTTATTAGAGCAGGATCACACTGTGTTTTGGCACATAAGTCCAAAAAGCATTAATTGCTTCAATGTGATCAAGATATAATTATTCTGGATCCGGCTTACAGTGTGTGCCTTCGTATGAGTAGATAATTCCCGACTCCGAGGTGATTTCCTGTTCTTCCATCTGTCTGCCATTTTCCTCCTTTTTGCTTTTCTCGCTGCGTCGTCATGTTTTATCAACCTGTTCTTCCTTCCACATCTGTCGCTGCCCTGGGCCAGGTCATATATGAGCTCTGTGCTGTAAGTGTTGTCTTTAATGGGCCTCCTATTTTCAGCCTCCCCTGTTTTCATTTCATAAATCTGCTTATTGACAATGGTGGACGTGCTTAGAGTCCAATGTGCTGTGAGTGTGCTCAGCCTTAAACGTAAAATCTTTTTAAATGTCCCAAAGACTGTCCAAGAGAGGGATAATCAAATCCAGATGCTAACTGAGCAAGTTGAGCAGCACACAAGGGAGATGGAGAAGTACACCTCGCTCATTAAGGAGTTGAAGACGTCCGCCAAGAAAGACACAGGTGGGTGGATCGTTGCTCGGTTCTCCCAACTGAACACCTTCATATCAGAGCAGGCATTTCAAATGTACGGAATTAAAGCACAGCACAGGTTATTGTAAGACATGTGTCTGAAATCTCAACATTCAGTGTTTGCACAAATGGGAAAAATCCCTTGTTTTGTGGATGCAGCAACTTTTTGTCGTAATTTCATGGGGCGCAGTTGCTGGCCAGCACTGGGCCGATGGCCGTAGTGTCCGTTGGGCTCTTTGTTGCGGTGTGCCCCGTACCAGAGGCGCCTGTCAGTGAGTGACATCACCTGGATGTGCTGTTTAACTTATAATGAATAAACTGCCTGTGGTGAGCCCGAGCGGTTTGAAGATGTTAATGTTACTTTATTTACAGGTTCTACTTACGTGGCACCAGGTCGTCTTTGACATCTTCTCCTGCAAGCACACAACGTGCGCCACTACATTCTCACTGACTCTCAAAATTGCTGCGCACCACTTTTAGGCGTAGACGTAACGCGACGCGGCCGTCGGTCTGCCGGTGGTGGTTGGCTTAGCGTGTCACAGCTCTTAGGCAGTAAAATCAGAGTTAAATATTCATTAACATCAAATGACATGCCGAAGGAAAGGAATAACTGCGACAAGCTCATAAAGAATTATTGCGTAGCTCTGCATCCCCCTGACCTTTACAAAGCATCTTAGCTTCCTGTTTGATTTTGCTGCAAACAACTTTTGGTTGGTGAGATCTCCTTCACTTGTCCAAGGCCTAACATCGACCATGCAGCACAGGAAGATGGAGGAGCTGAAGTCTAAGCTAGAAGCTGCAGAGACCAGAGCAGTGGAAGCAGAACGGGTAGCAAAGCTGGCAGAATCGCATGCTGAGGAAAAAGACAAAGCTCTCATTGAGGCGTCAAACCGCTTGAAACAGTATGAATCTGTAAGTCTACAAATACTCTCTTTCGCTTTTTGTTTGTTGCTTTTGGCTAACATCAAAGATTTGTTTCAATCCAGATCAAATTCATTTAGACCTAAATTCCCAGAAATGAGGCCTATGGTTTCCTCACTTTTAATATAGACACTGAAATGACTATGTGACTATGGTGTGATCAACATGCTTTTTTGGGTATACAAGCTAAGTGTTTGTTTTTAATCATATCTAATTACATCCTGATTTTCCCAAAAAGCATACCAGTTGAAAAACAAGTAAATAAAGAGACGCGCTTTTTGATGAAAGCGTAACCGCAGCTCTGTTTCTGTATTACAGGGTACTTATGGCCTGGAAGCAGCCATTGCAGAGATCAAAGAGTGTAAAAATCAAATTAGAGCGAGAGAGCGTGAGACAGAAGCCATGACCAAAGAGATCAACCAGCTTGAGATGAGAATCAATGACCTCATGGATGAAAACGAGGACTTCCGAGAAAAACTAGGTCAGATTTTTAAGAAAACCTTACGGTTTCTGTCTTTATGTGTATTTGGCATTGACAGAACTGATGCAGTGAAATCATTTAACTTGTTTGTATTTCGGCCCTTTTCATGTCTCCAAAGGTCTGGAAGCAAAGCAGGAAGTGGATTTGACGGAATTCAGGCGAGCCAAAGACCTCAGACAACGCCAGTACAAAGCAGAAAACCAGGTCCTCACCAAAGAGGTAAACTGAGGTTCCAGGAGATTCAACCGCTGCTTGTATATACTCATTGATTTTTGAGCTTCTCTCATCTCACTGCGCGATTTCGTGCTAGATTGAGCGGCTTGAAGAGGAAAGACTGGAGCTAAAGAAACAAATCAGACGCGTGGTGAAGGAAAGAGGTGAAGCACAAATCGCAGAATTGAAAAACATAAATGATTGTTTTTGGTTTTTTTGGCCACGTCTTTCCCATCAGAGAAAAAATCCCACAGAACTTACCTCAGGGTATTTCCACTTGTCCAACATTATACCCTTTGAAATATCTTGCAGAACTTTGAGGAATGAAGTAACTTCTTCCAAGTATCTGAAAATGACTACGACATAATAGCTGGACAAAAATGATAACTGAAAACAGTTTTACAGTTTTTTATAGTTCAATTCAATGGTAATTAATTGGCAAAAATCAACAGAAACATGTTTGTCCACAAAAATTCTTTCTCTGAAAGCTATAAAGAGTGAGGCTAATGACCTAATGATCTCTTTTTTTTTCTTTTTGGGCAATTTTGTTGCATTAATAATTATGAAAGTCCACACTAAATCAATAAGGACAATCAAATGTTTCTGCAGGGAACCCACAGGTGGACTTGCTGCTGGAGGACAATGTCAGGTCCAGCAGAAAATTTGAAGCAAGCAGCACTTACACAGATGAAGAGATCAGACAGAAGGTAAGATGTTTTACCTTTATTAAAATCTTGTTCAGAGTTTATCATCATCAACGAACACTGACCAGTACAGCTTTTTGATGATTTCACTTGTCTTTGCAGAACGAGTATTTAGAAAAAGAACTGACTAAAAAAGAGAAGGAGCTCGAGTTTCACAAGACCCAGTTTCAAGTAAAATGTAAGTAGAGACGAGTCCATCAGATTCTATTCTATTTTCATTCAAAGCTCGCATGCGCATATTAAGGTTGTTTTATTATCTTATTATATTAGTTTGTTAAAAGCTGGAAACATTAGAATTTTCAAGTAAATTAAATATGTTGCAGGCTGCTGCGTAACTTGAATTGTTCCTTTTTATGTTCATTCGTAGTGGAAGAACTGTCAAAAGTGAAAAGTGATTTGGAGGCTGCACTAAAAGACGTTCTTCGAGCTGTGCAAGTGAATCAGGAAGCTGCTTCATCTGATGCTGCCGTCAGTATTCCCGGTCTGAGAAGCACGGCGAATGTAAGTTTCCCTTCATTCAAAAAAAAAAACTACACTTAGAACAGAACAGGCACCGCACCTCCGCCGGAGCCGTTTGGGTTTAGCACCTTGTCCGTGAGGGAGGGAGCAGTGCTGCCACATGCTACATGGGGGGGCTGTGAGAAATGAATCCACATCTATATCCAGAACAGTCCTAAGGTTACTACCAACCATCTCATGCGTTTTTTCAAATCTCTGTCATGGAAAAATAATGACAACTACTGGTTCCAGACACCTCAGGTGTAGTCAGTAAAGAATCTTACATCCAGGATGTCTTTTAAGGGTTTTAATATCTTCAAGAAAAAAGTTCTCAAACAGAGTTTCGTCCTCTGTCTAGTGCTGTTCTAAAGACTGATACCCGTCTGCTGCTGGGAAGAACATTCCCACCATCAGGCTCCCGACACCCCTACATGTCTCCAGGTCACTACAGTTTCCTGTTAGATAGCAGACGACCTTGGAACGGTTACACAGAAACTTCCCAAGATAAAAACATGCACATGAGACCAAGGACGCTATGTTTCAACATTCTTCTTAAGAACACTGAATATCATTTGACCTTACAACTAAGCTAAACATAACCATTAAAATGTAATCGCTTTTGGATTTTCCCATCACAATCTCATCAGCTGTTTTCTGTAATTTTGCCTGCCAGTTTATGTCATCATGTCACTCCTCTCTTCATTAGCGTCCTACGTGAAATATCCTTAGCTGCGTGTTTAAAGGGGACTGGAAGCTACAGCCTGAAGTGTCTCTTTACTACTCAGTGAGCTGTACTGAAAACAATGGTTATATCAGCCTTTCAGTTATTTCATTGTTTTTGTCAATGGATGAAGCTCAGGGCTCGTCTCATAGCAACTTCATGAAAACAAATGTGGTAAACCAGCAAAAAGCTGAGTGTAGTCGGGCTGTGATGGACCATGCCGTAGTGTTGCTGAAGACTCTCCGTCATTCAGGTGAGGTATTTGTTTGACCTTCAGCTCAGCATCTGCCGTGTCCAGCTCAAGACAGGGTGCAAGGAAGTACTAAGCCACATGCAAACAGAAAACATACGTACTAGTATGAAATTTATGCTTATTGTCGCCATTGAGTTTGAACACAAAAGTAAATGTATTTTTATCTACAGCATATTTGTACATTTGTACGCTGACTGACAAGGCACATTTAAAAGGTTTCTGTTCCATCTTCAACAGGTTATCGATGTCAACAAAATGACTGATCAGTCTCAGTCAGCCCTTCCTGTAAAGTCCCAGATCCATCAGCTGCTGGGCAGAAATGAGGAGCTGAGGCAGGAACTGAAATCGGCCCGCGAGGAAGCAAGCAGCAGCTTCAGCGAGCTCGCCAGAGCCACGGCAAAGGTACATCCGGAATGTATCGCATCAAGTTAGCGAGAGAGTGACAGAGAATGTGCCTTTTCTTAACCATTTGACACATTTAAATATGATTAGTGGACAGCGGTAAGGCCTGACATGCTGTGTGTCTCTGAGAATTATTAGCATGAATGGAACAGCTCTTTAATTTGTGCTGCATCTGTTTCACATAAGAAGGATGTAAACACATTTCAGCTCACAGGGAGCTTCAGTATTTAACTGTCAAATGACAAACGGACATGATGTTTAGCTGTGTTTGCTACATATTTGTTGGATCCCTGATCCTAATAGTCTTAACACCAAACCCAAGACGTTAGAAAGCAGTTATAACTCATCTTTGTGTTGCCACATTAAAGCATTTTTGTGCGGCAGAACTAAATATTGTATTTTAATTTTCCAGTTAATCGGTTTGTCTCTGGTGGAATATTTTGACATTATCTCTGTTCAAATAACACTTGTGTTGAGGTGACTCATCTGAGGTGTTAAAAATATTCTAAATATGCCAAAAACAGGATGAAACGTCTTTTGATAGACAAATTAGGTTTTACACTTAAGGTGTGACTGCCTGGCTGTTTGTGTGATTTCTTTTATCCGTGCCTGTCAGATGAACCAGTTGCAAGCTGAATTGGAGGTGCTCAAGAAGTCGGGCAGTGGATTCATCCTCCAACCTCTGACCCTCCCCAAGGGGCTGGAGCCCAGCAGCACTCAGGTCATCAGTTCTCTGAACGAGTACACAGTTCGACTTCTTCAGGTCAGTGCCAGTGTTGTTGTCAGAATAAACTCCGGTTTGTTAACACCCGACTCCAACTACTGCTTAGTGACATCAGAAGACTCATTTTGCCATAACTTTGTCCACCTGTGCTACTGTGTACTGATGGTCTCACCTTGAACGTTTTTTACCTATATAAATTAGGAACTCAAAAACAAAGAGGAAAAAAGCAAGCAACTTGTAGGAGCCCTGGAGGAATACAAAGGGAAGTTTGCCGTCATCAGCCACCAACAGGGACTCCTGTATAAAGAATACCTGAGGTGGGTTAACAAGAACATTTCTTGGAAGTAATTGCTGGACTGTAACCTGCACGTTTTTGGATAAATGTCACTGTGAGTTTTCATTTCACAGCGAGAAGGCTGAATGGCAAAAGGAGAAAGAGACTTTTACAGAAATGAAGAACAGGCTCGAGGAGCAAAAGCAGGTGGATGCTGTTAAAATACAAGAGTTCAACGTAAGTTAGACGAGCTGAGCGTATCACTGATGTCCCTGTGTGTCAGCTCCACCTCGTTCTCAAACAGTAACTGTGACACATCTGTGTTTATTTGATTCGAACATCAGGAGCTACTGGACACGCTGAAGAAGGACCCAGAAGAAATCAGGAGGCAGCTAAGGGCTGATCCAGACATTTGTTACCGTATTTTCGGACCATAAGCTTACGGTGCTGAAAGTGAACTGCAGATGAAACTGCAAACAAAAAGCTGCCAGTTTTTATTCTCCACCCTGCTGGAGCAGGAACAGCACCTCCGCAAGGAGAACAGCAAGCTAAGGGATGAGAGCAGCCAGATGCAGGTGTCTGTCACCCAGAGGATCGGCTACTTGCAGAGACACAAGGTAAGGAAACGCAGAAACAGGGCTGATCCAGACATTTGTAAAATGTAATCTGCAGTTTATCAGAAGACCCATCAGTAGATAGCCATGAACACAAATAACAGATAACAATGCCACAAATAATAATGTGGATCCTACATTCCACCATTATCTCTACTGCTAAGGGTCGTGTCATACGGGTGCAAATATCAGGGTGCACTCGGCACATGTCGTCAGTCTGTGTCAGGGCTGACACAATCAGGAAACCATTCAAACTCACATTCACAGTCAGACACCTGCCTTAATTTCATGCACATCCATATGAACTCATGTTCAAATGTGAAGCTGTCATATTTAAAAAGCTGCAGCTGGTAAACATCATTGCCTCTTTGGATTCATTAAATGTAAAAAATAGTTAAGAAAGTTGCAGAACACTATTTGCAACAGGCAGACAATGTATGTGCCGGGGCAATTGTTCCACCAGGCGTATTTTCTGAAAACCTCTTGTAACTATTGTAGCGAGCACAGGTCCAGTTTTGAAAAATCCCCCGTCTTCCCAGACACTGTAATTTACTTAAAACTCTCACAAATTGTTGACGTTCTTGTCCATTTCTACCACAGGACGATGGCCTTTTAATCATAAGACCTTTTTGTTTTGTCTTTAGGAGATGGCTACATATACAATGGCCTCGCTGCAGAAGGCCTTGGATGACAGTGTTCCGTCATCAGACCTGGAAAAAGCTAACAAACAGTACACAGAGCTAACGGTCAAATACAGAGACATGCTGCAGAGGGACAGTCGCCTCATACAGAGAACCACCAACCTTGAACTTTTGGAGGTATTAAGACGCATTAAGTGGCCAAATATTTTCACTAAACCTCAATGACACACACCTGCATCGACTTAACATTCATTTTTCTGTCTCAGAGTGAGAATGAGTCTCTACGGGAGCAAATCTGTGGCCTGAATAAAGAACTGGAGATCACAAAGGAGAAACTGAATACTTTAGAGCAAGCATGGGAGAACACCAATGCAGCTGGTAAACTAAGAATAGCACATATTATATTGTCTTCTTTTAGTCATTTAGCTGTGGCCGGTGGTGTCGTCACGCTCTTTTTCTGAAACTTATGGGGTTTGCCGAGTGACCGGCAAAAACGAGTATTTTTCTAGTTTGTGAATTCCAAGCTGGATATCAGATTGTCATCCCACACTGTTCACCAGGAGGTGAAATCGGCATGGATAAGGCAGGCAAGGCACTGGTCAACAACGAGATGGTATCAGCTGCTAGACGAATCACCACACTAGAGATGAAGGAGCTAAATGAGAGGCAGAGAGCCGAACATGCTCACAAAATGTATGAGCACACGAGGAACTCCCTAAAGCAGGTGGAAGAAAGAAACTTGGAGCTGGAGTCCAAGTTTGCAGAGGTAAAAGATGTGCTGACTCTGCTGTGTAACTGATGTGAAATCTTCTCCAAAAGACTAAAGAATCTTTTCAAGCAGCGATCGCTCTGTTTTTTTTCTTAGTTAACCAAGATGAATGTGGAGGCCCAGAGGGTTGAGCGGGAGCTGAGAGATGAGCTGGCAGACAGCATCAGCAAAGCTGTGAGTGACGCCGACAGAGCCCGGATTACGGAGCTGGAGAAGACGGAGGCAGAGCTTCGCATCGAGGTTTCAAAGTAGGTTTGACAACGTGCAGACAGAGATTGATCATTAAGCTTTGAAAGTTTGTGATAAATCTTGATCACAGCAGGATCATTTCCCTTCAGAAAATATTTTCCCCGTTGCTGCAACTACTGGTTTGAGTTCAGTAGTTTGTCATTTAACTGTAGGATCACACTAAAAAAAGTAGGACTTGATTATTGCAAGTGTTTCAGAGGGTCAATGTTTCAGCAGCATTTTTTTTTTATTATTATAATTTATAATTTGCCTAACGTTGCCCGTCTTTTAAATAAAGTTTTTTTGTATTTGGCATCTACAACTAAATTATTAAATAGTTCTTCAGACGTGTAATATAGAATTCCCTTGCTTGTAATTTACACATGAGTGTGAACTGTGGCTCTCATACTTCTAATACTTGAACACTGAGACTATACACATGTAAAATATATATTTGAAGAATTGTGGTATGTGTTTTTTGTACAGGCTTCAAGAGGTATCTGATGTTGCTGTTATGCAGGTGTCTGCTCTCCAGGCTCGACAACAGTCCAAAGAGAAGGAGGTAGAAGCTTTGAGGAGACAAGTGCTGGACTATCAGGTAACTGGATGTTTCAGATGTTTCGGGGATATTTATTAGACGTGGCATAAGAAAAAAAAAGGGGGCGTGACACCGAGCCAAAGGCCACATTCAAAGCCAGGCTGCTGCAGCTATGTTTGTTGAACTTATTGGAACCTAGGATGCAGCAGTTACTAACCCTTCGTTTTCTGCTTTTGTAAATCATAGCGCCTCATATACCATGAAGTCAGATACTGTCTGATATCTGTTCAAAGATAATATTATATATAAATATATAAAATTGCTGACCAAATGAAAGTAACAAAAAAAGCCTGTTACTGCTGTCTCTCATTCTTAGAGTAAAAGCATCTAAAACAAAACATAGCCGACCTTGGTGGTCTAGCAGGCAGGTATGTACAATCATATGTTGACTTCTTGACGTGTTGCGTCTTTCCCTCAGTCCGAGTCAGATGAGAAAAGCCTCATTGCGAAGCTCCATCAACACCTTGTGGCTCTGCAGCTCAGTGAGGCCGCTGCTTTGTCCAAGCTGGAGGCTGCTAGCGCACACATCCAACAGCTGGAGGCTTACAAGCTGCGAGCTGAACAGCAGCTGGACACCTGTGAGCGCACCCTGTTTCTCGCTCGCCAGGAGGGCAGAAATCGCTCTAAGCATCTACGGCAGACCATCCAGTCCCTCCGCAGGCAGTTTGCTGGAGCGCTGCCGCTCGCACAGCAGGAGAAGTTCTCCGTGGGCATGATGAGCCTCCAGGAGGACCGAGCAAAAGCCCAGGAGGAGAAGAGGAAAGCCGAGGAGGAGAGACGGAGGGCAGAGGGCAGGGCGCAGGAGCTGGAGCTGAGGCTTCAAGGGCTGGAGGAACTCATCTCAACACTAAAGGATGTGAAAGGGGCCCAGAAGGTCGAATTAACGGATTCTAGACAGAAATGCTTCTGTTATTTCCCACAACGTATTAGTGTGATAACGCTGAAATCCACCCCACTGCATGTAAATTTAAACAGATTACGGAGTGGCACAAGAAGATGGAAGAAGCTCGTCTGCAGGAGCTGCGGAAAGGCAGGGAGCTGGTGGTCCAGAAGGAGGAGATCAGGTATCTTAAGAATCTGGTTGAAGAACAGGAAGGATCCATCCGCATGCTGGAGGATGAGATTGTGCAGCAACAGACGGTGAGTGAAAAAATCCTCGGCGTGTAGACAGACACACAAAGTTTTCTAAATAATTAGATTTGTACTTTACAGACTTTGGGGTCATGAACAAAAGTACAATACAGCGTGACGTTAACTAACTCAGGTGTTAGGTTGTTTATCAGAACAGAAGTTGGTTGTTGGTGATACTCAGATATCAAGGTGATGAAGAAAACTCCTTTTTGCCCTGCCAAGCTTCAAGAAGAACGCCAGCTTTCGTGGGATCAGCGAGAGGTGGAGCTGGAGCGCCAACTGGAACAGTTTGAGAGCACCAGAATGAAATTCTGAGCGGCGCAGAAAAGGTAAACCGATGTTTCTGACCGCAGATGAGGAAACGGCTCAAATAGCACTAGAGTAATACACCAGTGTAAGATTTTGTCATGAAGCCTGAAATTGTGTTTTTGTATGATTTGCAGTTGACACGTGTGCTTTCCAGAGCCTGTTAATTACCAGCTACATATTTTTTTGTTTTCAGTTTGAGGACGGTTCAGGCTCCCTACCAGACCCAAGTCTACCACTCGCTCATCAGTTAGAATTCGCTTTGGCTAAAATCCGAGAGCACGTTCGTACAATCTTGGACACACAGGCCACCTGCAAAAGTTTGAATGAGGTACAGTCATTTTTCCGTTTTTAGATGTGCACTTCACCCTAAAATTGTTAGCTTGTGAAATCAAATGAAAGCATTTTCTGGATGATTTAAAAAAAACTAGGCAGAATTTTAGGGAACCATTCCCAAGTCCTTTGGGTGCTAATCGTTTTTTATGGTGTGAAATGTGTTTCCTTTGAATGAACACGCCTCCTTTATACATGCAGAAGTTGAAAGAGAGAGAAGCAGCTCTGTGGAAGGCCGAACAGAACATCGTCTCCCGGGATAAAGTGATCAACGAGCTGCGTCTTCGGCTCCCAGCCGCGGCCAACAGAGAGCGACTACTAGCCGACCTTGCCAAGTATGAAGAGGGCCAGGCAGATAGTCAGCCTGCCCTCAGACTGGCTCATCAGACCATTAAAGACCTTCAGGGGCGACTTGATAAAAAAGAAGACGTCCTAAAGAAATATCATAACCAGCTTGCTCAAGCCAGACAGGTACAATGATACAGTGATGATTACAGCAAGCATTTCACAAGGCATCAACTCACAGATGGATGGAGAGCGATTGAAATAGGGTTGAATGTCTAGTGGGTGGAACATCTGAAATCTCAGCGTTTTGATTTATTCTCAAATTTGACGTGTTACGTGTTTGACGTGTATTTAGTATTTTAACTTGGAGCTAATTTTTTTTAAATACGTAGAATATTAGGTTCCATATTCACCTCGGAATATGGAATATGGAATATAAAGTTTAAATATATAAGTTCCTTAAATGATCCCTAAATACAGAAATGTACATTTATTGTCCTAAGTGCTTCTCTGTTTCACGGTCACTGATCTTTACTGATTCCAGGATCAAGAGCAGATGATAAAGAGACACCAGGAGGAGCTCCGAGTGCTGCATCAGAAGTTGGACTCGCACGCGGACACCTCCCTGGACCGCTTCAAACAGACGGCGATGGTACGCAAATCTAGATGATGACATAAGTTTCATATAGTTCAGTGTATACACTTAATTTCCATCTTTCAAGGACACTGCAATTTTACTTTTATAGTTTATATTAGAAAACAATCTGGGAGCCTTGCGAGACTTATTAAAACTTGAAATTACATGATGATATTTTTTTCTCTTTTATTAAATACTGCATCTGATGTCCGTCTAGGAACTAATGAAGAAGTCGACTCTCAAAGTACCTCCCTCCAAACATCTGGAGCGTCTGGCGGAGTTGGAGCAGACGGTGGCGGAGCAGGACTTCTCCCTCTCCTCTGTCACAGAGAAGCTCAGCCTGACCACTGCTGAGCTGGAGCGACAGAGGAGCGCCATGGAAACGCAGGCTAACAAACACGCTGAGGAAATGTCAAAGTGATTATCGACCGCTGCTTTGTCCGATTTTTCAGCTACTGGTCAACAGTGACGATTGTATTACTCAATATCTGATTTTTTCGTGTTCCCTGTAATGTAGTACATTGAGTGTGTAATGTCATTGTCATAGAGGTTAATAGCAGTAAATATTAAAGCTTTCAGCAGCATCAGTTATTTTAAATTTAAAACTCTAGAAGTAAGGCACTAAATCAGTACTGGGGCTTAATATTTAGACCCACAGAACAACATGGAGTAAGTTTAAGATAAATGGGACAAATCACATTGTGCTGCTTTCCAACACTGTTCACGTACCCAGCTAGTGCCAGGTTAGGCAGTGTGGAGCCGGATAAGGAGATACGACGGAGGCCTTAAGGGGACAGTTAACCCTAAGGGGACATTTAAGGAAGATGTATGGTAAGGGGTTCAAGGTTTAAAGTGGATTAAAGTGAGCTTTCGCTTTGGGGCCTCGGCGTTTCACTTATACGGGTCCGTTACTAATTGACTAGGGTTGGATAAAACATAAAAAAACACAAGTTGATTTGCATTAGGTTGGTCTAAATAGCTCGTACGCTGGTGATCAATTACATATCTCAGCAGTTTCTTATTCCTGCACAGCTGAAATATATCTACTATATCTTATTTACATCAGTTTCAACCTGCAGTGTCAGTAAAACTCAGTTTAAACTCAGTGAAATGCAGACAGGCTATAGCAATAACCTGGAACAACTTGGAACTGGAAAAACGGGCATGTATTTACAATTTTGTAATAACCTGGATTACGAAAATCAGTGTATTGCTAAACAAACTGACAGAGCATGTCTTGCAGACTGGAAGAGAGTCACACTGCCCAGCTGAAGGCTCTGACTCACGAGGCTGAGGATCAGAGAAGCCAGATGGTCCAGATGGAGAAGGAGATGAAGTACCTTCAAACGGAGCTGGAGGCCCAGAAGGAGGCCAACGTTCGCTCCCCCAGCAACACCATGAAAAACCTGGTGGAGCGACTCAAAGCACAACTCGGCCAGAAAGAGAAGCAGCTGAAGGTTGGTGTTTTTTTTTATCGTGTGCTGTGCTCAGTGTCTTTGTTCCCTTTTGATCAGTCAGATAATAACGAGCAGCCTGAAGTGAACTAGAAGATGAATATATTTCCTGGGAAGAGAGGAAACACAGATTTTTGTTGCCTCTGTTTCTTCCCTGCCCTGTGGACTGAGTGCTCGTGAATTTGTTCACATCACTGCCTCGTCTCTGGCAGTCCGACCCGGATGTTTGATATGTGCTGGTACTAAAACTGATTGAACTGGTTTCTTTTCATCCTCGGAGAAATGGACGACGTTGCACTAACTCTGTCCTTCCTGCTTCTCAGGCTCTCAGCAAAGCTCTGTTGGAGCTGCGGGCGGAGATGACGTCTGCAGCGGAGCAGCAAGTCATAGCCAGCGCTGCACAAAAAGAAGAAAGTCTCAATATACAGATGGTCGTTGACAAGCACACCAAGGACCTAAAGGTGAGAGTCCTATATCGTCACAACATGCAAATGTGTATTTTATTACTGACATTTGGAAATACATATGAAGTTATTTAACATGCATAACAAGACACTTTCCATAAAACACTCCAAATTGGAACACAGTACAGCAGCACATCTATTCCTGCAACCTTGTCAAAAAACCCTAGTTAATGTTTCTGGTCTGTGACGATGTCTAGTCACACTGCCTGGTGTAATATCAAAGCCAGCATCAGAAATCAACAGATTATGAATATCAGCCTTATTGTCTGCGTGTTACCAGTTCACTCCAACTACCATCAATTACATTGTCATTTTACCCACTGAAATAATGTAGAAACTTGTTAGAACCCAGAGATTGTCAGGGCATGTATGACTTGCCTCGCTGACATTTCCTTTGGGGGAAGTGGAGTGGATGACATAACTGCATCAGTTCTTTAATGATTTTCAGGAGCTTTTCATTAGAAACATATGCAATATCACTAGAGCTTTAATCCCTCTTCTCCAAAGATGCGGGTGCAGGAGCTTAATGAAGAACTCCAAGCTGCAAAGGAGTCGGCCAAAGCAGGCAGAGGTCGGGAGAACACCCTAAAGGAGCAGGTGGACAGCCTGAACCAGGACCTTCAGAGGAGTCACAAAACCCAGAGACTCCTGCAGGCACAAAAGGAGCAGAGGGAGCAGGACATTCAGGAGCTCAGGAAGCAAATCAAGAGGCTCAGCAGCAGCCTCCAGGTTATTATCTGTAACGAGTGTGGGATAACGCAGGATGGTTTGACGTTAATCAGGAGCTTTCCACTCCCTTTGATTTTTTTTTACCATAGCACCGTAGAGGTCGATCAACCATTCTTCCAAGGATATCAGTTTACTTCATCGTTGGGGGTTTTGAATGTTAGAGTTCATATCCGTCCCTCGCACCATTCGCATAATGCCAGCTGCTGCCAAACCGTGTTTTTCTGATTGAGTCAAGGGGCCGTGGAATGTGTTAAAACCTCTGTCAGTTTCCTACGCACGAGTCTTTTATCGGAAAATCTCTCTGTATTTGGTCATTAGAATCAATCGGAACCAGATGGGAAGGGGCCAACCGTTGAGAATCTGCAGAAGAAGATCAGGCGGCTGGAATCTGACTTAGAAAAAAGGGCAGAAGTGAAAATTACCAGAGATGATCATGGAAAGGTTTGTTCATTCATTTATTCAACACTGAAAGTTTTAATCATCATTTCCATGTAGTGTTATCAGTTGCCGCATGTTGATGCGCAGCTTGTGTCTGACAGACTAAAGAAGAAATAGTGCGGTGGGAGGAGGGTAAGAAATGGCAGGCCAGGGTGGAGAAGGTGAAGAGTTCCCTGAAGGAGAAGGAGCGAGAGAACGAGTCGCTGTCGAAACAGCTCAGCACTCTGAGAGACCTCTACGGAAGGTGGGTCTGTCCGACTGGACATCACAACGCAAAGTTTGGGAACCTTCAGTTACGACTGTCAGCTACTGCCTCCACTGTCGTCTTAAATAAAAACTTGCTGATCTACAGTAGCTGTAATAATCATAATATTAATAAACATAATAATAATCCTATGACATGTGTAGGAATGATCATAAAGTCAGTGAGAGACAGTGGAGAGTCTGGCTATGCAGCTATGGCTCTATTCATTCAATTCCCAAGTTAGATCAACTAGAAAAGACGTGAACACGTAACTATGGAAAGCAATGATCACTTACAATTATAAAAATAATGACCATAAAATTCATATTTTTCTGTCAGTCGTGCATTTCTGTTCAGTGTTTCGTTGTTGACGCAGGCTGGAGCAAGAGAAAAGCACAATGCAGAAAAAGCTGAAGGGTCGAGGTGTGACTGCCGATCACGTGGTGGGAGTGCGATCTCTTGAACTGGAAAAGGAGATGGAGGAGCTCAAGAAAAAGAACTCCGACCTAGAGGCGGAGATCCTCACTATCAAGTATGTATCAGCCTTTAAAAATCTTTCATTAAAAAAAAAAAAGCCCCAATTCGAGCTCTGTGACCTCTGATATGCACGATGATCAGAATAGACTGATGAACAGGAAGTTCCAAATAAATTTATACTCGTAATTAAAACAGATAATAACACCAATATTTTACGTTCATTGTCTGCATTTCATGGGACTCTGCTATATAATTATTCACAATACACAACCTTATGGCCATTATTAATACACACATTTTCGCTGCTTTTCCTGTGTGGGGTTGCAGGAGGCCCAGCTGTCATAGAGCGAGGATGCGAACCCACGACTTTCTAGCTTTATCCAGTGTTTTAACAAACGACTGGCACTCAATTTTCAGTTGATGGTGAAAAGTTTAGCTGGATTTATGAAGGAGCTTAATCAGAGTTGACAAAAACTAAGTAAACACAGCAAATGTAAATAAAATCTGTTGCGCTACGTTGTTTGAATTTGCAGACAGCACCAGGCTTTACCTCGTGATGACGCCATGGAGAATCTGCTGCTGAGGAATCGCTACCTAGAGGAGAGAGTGCACAATTTAGAGAGTCAGACGCCCAACGAGTCTCCGTCTAGACCCTCAGTAAGTGCTCGGAGATGTGACCACTATCAGACACAAAGGGATTATGTACTTACCATAATGAGCGTAATGAGCGTAATGATCGTGACGTCAAACATACACCAACAACTCGGACTAATGTGAAGCTATAATCTAAATTGTTTCAGTTAACACTCAGTTCATTGGTTTCAGTTCATACATTCTCAGAGCTTCACCTTTCTGTCTGATGTAGCCCTGTTTAGTCATGGAGTCATTGGAGTCATTTATTTTTTTTGTTTTAATTTTTTTTCTTTATTCATCTTTCTTTTATTTTTATTTTATGCTGTACCTTCTTCACTGGATTGGGTTTGTACTGACTCGTTGTGCATTAAGGTGAAAAGCCCCTCCTCCCCACCTTCCAGAGGGGTTGGTTCTGTCACTTGTGATGTTGTGGACGATGAACCTTCCAGCTTCTGTGCTGAGGCTGTTGACGTTCAGGGGAAGCCGAAGCGACGCCAGATCGATGGTGAAACTCCGACTGTCTCTGAGGAAGCAGATGTCTGCACTGAACAAGACCGATCGAGCCCTGACGCTACAGAAAATGCAGCCGCTGACCAAAGAAATGTGATGGCAGAAGCCGATGCTGATCACATTAAAGATGAGATGCAAACAAAAGCAGATGACGTGGTTGAAGATGAGCAGGCCACTGCAGTAACACAACCACAGACTGCAAAAGGAAGTCAGCCTGACGACCCGTCAGAGAGCCTGGGATCAGATACGTCATCCGCTGTCCCACCAGCAACACAGGAGAAAGGAATAAATGAGGAGGGTGTTTCTGAATCAGATGATGGAGGCTCAGAGGATGCAGGAGTCAAAGATCAAGATGTCAGGACTACACACGAGTCAACAGAAGCTGATAATCCAGCACGGTGCTGCTCAGCAGAACCGCATGTGGATTCAGCACCGGGCTGTGCAAACAGTCTGAGCAGTCGGTCAGTAAAACAAGGGACGAGCGTGTACAGAAAAGAGGAACCCGATCTCTTGAATATCTAAAGGTACTCCAGGTTTCCATAGTAACCCCACAGCAGTGACAGCGTTACAGTAGATGTGGCAAAAAAATGAGAGCGACGGTGTAGCGAATGGCTTGTCAGTGTGTTGGTGTCCTCCTCCCCTGCTTCGCCCATCGTGGAATTCGTAGAGAAAATTGTCGTTTTTTTTCCTGCGCTCCTGCAGAGCTTCTGTTCTGAAGATGAGAGGTTTTCCCCCACAGCAGGAATAATTGTTTGTTTTAACTGATTTCCTTTGGCTCAGTTTGCGTCTGCTTGTCTCTAGACGTCAGGACGAGGCACTGACACTCCCTCCCACAGAGATCAGGAGCTCCAAAAAGAAAACCTCAAACTGGCCTCTGAGAACCTGGAGCTCCGCTTTCAGCTGGAGCAGGCCAACAAAGACTTGCCGAGACTCGTGGTAGGTGACGGCATCTGGAAGGAATTGTTTGACATTTCGAAAAGTAAAAAAAAAAAAAAACAAATACTAAAATCATTTTAATTTTACAAAGGTCAAAACCGTGTTGAACCCCACCCAACCTTTTGTTTTCTCAGAGTCAAGTTGCAGACCTGAAGGAGATGTGCAGCGCATTGAAAAAGGAAAAGGCAGAGGTGGAAAAAAAGTTGGCTCGTACACCTGCAGTAAGTCATAGTGTTACCTGTGCTCGTTCTACACAGCCTTATTTCCCGAGGTACAGAGAAGAAACGTCTGTCAGAAGAATTTACTTGACTGTTGGCATCACATCTTCCGTCTTGTTTGCCATGATCATGATTTACCCCGTTTTCTTCACCAGGCTGGTCACAGTGGCAAAACAGTCCCGGAACTCGAGAAAACAATCGGGTTGATGAAGAAAGTGGTGGAGAGGGTGCAGAGGGAAAATGAAGCGCTGAAGAAAAACAGCTCACCCGCCAATGAAGACAAGGTCGCTGCTTTGAAGCAGGAAAACGAACAGCTAAAGGTTCCTGGCATCGTATCGTTTATTACACATTGGACACGCTGCTGAACAATCGTGCTACCGTATCTGTTGTTACTGCAGCTGACTGTAAAAACCAATGATTTCAGGCGAACTACGAGAAGCTGAAGAAGCAAAGTGAAGCCGAGCTGAGCTTCAAACTGGAATCTAAAAGCAAAGCGCTGGAGAAAATAGTGATGGAAAATGAACGTCTTCGCAAGGAGATTAAAAGGGTAACAGATACACCACGCCCCCTGGTGGGGAGCTGCTCCCATCAGTGAGGAAAGCGCTTTAGCCTGTTACCGGGTTACACGGGTTACCGGCGTACAGTTTATTAGTACGGAAATACAAGTGCATGACAGATTACTTTGTTTTAGGCTTGTTAAATATTACTGGAAAATTTTGGGAAGACATTAAAAGACATCACTGACACCATAGATTAGAAAAACCGAGTAACTCGAGTAATTCATTAATTAATCCAGACATCAGCAGTAAAAATGAAAATAACATTCCCTGCACGCACGTCTTCTCTGTTTACAGAAAGTGGACGCTGCAGAGAGGCTGAGTGCCACGAAAACAAAGCTGGAGGTGAACAACGAGAAGCTCGAGGCAGAGCTGGAAGAAACCCAACAGCGACTACGAGCCGCTCTGTCAAAGCCCATCGCAGACGGAGCAGACAGCAAACTTTGGAAAGCATCTGTGGTAACGAGGTCAGCAAATGTTCAGTCAGAACTGAGGCAGCAATTTCCAGACTGACGTCACTGGCTGCCCAGTTTTTTATGTTTCAGTTATGACTGGCAACTGGCTATGAAGGTTATTTTCGCAGCAGTAGGACTTGTCAACTTCACTTACCTGTGCGACTTCATTTAGTCTGACAGCGTGAGAGAGAGAGAGAGAGTTCCCCACATCTGCACTATGTTAAGGAGAACACAAGTCCAAGTGGTCATGGTTGTAAGAAAAAAAACCTGTGGATGTGCAGCTTCATATGGCCATCAAACTTTAATTTTCAGAATGCACTGTCAAATGGAAAGTACAAACACACACAGTATATGGATTTAAAAATGACATACTTCCACATCCATGTTTGGGACAGATTATGTACAACGGAGCCCAGACTCGACCACTTTCTCTCCTTCCGGTGTTTTTCCACTTTGCTTGGTTTCCATTTTGTGGAGTTTTAGGTTGTTTGTAGAGTTCACAGTCAGTGAGCCAGTGGTTGTTTCAATTCCATCTGCAGAATGTTTGAGAACAAGATGAAAGAGCTGGAGAACGAGCTCTCCAAGAAGACGAGCAGCCTCGCCGAGCTCAAACAACAGCTGAAGGAGTCGAACGGGCGCGAGGAGAGGGCTCACCTCAACATCCAGCAACTCGAAGACCAGGTACAAGCTAAAGGACAATTTAGTAACATCAGCGAGGGACCAGCAAGGGTACAAATCCTGAGAGTCTGGAATTCTGTTTCCGGTTGTGGCAAAAACAGAGTCAGCTTTACTAGTCACGGTCGTGCTCAGGCACAGTCGGACTGTTAGTTGTGACAAAATCATTGTGTAAATGTATCAGCGTCGTTATTACGGCTTTGTCTTTTTTAGGTTGACGTATTAAAGGAAATTCTGCTGCAAGTGGACGTGCAGGGCTCACTGAGGAGTTCCAGGCAATGAGGTCAGTCCTTCACTCGTTCTCTCACAGCCATGATACAGTAACATCAGGCCAGAAAGTGTGGTGAATATTAATATCGCAATACAGCAAATTATTAATTTAAAAAGAATTAGCTGTGTTTACGTGGGACGTCTGTTCTTGTCTGGATTTACCTGCAGAACTGAAACATTGACAAAAATCCACTTTTGTTTTTTATCTTGTCAACGTTAAGACTGTTGAACGCTAACCTGAAGAAAGAGAACGCCGAACTGAGACAGAGGCTCGACTACGGCGAGCAATGCGGTGAGACGTCTTCTAAACCAGGTCAGACTTCCCAGCGTCCCCCCTTATTTATTAAAACAGATGTTTCTAAATCTGGACAAGTGCTTGTGCAGACACAGGAACTAAACAGCATTAATGTGTTGCAGCTATTATGGAGAACGAGCCTTTTTTCAGTCGTGTCTCTTCTTTTCTTAGACTATGAAAAGCTCAAAAACCTGCTGCAGGCGTCTGAAACGGAGAAAGCCAAACTTCAAACGGAGGTTAACAAGCTGAAGAAGGAACTGGAGAACTTTGACCCAAAGTTTTTTGAAGAGATCGAAGACTTGAAATATAACTATAATTTAGAGGTGAAGAAGAACATTCTGCTGGAGGAACAGCTGAAGGAGGTGTGTGACCAGTTTGGGGTAGAAGTGAAGATGCCCAGCGTGTCCATCAACTGACTCAAGCTTTTCTCCATCGTCAAGTCTTTCAAAGGGCTGGCAGCATATGTTTCTCAGGTAATGTTTAATACGAAGCTCCACGTTTGGATATTAAACCCAGCTCCACGTTCTGTGCAAAATGTGTTGGTAGTTCTAAAAGTCAAAACTGCAACCAGAATCGTGACGAGAACGGCTTGTGTTTAGACAAGACGTTAAAAGGAAGGATCGGTTTCTAATCACTGCGCGCTTAGCCGTCATCCTGCAGCCTGGATCAGCTTGTTTCTCTCAGTTGTCGGTTCTCGTGTTTTATTCCAAAAATCTGTCATTAATATTGTCAAACCGATGCGAATCATCATAAGCTGCATGTGCTGTTGACCAGCTGAAGGTTTTTTTTGTAAAGGTCCATCTCACAGCTCAGCTGATCCAGGCTGTGATGAGAACAATCTAAAACCGAAGTTCCACAGCTCCTCTAACTTCCTTCGCAGAAGGCAGCTCGTTTTTATACATACAATTTAGATTAGGGACTTAATATGCTTTGTAATGAATTAAGATTTCTGTATTTGTACAGTTCTCACATATTGCGCTTGCGTGTCTTTGTCAATAAA
Organism: Channa striata; assembly: GCA_033026295.1. Classification (NCBI taxonomy): domain Eukaryota; kingdom Metazoa; phylum Chordata; class Actinopteri; order Anabantiformes; family Channidae; genus Channa; species Channa striata. The sequence goes on along the minus strand of CM065176.1, from coordinate 23,994,265 downwards.
GCAGCTTATCATAAATGTTTACATAATTTTTTCTTTTATTCTTCATTTAGTGAAACAGGTTCTACAAACTGTCCAGTATTAATCGAACATTTAAGCAGTTTCAGTTGCTCAGTCTTTTTTTTACTTTATTGGTTTATTTACATTACAGCAGAAATAATTTATGGGTACAGTTTAGAACTGAACGGTTCTGAGAAGACTAGGGTCCACTGAATGTGATCTGCTGCAAACGGCTTCACTAGGTAACTGAGCGGGAAGCTGCAGCAACCAGCATGAGTCCTTCTTATTCTGCGATAATGTGACTATATTCTTAAAGCTGATCACATTTCTGCAAAGCAAAAGGCTAAAACTGTCAACAGGCTTTAATAGAATTCCTTGGTTTGTTTGGTGCTGGAGGTTTAATCCTCTCACAGCCACAAGAACCGTGTCCACGTGCTCACTCCGTCTTGTAAAGCGCTGCATCATTTCCACGGGAGAAATGCTTTGAACAGTCAACTTGAAATCATATGGAAATACCGGTGGAAATCTCCGGCTTCAATCAGCACAACGACTAATCCTTACAGGGCTTTAGCAGAATCGGGAGAAAACAAAAACTTTCACCTTCTCGTACTTCACACGTCCAGCTGGATGTCCTGAATCCGACTGAAGCAGTGTCCGTTTATCCTGGAGAAGGACGTGAACAAGTCCTTACGGTTGTTGTGCTCCTCGGCTGTCCCGCCAACACGAATGACCACCGGCCTCTCGCCAAAGTAGGTTTCCTGCTCTGGCCACCTCAGGCCCAGGTGATGGCGATGAACCTATCAGAAAGCTTTGTCAATATTCGTCTGGTGCAGCGGCAGGATCCTGACTGACACGGTTTCACTACACAGACTGCTCACTTACTGCAGCCAGTTGAATACACCCGGCTGGGTGAATACAATTACGTTTTGGAATATTTGACAACAGTAAAACAATAAACCTTATGGCAGAATTTCTCGAACTGCTGGGCAGTCGGTGTGAATAGGTTTAGTCAGAGCTCTGGCACAGGTCCGGTTACAAACGCAAGAACATCTTACTTTGATCAGGGTGCCGTCGTTACAGTGCCAGACGATGCCCTCGACTCGGCCCTCCGGGGACTCCTGGAACCAGGAACACAGCTGATGGAGGTCCACGGGTGGAGGTGTTCTGATTCTAACGCTCCCGTGTGACACCAGAAAGTGGACAGGCTGCTTCTTACTTCCCAGTCCTGTTAGTGCAAAGTTATTAAACGCTGACTTCCAAAACAGATTAATAGAAGTGAACTGAAAAATGTCTACATTTTAAATATATGCTGAACAGCTACATTTAAAAAAATGTAGCTGTTCAGCATATAACAAAAAAAATGTAGTGTCACGCTTAAATCAGAAAACAAGTTATGCTTTTTGTTTTTAAACATCATGTTTTATTGTCTATGTCTATTAAAGCTTGAATGCCATTGTGTAATGGCTATAATTCAGTTTTGTATTTGATCAAGGGGAATACAATGACACGAAAATATGTCCAGCATTACTAACCATAAGGGTTCCCATTGATGTTGGTTCCAACGAGTTCCAGCGTTTGTTCCATCAGGTCTGACAGTGGAACCACAGCAATCTCCAGTAAGTCTTCATCCTCAGCGCTGGGCCTGAGAACCAGAGCCATCCCGGCTTCGTGATCCACCACAGAAGAGTGCCAACAGTACTGCTTGTTGTCCTGCTCCACGGGGACCCAGCCTGAACATTCACAAGGAACATTCTTCATTTAGAAACCAAGACACTTGTAAATAGTGTCCAGGGTCTTTACAGTCTTTGTAATTCCACCTTAAATTACTTAATAATAAATTGGGAATGAATAACAAAACTAACAAATAATGCTAACGGTTCACATTTTATGATCTAAGAGTGCCACTGGTCTCTGACGCTGCAGTCTATTAAAATTTGTCTGGACTGTAAAGGTTTGAGGTCCAAACTTAACCTGATGAAGCCAGTCTATTGAGCTAGGTACACGATGCATTTGTATTTTAACTGGCTCTTATTAATATTTGGATCCATGCAAACAGCTGTTGACTGTGACCCATCTAGTAAAATAAAGATAAAGCAGATCAAGAACCTGGGATGTGTCCGTGTTCATCGGGCACTGGATGGCCGCCGTGATGTTTGACTCTGTGAGCAGGGATCCACGTCTCCGGTACAGGCTTAAAATCTTCCTCTACGTTCCATGTGAAACCTGACGAGGAACACACACACTTTCACTAAAACCACCTCCCCAGAGAAATGAAGCACAGACGTCTTGCAGAAACATCGGTTCAGACCTTTGCAGCTCCTGTGGGAATGCTGGTACTTCTTGAACCTTTTCTCTGCCTGTTTGTTGGCTTTCCGGTCCAGTCGGGCCCAGAGATAAGGTTGCCCTAAAGAAAACACTCCTTAACCCATTCCACTCAAGAACATCTGTAGAACTCATGGCTCAGTTATTTCTGACATATAAAGTGACTAGCTGCCATTTGAAATGTCGCTCACCTTTATAAACAGTGACGTAACAACAGGTGCCATCGAGTTTCTCTGTGGGAAGTGCACAGTCGATGTCGGCCTCCAGAGCAACAGGGTTCACATTTTCCGTGGCAACCACCTGAAATTGCTAAAAAGTGTTGGACGTAAGTTTGTTATTTCTGTACCTGTAAAAGAGTAAGTGATACACTGTTTCTCATATCAATAGAAATGTTATCACAGTCATATATGAATGCATGTTTGTAGATGGATAGTTCAGTGGTCAACACTGCCAACCTCAGCATGGTAGGGCTCAGGTTCAATTCTCAGTTAGAACAATATCCAGTGAGGCCATCACAACTACAGGTTGATGAGGTACAACACAAATGCTACGGCAAGGGGGAGCCAGGACGACAGGTCAGTGGGGAGATATTATCATCATCCCCCATGATTTTGAGTAGTAATATTAATAACATTGCTTAAGAGGACGATAACTTAAGATACTAACCAGAACACATACACTGACTGGAGTAAAGATATAAACAAGTAAACTAAAGATGAAGTACCTTCAGAACTCTGCTAGATGTGAAGGCCATGTAAGATGCAATGGTTAGGTGATGCTGATAAGTGAATGTTTGGAAAAAATAATACAATATCAATATGTAAATACTAACAACCTCAGATTTTCAGTCAGCTTGCTTAGCTTATTTGTATTTTCTCAGATCTCATGCTACATAGTAATGCCTTTAGAAAGGACCATCGTGTTTCTTAAATTTTTTGACACAAACATATTATTATATTAATTTCAGTAGTATAATAGTATAATAAATAGTATTACACAAATACAATAAATATAGTACATATTACGCTACAAAGATTTGTAAAATACATTGTAATAAACCACGTTATATTTTTAGAGAATATGCCTATTTTATTACATCGGTTAACTAAGTTAATCATCGAGAAGGTGAGAAGGTGAGGGATCTGTATTCTGCAGCATGACAGAATTCACATTTACATTCAGGAGAAGAAGCTCAACCACGCAGCCATAGACCACGAAGAACAAAGATTCCTGCAGCAGAATGATCGTGGATCCAGTACGAGTCCTACTGTCCTACCACAGATTTATAGCAAGATCCAGGACAAACATGGACATATTCTACACAGGAATAATGGAGCTAAAATACATTTGTGAACACTTTTGTGTCTAGTTAAGGTCTGGTCATAGGACGAAAAGACTTTAGCACAGCAGAGTTTGCATTCGACTTTGTCGACAACTCTAAACCCCAGACATCCTCCCACCTCGACGTTTTACGAGTTTAAGTAAAGGAACGAAGGCGGGATCAGGCTTGACGTCCCAGGCTGGTCTTGGCATTCGTACGTCCCTGGATGGTCTGAGAACTTTTCAACCTTACTGTTGTTCAAAACGCTTCACGTCCCCGGTTCTTGATCTCTGTTCGTTTAAATGAATATACAAATCAACAGAGAGACAAATACACACACGTGCAAAGTAGTTTAAAAAATAACCAAACTGTTTTCGACTAGTTATTTAATACATTTTGTTAAAGCAAACGCAAACTGCTACGGAATACATATGGTTATATGTATCATCAATATTTAGGTTATTTCTGAGAAAGTCACACATACTTTCATTCCATGGAAGAGTCATCGCCATTTTTGACAGATGTCTTATACCTGCCAAATAAAAATCAGCTCTTTCCTGATCTGAATTTATTCAACACATACTAGAGAAGGTGCAATTACGTGTGTTGAATTATTGCTATTAGTTTTTTGCCACTAACGCACGTATTAAATGTCTTTCCCCTCTGACTCACCTGAACGTAAAACGACACCGAGCGCGGGAGTCACGCGACGATCCGCGCTGGGCTCACGGACACAGAAAAACGCGCTCGCGCTGTCACACCTGAGTGTCCATCTTTGCCGCGCGAGCTAACGGTGCTAACGGTGCTAACGGTGCTAACGTTGCTAACGTTAACGTTACTGGCGGCCGGGGAACAACGTTACGTTAGCGTTAGCTTTAGCAATAGGCGGCCGCGTCACTGCCGCCGTCCCGTCGCGCTGCGCATCCACCAGCGGCCGCCGCGCTGCGCTCACCTGCCGGTCCCGTTTCCTGGACGGTTCCTCCTTCACCTCGGTGACGAACACGCACGGAATCTTCTGCTGCACGGAGCCCAGCCGGCGCATCGTGCCGCCTCCCGTGTGTGTTCGGACGAGGAAAAGCAGCGAAGATCAGAAAACGTCCCTGCGTCTCAGCGTGGATGTGGACGCCGTGACGCGTTTCTTCTTCGGCGTTTTTCGGTTTTGTCGGTGGGATTCACAGGTTAACGACTCGCTAGCGCCGCCGTGCTGTGCGAGTGGGAATCGCAGTCACAGCCTCAAATATTATAATACCCTTAAAAGTTAAACAACATGTAAATTATGTGTAATTCTGCGCTCAAATTATGGACGGACTCTTGATAAACATTTCTCATTTCATCTTCCTAAAGACAATTGCACTGAGGATGATGTACTTAAAACAGTAAAGCAAAACATACATTAATGAATACTTACTGTGTTATTAGTAATCTGAAAAGTATCCTCACACAGAAGTTTTCAAATAAATGTATAGGATTACAAATGCAATTTTCCACTGAAATGTCATGAAATAAAAGCGTAAGGTACCAGACAACGTAAGTAAAGTAGAAATACCTTGACACTGTACTTAATTTACACCATTTACACCCACTGGTTGACTATACCACTGCAATCCAATACATTACTTATACTTTTTTATTAACCTAATAATATTAGGTTTCACATACATTAATTCTGTAAATTCAACATCATAGTTAAATGTGGCTTGTACATACTTTATTCAGTATAATGCACAACGCAGCCTCCAACTCTGACCTCAGCGTGTGTGTGTTTTGCTAAAGGCTGAACAGTTCAAGCTTTGAAAAAGTAGAACTGACATTTGACTGCACAGGTTCACCTGGTAAGACGAGGACTTGACAGTGATTGAGCAAAACATGTTTATCTTACAAAGAATAATAATAAAACTCTTCAAATCTTTGGGAAAAATCACGATCACGTGTGAACCCAGTAGCACTGGGTCGAAACATGCACAGTATGGTGATTCTGTGGCTGTAGTTCACCCTATCACGACTCTATTCTGAGCGGGGCGTTATGAAGTTTGGATTCACGCAGAGCGTGATATCGCTCGAGTACATCCTGTCTGATTGTTCCTCTTCATCTTGGCTGTGCAGGTCCGTCTCACTGTCAATGTGTTTCCACATTTCTGTCTCTACGTCGTCCTTCTGCTGCCCCTGAGACCAACAGGTGAAAGTTTTCCTCTTTCTGAGAGGTGAGAAGACACACGTTAGAAACACAACATGCACAGGCCATAAAAGGCATTTTAATGATGCAGATGATCTTACTCTTCAGTAAACTGAGTAAGAATATTAAAAACATTTTATTTGAAAACATGACGCACAGTTTGAAGTACCACGCAGCACCGGCTGCAGTCAGGAGCAGGACAAAGATCCCAAGCGTGATGAGCGCTGTAGGTGTAGCTGGACAGAAACAACATACACATTAAAGACTGACACAAGCCAGGGGTGAAAAGTACATTTACTCAATTAATACACTGGATTATTACTTTGACTTTAACTAATCATTTTGTTCTGTTTGATCCAAAACATCACTACATATACTTACACTTAGGAGTTAGACTCTAAGAAAGATTTTTGTTCAGCTTGGAGACTGTTTACATGCATATTAGTATTATATTTGAAGTGTTTTCCCCTTTTGAAAATATTTTGGATATTTACAGGTTTTTCTCATATTTCAGTAAACATTACTGTGTCAGTATCCAGGTTTTTCATCTGCGTCTGACCATGTGCAGAGTCATAAACATTCTAAACATTTAATGTGTTTTTATGTATAACAATATCACAGTGTCCTTGTTTTGATTCCAGATATCAGATTCAGGTTTCTGAATTCAGATTACGGTGTTTACATGTGTGACACACTCCTTGATTACTTTAAATCCTGATCATAATCTGCCTAGATACCTGCGTGCATGTTAACATACTGAAATTCATTTGAATTAATTAATCAAATGCTAATTGTGCTTTACTGTGTATATCAAATTATGAAAACAGGTCAATATTGAGATTTACGTTTGCGTCTGTGTTTTGTGATTTTCTGCCCCCTAGTGGCCAAAAACGAGTGAATCCACCTTTAATGTTAGCAAAGGATGGATTTTCAACCGCATAAAACAAAAAACACATCAGCTGCAAAACTTAAAGAAACAATCCTTCAGCATTTTGATCTCCCTTTCCGATTGCACACACTTCAGTTTCACAATTAATTAAATTCACGAGGGATTGAACAAAAAAAGCCAGTGTCTGACTCATGTTGTCACGTCTTGTAACTAATAGAAATCATCATAATTTACAGGCTTCCTTTCCATCACTTGATTTTTAACACATTTGTGGAGAGATCTCTTTGTTTGAGTTTCTTTGAAAAAACACACACAGGAGAAGATCCCAACAAAAAGTGATGCACTCACCTCCTAGAGAAGGTTTTGCTGAGCTCACAGACTGAGGCAGAACTGGCTCAGAGGAAACGACCACATTCACATCCCAAGTAACAGCAGAGAAGGTAAACGGCACAACACTGGCTTTCGACGTGGTGAGTTGAGAGCGAGATGTGGGTGTAGCGGCGGTTCTCTCCGCTTTAAATGGAGGTGATGTGGAGGGAATCCGAGCTGAAGCTGTTGTCTCGACCAGGAGAGTGACGACTGAAGGGACAGACGTCGGCTCGGGAGCTTCAGTTGTTACTGCTGCTGCTGTTGAAGTCTGAGATCGGCATGTCGATTCCTTCAGGGCTGTGGTAGGTGTCCAGGTTTGGGTGGGAGACGTGTAGATTTGTGGGTGGGCTGTCGACTCATTTGGAGCATCCTCTAAATCTGCAGGTGGTAACAGTTTATTTATCAAACAGCACAACTTTACGAATGATAATAATATCACAATGCCTAGGTATCATACAGTATTTCATTTATCAGAGGCAAATAAATGTCAAATTCAATGTAATTTCATTATGTAGCAAATGAACAATACCTGAGGCGTTAAAGCAGAAAGCACCAAACTTCATAGACTGACTTGCAAACCACGTCACCACCCCAGTTTTGCCCCGTCCACACTTTTTGTCAGATTTAAGTCGTGGGATGACTCCGACCTTTTCCTCTATCCAGCCATATCTGTTAAAAAAAACGGACAAATAATAAAATGAGTGGACTGAAGAAAAGGTGTTTCACTTCAGTTTGTACAAACTAGTGTCTGTGTGAACCATCTTCTTAAAGACTGGAGGAATCCTAGCCGAAAACGGTGTACAGTTCCGTTTGTGGCGCCAGAGCATCAGTTTGGTGTGAATAACGTGGGAAAAAGAAAAATCAGAGGATGTCGAGTTGGAAAGAAGTGAGCGTGAACGTCTGCAGCTCGCTCCTCCTGGCTGTTACTAGTATGAACTGAGGCTGACTGAGCGTGTGATGGAGTTGCATCGTGGGTAATGTGGACAGAAGACAAACATGTGAAACAAAATGACAGTATCTCCCGTCAGGACCAACTCCGGCCGTGATATTAAAGCACATACAACAGACTAAGACCGAACAGCTGAGCAGTCGTTTTCCTATGGAAACAAGAGCAGACGGGCCGTGGACTCTCAGACAGGACGGAGACGTCCCACAGTATCTCATCTGCCTGGTGATAGTCTGAAACCCGCTCGGAGAGCTGCAGGCGGTGAGATAACTACTCGGGGCTGGTGTTGTCATGAGAAGGTGCCCTAATCTCATCTGGGCTGTTCCTGTTCTTATCAAGCACTTTTCCTCAGGGGTGCTGCAGTGTGGAATTGAACGTGGGAAAAACATTCAGTCTCCACAGGATTCAAAGTCAGGACTTTAGTGACAGATCTGGCATTTCACGTCGTGCCTTTGGTTCTGTGGATCTGCAGCCGTCCACATTTCGCAGCACGAGATGAGAACAGCGTGTTCGGACTGAACTTCCGAAAGTCATCGAGCAACAAATGTTCACTGCAGGTGTGGGCAACCTGTGATCGCAGCGTTTTACATCACTGAAGCCACGGGAACATTTCTGCATCACTATTGGACGCGGCAGGATCAGCTACACACAACGATCATACTTCTCATTAGTCTTAATCGTCAGTCCACTAACTACTTGACTTGACGTCTTTTAAGTTTTGAACTGGCGAAGCTATTGCATCAATTTCCCAGCATGCATTGATCGCAGACTCAGAGTTAATTGAACCTTTTTTCCTTGATTTAACTTTTATAAGTTCAAAACTCACAAAACGACACAATGTAAGTTTAGTTTCCAAAACACCAGAGGAACTTTGTGTTTATGTGTGTGTGTGAGGCCAAACATGTCTTACAACATGTTTCTGAAGACAAAATTAAGTTTCAACGTAACAAATCAGTCACATGAAGTTAATATTAAGTTGGAACAAATAGAAAAGCCCCGTAATGGAAATTAAGGTGAATCTATCCTCTAATAGCAAAGTACGGGAAGTAAAAACAAGCCTCGTCCAGGCTGCGTATCAATGACTTAATGGCGTACTTGCACGTTTCCAGTCCAAGCTGCACCGCTCGCTCCATCTGGGCGCTGGTTGCCAGGGTGACGTTCAGAGCCCGACAGGCGGCCGCGGCGGCAGTGAAGTTCATGGTGTATATTTCTCCGTCAATGAGCATGAAGACTCCAGCAACTCTGTGACTTGGCAGGACTGTGGATGATTAAAGCATGTGTCAGTGTGAGCTCATCAAGAGGTCTACGCCAAACAGTGTTCGTGGTGTTTTTTGAATATTTAAAGCTCAATTTTCTTTCTTAATAAAGAAATTGTGTTCTATATCTACTGCGAAAACCTCTATATACAGTGGCAAGAAAAAGTATGTCGACCTTTTGGAATGTCACGGTTTCTGCATTAATTGATCATAAAATGTGATCTGATCTATATCTAAGTCAAGAGTATTGACAAATATAATGTGCCTAAAATAAAAACACAAAAACATCTGATATTGTCTTTTTGGAACACATTCATTGGAACACTGTATGAATCTATGAATATCTGATTATAAATGCGATACTCTGGGTAAACTGATTGACTCTTGGCTCTGTGGTTACAACAAAAAATGCACAACAATATCTCATCTGTATTTATGTCAAGTCATACTTTTACAATGTCTTTGTTTATTTAAGTTTTGATATTTTTGCATATTTGTCAGTATATAGATTTTTGCTTAAAAAATATGCAGATGTTGGAACCAAAGGGTGCTGAGAATACTACTTAATAACCATAAAAACAACCATAAAAACATCATATATGACCTTTAGAATCCCTCATGTGATGTTGTCCAAAGAGGAAAACACACACAAAAAATGAAATGAAAAAATAACAATTCTACAGCAGTAAATCAAATAATGATTTTAAACATACAGATCAGTGTCCCTGCTCCAGCCACACCAAACACCAACCGCTTACCTTTGGATTCACAGGTCAGCAGAAAGGCTGCAGAAAGCAGAAGAGAAAAGCTGATTAAAAAACAAGATGTTGCCATGTTCTATAAAACATCTATATATAAGTGGAGGAGGTGAAGTCAGAGCGAACACAGAAAAATCCTTGGAACTGTTGGGATGTAGATGCTTGGAGAAAACAGGAAGCGGAGGTCAAATCTGCTTGATGCTCTGTCCTGAGGTAACGCCCACAGCAGGAAGCTGCTGCTCATTATGTTACAGATATGACCAACACTGAGACATAACATTATTACCACCTGGTGGCTTTAATGTTGTGGCTGATTCTCATGGTTTCGCTAAGGAGCTCATCAGCGATGATGGTCAGTCTGCTTCACTGGGTCCTTGAACCAAAGACGGTTCCAGCAATATATAAATCATTTTCATGGTTCTGCTTTGTCAGCGTTGATCCTGCAGACACACACTTTCTCCGTAGGAAGAGGAACTTCCTCCACGGTTTTCCTGTGTGTTCGCCTTCTCTACAATCATTTCCCTCTTGTTAGGTTAAACTGCGCTGTTTGCCTTTCTCTCTCTTCCCTTTCTTGGGGTCAGAGGGGTCAGTCCTGATGCCATCGCTCCTGCTGACACACTGTCAGTCCCACAGAGGACGACACTACAACACAGTAACACGATTCAAACAGATCAGTGATGATACAACAGACAATATTATCTTTGGATTAGTTGAATTAATCACAGATACAGGGCTAATGAAAATCCACAGGGGCCAGAATGGCAGGTCCAAGTCATTTGCAGTTTGGTGTGAAAATGTATCATCAGTTCAAAATCTGTTTCTAAACATTCATTTATGAATTAATAACATTTTGAATCTTCCTGGTTACGTACACGTCACTGTGGGGGCTGCTTGTTTCATTGTCACGTGCTGACAGTGACATTGTTCTCCTATGCGACGGTGTGTGTTCTTTACTTTCATGACTCAGCGACTCTCTCGTGTGAATAATGGAGCTTCCTGTAGCGCCGCGCTGTAAGTGATCCAGCATACGGGAGCTGCGGGAAAAGCTAATTGGTCACACGTCTCTGATCAGGAAGAGAGACACACATTCTTTTTAAGTGAATCATTTTTCACTTCGATCCAAAACTCTGATCCAAAATCAATGACATGTGTTTTCTTTCTTCAGACTTCCAATGATGTGCTGTTTGTCTGCTAAATGTCTGTTTTTGCTGTTAGTCGTAATGTAATAATGAGGAAATATGTCACAGTTTAGTGATTATTGTTGTCATTTTCATCACTGTTACTGCTAATATTTCGGCCTAAAACATGCCCGTGGCACCAGGGATAAACACTGTGACGCTGTGAGTAGTTTTTTCAATTTTGTAAGAAAAGCCATAAATGCCACATTTTGTGACCATGTAAAAACAATTTAAAAACGTTTGTTTTCCATCCAACTGTGATGTTGAATTTTTCAAATAAAAATATATGTAAACAAACTACCAATAAATATTTCATGTTTCAACAAAATGTCATTGTGTTTCAGAACAAAAACGCATTATTTGTCGGCCCTTTTTAAATGTTTACACTTGCACTTGCAATAACTTAAAAGCAAATATAATTTCTTATAATGTGTCTTGCCTTTAAGGTGAAAGGTTTCGCACTGACTCTTGTTTCCACTAACTCCGTCCTCCGTAAACCTGAAGGCGCCTCTGAAAACGCTGTGCTCGCTCATTTTACTTGCTACGACTCCACATCTGAAAAGTTTGTGTCAAACTTCAATCAGATTTGTCACTGTGACAGTGTCAAACAGCATCTTTACACTAAAACGCCGTTTGCGGCGTGTTTGCCTCGGTGCCCTGCAGGTTTGTCCTATCGTGTTACCTGATGAATAGTGAATGATGCTCAGTGGGTGACAGGATCCACCCGCTAAACTCCACATGATACTGAGAGCGTTCAGGTCGTTGGCCTTCGATCTGAATACAGTCCAGGAGACCCAACTTCTCTCAGGGCGAAAACGCAGCAACGACCAATCGACATTTTCATAAACCTGAAATGTCGCTCAGAGCCAGGTCCCACACAGACCTGCTGACAGCAGGGAATTCTTCGTTAGACGACAGCTTGTTCAAGTCCTTCTCCTCGAGCCACAGTAACGTTAACAAAGGCGCCGGTTCGGCAACAAGGCGGCAGAGGAGGTCAAAGGTCTTTCTAGGCTGACCAGGAGGCCTGTGCGGGTGGTGAGGCCGGTCAGCGCCGTCGGCTCCAACGGCCCCTTCCTGCAGGTCAACCATCTGCAGGGCGAGCTGGTCAGAAAGAGAAAGGTAAGAGAGGAGGTGGGCTGAGATCAGATTTGGACCGTTACACAACATTAAGAAAACACAGGAAGAATTCCTGTGATCCACTTTTACAAATATTAAAACAGATCTGGTGCCATGGAGACGCTCAGCAATAGCTGAATGAAAAAGAAGAAACATTGCAAATGAAAGAAGCAAAGTCCAGATCATAAACAGAAATATGTCCAGTCTTTGTTCAGGGTTTTTTTGTTTGACCACAGGCAGAAATGTGATAGTAGTGATGAATGTTTGTAAATAAATGATATTATAGTAAAATATGAATAATTCTGGTTTACTTCTTCTCATTAGACACTTGTGTTCACTCTGCGGTCACATTTTTACCACACAGGCCGAAACAAACGCTCACCGCCCAGAATGAGACATTTTGTTTAGACTAAGAAAACATTAAAACAAAAAACACAAGATTTTCCTCAATCAGCATAACCTGTGGTCCAACTTTTTCACCAACTACACGGCAGACAACGAAATGGCAAATAAATCTAGTACTCAGTAGAAAACAGCATTGGTGCTGATATTTCACCTAAAATTTGAAATTATTTTTCATTATTATTATTTTACAATTATTTTGCACCAATTTTTCTTATTTTTCTTTTTTCTTTCAAATTTTATTATTACTGTTCAAACACAGAAACGCTGAAAGGTGAAAATGCCGAAAAATAAAATGAAACCAAATTAAACCCATAAAGACTTTAAATAGCAGCACAGAGGAGCATCTTTAATAAACTCTAAAAATTAATTTCTCTCAGCATGCTTTTTTCTTTCTGTTCACACAATGAAGACGAAAGGTTTTGGGTTTAACCGAACAATGTGTCGAACAAAAAACATTTGCAAGACAATATTTGTGATGTGCTAAGAATGTGATGATGAAGAGCAAGTGGATCCCAGTTTCATTAAAGGCATCTCAGCAAGAAAAACTGTAAAACAACAACATATATAAGATGATAGTGTTGAAATGTGGGAGCTACTGCACTTTGTGCGGTAAAGGGTTTTGTGGATTGATTTATAGTCTTGCCCATATACAGAGAGGGAAAAATTATGTGAACCCCAGCTGATTTTGTAAATTTGCATACTCACAAAGAAATGATCAGTCTATAATTTCTATGGTAGGTTTATTTGAACAGTGAGAGACAACAATGAAAAATGCGTTTCAAGAAGAGTTATAAATTAATCTGGATTGATTGATTGCTTCTGTGGACAGGTCTCTTTTTAGAGGGCTGCCAGCGTCAGCTCGTTACCTGTATAAGATCCACCTGGGAGCCAGAGATCTTGCTGACGGACAGGGGATCAAATACTTATTTTCTTCATTGAAATGCAAATTAATTTATAACTTTTTTTGAAACGCATTTTTCTGGATTTTTTTTGTCATTGTTGTCTCTCACTGTTCAAATAAACCAACCATTGAAATTATAGACTGATCATTTCTTTGTTAGTGGGCAAACTTACAAAATCAGCTGGGGTTCAAATAATTTTTCCCTCACTGTAAATGCAGCCAACAGATGAACTGTAACAGCTTCATCTTGCAGAGATGAACATGTGTTTGCGAGCTAGTTATGAGCTGTACTGTAAATACAGCGAGTTAACTAACTGAAAATGTGAACCAGGTCGGTTCAGCTTTCTCTCTACCCCAGCGTAGCCTCAGGTGGGCGCAGAAATCAAATGTAAAATCTGCAGATGTGACAGCCGTTCGCCTTTTGGTTGAAGGAATGCGAGGATCTGAGGAAAGAAAACAAGTACTTATCCAACGAGATCCACATGGAACGGATCATGATGCGCACAGAGAACGAGCTGACCATGAGGAACCTCAGGAACCTGAACCAGGAGCTGCAGGCTCAAGTGAAGGAGGTACGCCAACATAATGTCTCTATAAGTACGACAACATATACATTTATAAATCAAATTAGGAGCAAGAAACATTTCATTTCACTACATTTATGTCAAGCACTTTCTGAAATGTTGGGTTGTTTCGGTCTGTTAGGACCGTTTACTCTCAGCTTTTATCTCAGCCTGTACGAGAAATGTGGGAACGTGTTTTCCAAAAGACACATGGAAATGCAGAGGAATCATCTTTAGTAACACGGGGACCTAAAGAGACGGGCGTGCAAGTTAATTTGATGTCATTTGTACATTGCACGGTACTTCCTGTCTACAGTATGTGCAGCAGTTTATTATTGCGCGTGCATCAATTTTGGGGACTTGCAATAGAAAAATACAAACTCACTGATGCAAATTAATGCTGAAATATTGTCATCATTTCCATCATTTCCACACTTAAAATGCAGTAGCACTAACTTCCACATTCGCGCCCATGCTGCCGCTGACTCGTCTTCTGCAGCTGAGCGCTCACATTTCATCGAAACACAAAGGCAGGCGTCTCCTGTTTCCTGACTGCAGTACACTGGACACCCCCCTCTCTGTGTGACCCCCCTCAGCTGAAGCAGAAGCTGTACCAGAGCCAGCAGAGGGCGACGCTGTGCTCCCGGGCCGCGGACGAGTCTGAGGGGTCCAGGGTGGAGGCGGAGAAGGGCCGAGCCCTGGCTGAGGCCCGGGCCCTCGGGTGCCAGAGGGACAAAGAGTCGGCAGAGGCCGACAGGAGGCGGCTGAGTGAGGAGCTGCAGCAGCTTAAAAAAGAGGCACACGAACGCACATCTGCAAACACACACACACACACAATAACTTCAGGGGCTCGACTTACTCGTTGGTAAACAGCAGTTTTTGATCCGAGCTAAAGTTAACCTTCAATTTGTGGTTTCAGCGTACGATTTTCAGGGGAAAGCAGAAAATAAGTAAATGTTCGTGACATAATTCACGCTAATTTGGAACACGCCCTTTTTGTAGCACACAGATCTGCAGCTTTTACAGGCACAAACGGAGAAGAACTACTTTGAAACCAAGCTGAAGTTAGACCGAGTGACGGGGGAGAAACAGGCCCTGCTGCAGGAGACCAGGATCCTGGAGGGAGACCGGGACGACCTCCGAAACCGGCTGAGACAAGTCACACAAGAAAATGTCCAGATTAAAGAGAGGTGAGCACATTTCGTGGACGGGTCCTTCGTCGACTGGCTACAGGTGGAACCAGTGTGACGCTTCATGTTAAAGCTGTATGGATTCATTGGTGACCAGTAGGGTCAGCTCGCTCTCCCTCAATACAGGTGTAGTTTGTGTCGTTCACAAAACATTTTCCATTGGAACATAATAAAAAACTTACTACGTTCTCTACAAAAACATAATCACACTTGCAGTTTTGTTGCATGAGAACAAGGTTAAAATATTCTACAGAATGTTGAACCGAGAAACGACAGGACCTAGGCCACAGCCCTGGACTACAGCAACTGTTGGACTATCCAATATATAAAGTTAAACTCTTTACAGCATAAATGTGATGTGTAAATGGGGTTAAATCCTCAAATAATAAGTCAGTAAAAGACACAATTATTATTAAATATCATTTGCAGCCTCTTTCTCCTGCCGTCACTTGACTGTGCAGCACTTCAAATTGTATATAATTTAAATATGTGGAGATGATGGATGGGTGAGAGTTATTAAAAAAAACCAAATGCTTTGTGAAACGAATCACACCCAACAGTGTGAACGGATGACGACTGACAGCAGGGCCAAAGAGCTGAATATTTGTCTAAAAGGGAAGTTGGAACAATGTCAAGGGGGGGACAGGAAGGGGTTTTCTCTCACTTCTAAATGGGACGAGGTTATCCACTGGGGATAATTCCCAGCCTGCTCATAGGACTCAATAAATCAACGCGACAGCACATCCTGCCCTGTGATCATGTGCCAGCGTTGACCTTAAAAGCTTGTGCTCCGCTTTTTTCAACTGCCCGAAAAGATTTTCTCCTGATGAGTATGAAGGGGTTTCCACGGCTCGCGGGAAATTCTGCGCTTCGGATCGGATCTGTTTTTTTCAGTGCAGCAACCTAATAAGAAATTAATTTTAAACGCTTTTATTTAACATCTTCATTTGTCTGTTCACCCTCAAAGCGTTTTACGTGTTTAAAGCAGTAAGGAGCTTTTCCAACGAAGGCAGTTCTTGCAGCTGCTGATGGTTGAAAAGTGACAAATCTAGCAACAACAATGTAATGTAGTCATGTTTCTCTGAGTTGGACTGTAAAAACAAGATGTAATTTCAGCGTTGTGTTTACAGTGAGATGAGTTCAAGGCGTAGAGCGGCAGCGTCAGAGGAGGAGAGCAAAAGGGCCAACCAGGCTCAGCGCGAGGCCGAAGCCGAGAGGCGTCTGGCTCAGAAAGAGAGGCAAGAGAGAACGGCCGAGTGCCTGAGCTGGAGGGAGAAGCACCAGGAGCTGGCCGACAAGCTCAGAGCTCAGGAGGACCTCAAGGCCCTGAGGCAGACCAAAGCAGTGAGGACGCGTCCCTGACGCCTCTTGGTGTCTCTCGCCTAGTAAATATAGAGCACATGTCAACAAAAGCATCACACCTGCAAATGTCCAAGTGCAGTATTTCTTTTCAACAGTGTCAAGCCAACATCAGGAGCTATTTCCTGTGTATGACAGAGAGCGACCAGAGGGTAAAAATCCTCAAGAATCAAGACGGCACCTCAAGGAATTTTACGGTGAGAAGATTCTGCATTTACGTGAGCTGCGGCTGAACGACAAAACCTGCACGTGAACATTTGCACATCACGGTTTTTTTGTCTCGTTTGATTGTGTTCAGGAGGGAGACCCTGTGTACATCTCCACCCCTGAGTCCGGCGCAGAAGAACCGGACAGGAGTTCATCCAGGTAACACTGGGGCCACCAGTAGAACCTCCATGGTGTCTGCTGCTGCCTCTGAAAAAGGTCTTTTAATGCTTAACGTTTGAAATGCAGAAGGACAGGAACAGATCTGACCGTGACAACCTCTTTTCCCAGGACTATGTTCAGGGTTTCTGCCCCACACACGGGGAGGGATTTAGGCCCAAGTTACTTTGACGAACTGCCGGCTTTCGGCGGGGAACGACCCGATTCTGCGCCTCCGCGCAGAAGCAAGAAGGTGGTGGAATACTTCTGGATCCCTACAGACCAGGAATAAACAACAAGCTCATTAGTCATAGCAAAGAAGGGCAAAACCAGATTTACAGGGTCGTAAGAGCAGCTTTACGGCCATGGCGCGCCCTCCAGTTCACCACTGATCCACTCTGAACCTTTTACCTGGAATCTATCGGAATGTTTTGTTTTGTTTTTTTTTTTTTTTACGTCTGTAAAGTTTTGTCGATTAAAAACAAATTTAACTGTTCGTCTCTGTCATGAGTCGGTGTACAGCGGGGTGCAAGAATTGGCATCACCAAGCTGTGACAGCTCAAACTATTTAAACACTTGGATCTTTGGAAAAAGTATTCAGCTAACAAGTTCCATGTGATTGAAAACGCAAAAGTCCCTCATTGAGTAAATCGTTCTTTATCGTTCATGAATCTATTTAGTTGCAGGTTACATATCCATTTCAGGAAGTACACACACCCCCCTTACTTTTTTGACAGTCATCAGTCTTCTGGGCCTTGGTGCCTCCCCATCAACACACAACTTGGGGTACTTACACTTCCAATGATATTAATATTAATTAATTAGGGAAGGGAAAGCAATGTTATGAGTCGTCTGAGGTCTGGTCGTATTGGAGTATGAAACTTTTTTCATTTCTGCCAGATTTGATCAAATTTGCCCTGTGGATCATTCGTGTATTATCTCCAAAATAGTTTCATGCCAAGCCCCCTAGGTATGGCGTGCAGGATTCATCCATTTTCTTGCAATGGACTTTTTACTAGCTGCCAATAGTTCCTGCATTAACGTCAAATCTCTCTTATGTTTCAAAAATAACACAGGGGTCCAGGGTTTCAAAGCTAAGGGTTTACATTTTTAAGTTTTTTTTGATGACAGAACTTTTGGAAAAATGTTCAGTCCCTTATTTTGGCCAGCAGATTAAGACTCAATATTGTCACATCAGGTCAAAGTGTGTAAACAGCATAAAAACACGTAACTGCAATCCAATACGCAGCAAAAAAGCAGTGTTAATAAAAGTGAGAAGTGGTGTCGGTGCTCATGTACTGGTCTTTATTGACAATAAAGCAATAGAGGTGCACAGTAATTATGAATACCTTACAATATGTTCCAAATCCATTGCCTTATACATACACATGGTTTGTGAGCACAATTATTGGGTAAAACTTTCAACAAATTTTTTTTTTTAGTTTGGGGTTGTCAATTACAAACCAACGCGAAATGTTTGCTTTTACTTTGCCAATTTTCTAAAAACATAAATCCATCTTTTCCATGTCGAGACCCATCAGGTCCGACAGGCCACATTCATACTGCCTCCCAAATCCAGGCAGGCTGAAGCTCTGAAACCCAACCTGTTAATATGTACGTTTCTCAAAGACTGGACTGAGCTTTCGACTTATTAAAAACAAGTTTTTTCTTGCGTTCTAGAATATTAATACTTGTAAACCATGTGAAGCTTCATAGGAAAAGTCTGCTTCAGTAAATTTATTGTGCAATTAGGTCAGGACTAAATCAAATACTTCGGCGTCTGCTTGGGCTCTAGCTTCTTAGTAGATTTCATTATTCAAGCACAAAATAAACAATAGCCCATCTAACTAAGAGGTAGAAACACAGGCAACTTTGAAACGTTATGGCGGCACACCAATGATTACAGTTTTGTTTTGTTTTTTTAAATATTGTAACATTTGGAGGATGAGTATTGCAACCACTCATGTAATTAAAGACATCTAGACAGATAAAAGGGGGACATCTGATGACGAGGGCAAAACAAAAAGAAATATGCTCATCAGAGATTGTGAAGAGCACTTTTATTTATTATTTTAAAAAAAGAAAAAAAAAAGGCTGAAAACATTTTAGTAAGCGTTGATTGACCCAAACACGCACCTTAAGTCATGATGAAATGTGTTGTCAGCTCAGGCTTCAATCACCTTAGTGGGGCCTCTTTTTACGCATCACTGTGAAACAAATGCCGATCGTCGCATATTGACGAGTTTCACTACGTGGAACGTCTACAGCCTGACCGGCGGTTCTCGAACCGCCCTCCTGCTTTATCTTACACATGAGTGTGATGGAACGGTGTCCAGGCTTGGCCCCTTTACAGAAGATCACAATAAGAATCACTGACAAGAGCTGTTGTAAACGGCCATACTTTAACCTAGCGTTAGCAAAGATCTCCACTAATTGGACTCGTTTATGGGGAATTCTACACACCCTTAAATAAATCAAGTTTTCTATTGGGAATTCAGTAAAGGTTGAGTGGAAATAAAACATGCAATAATAAAAGAAAAAAAAAACACATGGTTGAGCCACTTCAGACTTCATAATTCATATCGCTGATGTAAGACAGACCCAAAAATCAAACGCCCATTAGGCAACAGATCAAATGATGCGGCTCAGCTTACTGTCGTGGTGCGGGTGGTAACACAAAGCCCTACAGGGACAAGCTGTCGGTTGAGATCAGCAACACAGAAGCAGCCGAGTGCCACGTGGTAGTGGTTAAATCAAGCATGGAGTTTAACGAAAGAAAAGGCGAGTTTAATAGTAAGATAAGGTCGATTTTCTACATCATTATGCTTCTTGCGTGGTTCCTCAGTCTGCTTCGTCCTCCGACTCCTCCTCCTCAGCGGTCTCCAGCCAGGTGAGCCACTGGTTTACCTGAGGCGAGGAGAAAGCGTATTGAAGTTAAACTGCTCAGCTCACAGCTAAAACTAAAGTCTATTTTCCACGTCTCAGAAACAGCATCACACCTGGAATAAAGCTTTTCCTTTTCCAGGGAATTCTTGGGTGATATCTTCTTTCCATGCAAGGAAGGCTTCTTCTTCAATGATCTCCATGTCGTAGAAATTGACAAAGTAGCGCAGCAGCATGCCTGGGAGGACATTTATTACAACCACTTTAGCATCTTTGTGTTGCTTTTTAATATTAATTAAGGATTTGAAGTGTTATACATAAAAAAAAAAAAAACAAAAAAAAAAAAAAACTGTAAAATCATTTTTCCCCCGTAAAACTGTGACCGACATATGACACTTTACACTATCTGGATTACATATTTTGATTCAACTATTTAACTCCGAACATGTTTTTTCCACTGTGCCATATGTCGACATGTTAATATTAGATATATCGTTTCAGCTCGAGAAGCCTGGTACTGTACCTTTAGGGAAGCCACTGGCGTTGCAGTGCACCTGCAGGGCATAGAGTGCGCTGACCTGCAGCTCGGTATGGTCGTGCAGGAACTTCTGCATGACGGGCTTGAAGGCCAGCAGCAGCTGTTTCTCCTGCTCCAGCTGCTCTTTGGAGGGGGCTGCCAGCTGCTCGTCGCACTCCGCCATGCACAGCTCCTGGGAGATGTACTGAAGGAAACTTGGGAACATCAGAAAACAATTTTCAGTCAGAACAAACGTAGGGAAGCATTAATAGTTGAAAGGTTTGTCATGCAACCCATGTTTTGCTTTTCTTTGAATATGTACACCGTTAAAAAGAAAAGGACTCAAATTATTGCAGCCTCCTCCTGAAAAGAATCTCATTGTTGTCAAAATTCAGAATATTTTGTCAGTGCCTAGTTATTGCAGCAAAAACTGCAGGCTCTTTATTTTTTTCGTGAAGGTACCAGTTTCCAAGTTTGCATATTAACCTTGTCATGAGGATGTTGACAAAGCCTTTATCAGTGTGAAGCTTGGGAGAGATGTTGTCTTTAATCCACTTGTAGATAGACTGTGGAGAGGGGTCTGCCTTTATCTGCTTCAGCAGCTCCTTCTCCAGCTTCAGCAATGGGAACAGGAAGCTCAGGCCCTTCCCCTCCAGGATCTCCAGCATGCGGTCCTTGTTCTGGTCAATTTCTGCCGAGACAGTTGACAGCATTGTCACGATCTCATCGACTGTGTTTCTGACATTAATCCCCACATCTTTAACATGAAACTGATGGGATTCAGGTAAGTGGAGACATTTGTAGTTGGTACAGGAATATACCTGGGAGCATCTTCTGCATGTTGACCTTGCTCTGCTGGAAGAGGTCGGTGAGCCACTCTCTGTCCTTCAGCTTTGCTGTCTGTTGCAGGCAGAGCAGGAACAGGGGGAAGTGAGTGCCGTTCTCCAGGGGGTGAGCTAGCTCTGCCACGCTCACCAGCTCTGCTATGATGGCCCGAGCAGCAAACTGGGCCAGGTAGGACTTCACCAGGGGCACGTCCACCTCGATCTTAGGGCATTGGTCCAGGACGTTGAGGAAAGCCTACAGGAGTGGGAGGAAATGCCAAAGCATGAATAATGCTACAGCCTCATTCTGTCTGTCTCCAATAATAGCAGCTACCTCTGAGGGTTAATATTTCTTTGAGTATTTCACCTTCTGTGATTGTAAAACAAATCTACTGTGTGGACTGTGTACGTGCAGTGAGCCGTACGGTATAAAATGAATGGTAGATGTGTGCACCTGCATGAAGTTCTCTCCAGTGATGAGGCCCTCTGTGCGGAGTGTGTGGATCAGAGTGCTGGCGTGCTCCTTGTCCTCATCAGGGACGGTCCAGGGAACACACAACGATCTTACTGAGCATTTCTGGGAGGAAATGCTTAGGAGCCTTCATCTCTCGCACGCCGCTCACAGCCTCCATCAAGTTCTTACTGTTCAAGTACTCAGTCATTATCGCCTCCTGAAAAGAGAATTCAGGTGAACATGACTCATCTGTGTTACAAAGTGCAGTTAAAAAAAAAAAAAACAAAACTACACCGGTGGATTCTTGCAAATTTACTAACAAGACATAAATGTAAGCTGCCAATACGCTATTAGCACTGTTGACATACTCACAGTCATCTTAAGCAGCTCCTCCTTAGCAGGAGGTGGTTTTTTGCTCGTCTTTTGAGGTTTCTCTTGGATCGGGGGAGGATTGGTCTTCAGGCCAAGCTGTGGAGGCTGAAGCCAAATATGATGCAATTATTACACTGCTAGAAGCCTGCAACAAACTGGCATTTAAATGTTTGCTTCTTCATTTCAAAAGTTTTTACAAGGTTGTCCCTCAAAATTCTGAAAAGTGTTATTATAAATTGTAAAAAGATAAAATCCTGCAATATCTGCCCTTTACCTGTCCAAGAGGGGGGGTCTGAGTGCGTGGTGGCTGTGCACTGGGAGGCATCATGGTGGGAATCTGAGGCTGGAGCTTGGGAACCTGGTTCTTGTTGAGGAGGAATGACTGAGCAGGCCTAAGGCTGATCTGCAAGACCATAAAGCATCGGACACAGGACAATGATTAAAATCCTAAGTAAATTTTTAATCTGCATATTGATTGCTTATTAATTCATGCCCTCATATCTCATAATCGCAGTCAGCGGACCAGCTACCGAGTTAGAAGAAAAAAGGAGAGAGTGGAGAAGAATATAATAGTTGGAGATCAAGAAAGAAGAAAAGGTAGAGACCAGCAGCCGTTTGTGTTCCTCAGAATAACGCGTCTTTTTATAATCACTGGGCATGAAGACTCAATACTGGCTGACTGGAATACTCAATACAGTCGACAATGCAAGCACACCAAACATCATAGCCTGTGGCAATGCATCAACTGGCACAAACATAAAATACCACTTCATTTGGATGTATTGTTTAAAAAACTAGATGCCAAAGCAACTGCTGTGTTAATTAAGTCCATTTCCCACAATCCAGCTGCAGGTAGTTCCAGTTACCTCATCTGCATTGAGCTGTCCTTTCTTGCTGAATCGTGGAGGCATGTCCTTGGATTGGGCCTGCTGCTGGGCCATGTGGTTCTGGTTCTGGCTGAGGAAGTGATGGTTCTGAACCTGTTCAAGAGAGGTGCGGGTACAGGGATTATTTGAGGCAGGCAGATGAGTCTAAATTGGGACATTTTTAAAAAGTCTGACATCAGATATGTTTGTCAACTTGACAACTGTTCATTGCTGCTGTTAACTGGATTACCTGGTTGGACTTAACAAAAGACTTGGGCCCCATGTCAAACTGTGACTGAGGCTGAGGGGCGATGTGGCCACCATGGCCATTGAAGAGCGGGTTGGTGCGATGGCGTCCCATAGTCGGCGAGTACCGATCCTGAATAACCCCTGGGCCAGTTCCAATTCCACTGCCTGGGAAGACAACATAAGACTAGGTAAGACTGGGAAAACTAGGTTAGTACAAATCTTACAGGGTGGTAAATTCAACTAGGGAGGCACATATAGGACATAAAACTAATTTTGAAATAAACAAAAATCAAATAAATAAAACCGCGGTCCACACCTGGCATTTGTCCAAACATGTCAGCCAAACCCCCAAGAGTCTCCCTGTCCAGTTTCATTCTATTGGGCATGAAGGGGCTTTCCAGGAAGAAGTCCATTCTCATCCCCTGAGACATGGGTGCTGGAATGAAAACACCCAAATCCTACAGGAACACACAGAACAGATCTGGTGTCATCTGACAACATGGTCACAAGTCTAGCCCAGAACCCACGAGACGTGACACAAGAAGCAGCCATCTACATCTGTCATGTTCCCCCCAGTGTGTCGTGCACCAGTGGCAGAATCAGACCAGGGCCTGTAAATTCCCTATCGCCATTACTTCTTTCAAATTGGTGTGTCACAACAATTATGAGCCAGATGATATCATCAACCAAAAACTTAATTACAAGCGTTGCATATTTTATTGAAGGACAATAAAATATGCAGACTCACTTTCACTGCATCCTGACGGATCTGGTTAATTGTCTTTGGTCCGTTGTCAATGAAAGCCTTGCGGGGGACCCAGTTGTTTTCTCGCAGTTCCACTGTGTCTTGCAGCAGGAAGCGGATCCTAGCAGGCAACTCCTTGTTGTTCATTAAGGATCGCATACGGCCAAAGTACTGATCCATTAAAGACTGGAGAAAGGATGGAGAGGACAATGCGAGTGAGAAATAGCAGAGCTTGTAATTAAAGAATGTCAACCTGGCGAGGTAAGATGAGCTAAGTTACGACCTCAACAATCCAGCTCACCCTGGCAGTTCAATTTAAAAGCAAAAATATTTATACTATTGTAGAAAATAGAAAACGTATGTTGCAGTTTTCTCCATGCGTGGGTTTCATATTTGATCTACAGAGCACAGTATTAACACCTCAAAGCCACAGGGATGTCTATGGTTTATGGGAGCCATCAAAAGCTAAAGCTGTTACCTTTGCTTTCTCATGGTCGAGTCTCGGCCCCACTGTTCGCATTATCTGACAGAGGCACTCCAGATCCTCCCCCATATCCTTGAGCTGGACTCTCTTCTTCTTTTCCAGAAGCTTCAGCAAGCATTGAGAGAAAGAAAGCAATATGTCGATACGAGGTTTTCTAAAATAGATTTAGAGGTCTGCAGAGTTTCAATTTTAACTCATACACTCTTGCCATAATACAAATGAGAAATACTTAAAATTACATTGACTGCGCCTGTAGTTAAACACACACACAAAAGAAGTGTGCACGTACTGTTTTGATGCACTTATGAAGGATAGATTCGTGGATGAGGTCGAGTTTGCCAAGTTCCCCGATGAATTTAATGTTGCCAAGCATCTTGATCTTGGCAATGGCACGCTGCTCCTCCTCCTCAGAACTAAGAGGGTTGTCATGTTTGTCATAGACTGGAGTAAAGGAGGAGGAAATGCAGTTAGTGGACAGGCAATGATAAAAAAAGAGCAGCATTGTACTGCATTATACCCTTTTAAAAACAGACAAAAATGCCGGACTTACTTTCAACATTTCTGGTGCGGTTTTCAAATTCATCTTGAAGCTTGGAAATCAGCAGTCTTCTGAAGGTCTAAGAAAAAGGTACAGACACATTCACTGAAACAGAGGGTCACCTTATAAAACAATTTAAAACAATCTGCTAGTGCTAACTGCATTGAGTTAAAAAAACAAACAAAAAGAAGAGTGCAACAGTCATTAACCAAAAAAAAAAAAAAAAAAAAAAAAAAAAATCAGCTTTCTTCAAGAGAAGAGTGGTGCAAGGACTGCAAAGCAGGCCAAACGTAGCGCTAGTTTTATATAGAAAAAACTAATACACTAGAGACTTAACTGTGCAGAAGGTTGGAAATGGGCACACTTACTGTGCTCTGCTTTTGGGATGTTTGGATCTCAGATGAAGGGCCATCAAAGTTTGGTGCGTCCTCTGCCAAGCGCAGACATAGCTGAGCATAGAGCGAGCTATACTTCGGCTCTTCTAGGGCTTTGTCTACAATCTGAACCACAGAGAGAGAGAGAAAAGGAGGGAGAAACCAGAGAGGGGCCACACAGGTCAATTACACATGTAGAGCATGAGTCACCCAGAGCAGCGTGCCAAGTACAGAAGAACAGATTTCAAATTAGCAATGACTTAAAGAAAAACAACGCAACTCACCAGCAAGATGATTCCTTTAAGGACGAGTTTTGAATCTACGCCCACGTTCAGGAGCTCAAGGCATAGCTTGTCAAACTTCTCAGGCGTGAGTTTGTTGAGTATGCTAGAAAGACAAAAACAGGGTTAACGGGTTGCATGATTGTGAGCAGGCTGCAAATGATCACACAAAACCCATCATCACATTTATTAGGGATTTTAATAGTTAAACGTGGTAAAGGTAATTCAGTAATCCAATCATACAGCATTCATTCTCACTTGACAAAGCAGAGCATTATGAAAAGCCAGGCTACTCAGTCTCCCGATGAAGTTGTTTTCCCCCCAGGGACAGAGTTGTTAACAATGTTAATGTTAAGTCAAACACTCAATTATTCTTTTACACTGCATTACATCCAAGCTGAGTCTCTTAAAAATTACCCATCAACCAAATCATAATGCTTCACTGCCGAAGCACACACACTTCTGTAGAACGCTGTAGAATAATTTGTTTTGCTGTTACTAGCTGCACTACAGCCAATTAATAACAATTCATACATCCACAAGCTGTGTTTGCCACATTCCATTATGCACATGGGGGTTATTCATTTGTTCTTACAGAGAACACAGCATTCTGTCAAAACCAGTCTGAAATAACGTTAATCCCACTGACTTTCTAATCATGAATTTAGAGCACAACAATAAATTCTTCTCAGGAAATGGTCAAAAATCCTGTGGGGAATCCCTTTTTTAATCTAGGTATATGAAACCATGAGATGAACAGCAGCTGTCTGGTCTAAATCTAGCTTCATTATTGTACATACAGTAAACAAGTGGAGTAGTTTACTTCATCTCTCTGAGCTCAGACTGCAGAGTCAAAGTCTGTTTCCTGTCATGGCCAGCGGCAAACCAACATTCCCTGGGGAAACACTGTCATCTCTTCATCTTTTGTACTTGTAAACATCACTTGACACTGAGGGTAACAGGGCTTAGGTGCCGTTAGAATAAAAGCACATGTCATCTTAATGACTGTAGAGCCCTGCAACCCAACATGTTGTTCCTACTAAACTCATAAAATTATCTGTACACGAAGTATCAACAATAAGCGTGAAGCTGAACATGAACATGTTTAGTTGTTTTATCAAAACGGAAGGAAACTAATCTGTAGGTGGGAAGGTGAAACTGACATATTTGACACAGTTACACATTTTCCTTAATCAATCGGACCTCACGTACTGTCATCCTGAGCCAAGACATTGTTATGAATTTTAAGAATTTTTATTTTTACATTTACTGGCAATTTTTCCCAGCAGAGCTCTACTAGCCATTCTAAAACTCAAAAACCAACCAATGGGGCAGTACTGGACTCCATCGTCTGCTAACAACTGAAACTGAGTACAAACAATCTTTGGACCAAAGGAGAATCTTGTGAACACAGGATAAAAACTCGGTAAGGAGGTAGCAAAAAGGTGATTTATGTTCCAAGGAATGAATATGAGATGAGGTCTTGAGCCTTACCCCCTCACTTTCCTGAAGATTGCATCGTGACGCTCTTTTTCGTTGCTGGAGTTGACATCTCGTCTAGTGCTTCGTGAAGGAACCCATCTCTGAACGCTTTGCCCTGGGGTTTTCCCCAGGAACTCGCTACACAAATGCAGATTAAGAGAATTTGATATGGGGCACAAACTAATAACAAAAAATGTTCTTTATGTTTAACACAAGATAAGGTGGCCCGTTGTTAACGTTAAGCCTCCGAACAACAAACATTTTATGATTAATTGATCCACATTAGTTAACATAAGTGTACCATCTGCACATTAACATCCTCTTTGCTCTTCTGGGTGTTCAAATCAATTTCCTGTAATTTGTGTGCTCTACTTAATAAAAGCTGTCCACCAGTCCAATTGTCTGTAACATTTGGGAAACTTAACATTTACTGGGGCCATAGAGCTGTTAATCAAATCATTACACTGTATGCAAAATGACAATTAAAAAAGGAAAAAAAAGATAAATGTCAAACCTGTTGCCGACAGTCTTGGGATAGTGCTGAGGTGCACCCCTACCACCTCCTCCCCCCGAAGAAGCACTGCAGACACAAAACAGGAGGACAATTTAAATGAAATACAAGAGTCTTATTCAGTGTTGTGTTGACTGCACAGGAAACAACATTAAATAGCAATGCAATTAAATTGACCAAAAAAGAGCAACAAGAACACTCACAAATGAGACACACACACACTTGCAAAGCAATCAGGCATAAAAACGATTAATGAAGTCATTACCGAATCGACACCACTAATCAATGTATTCAAAGTAATACAGGTTTATAAACTACAGGAAGGTCATTTGTCAGACAAACTGAGTTAATTTTTTTTTTTCAAAAGTAAACTAAGTACAATAGCTTAATCTTCCGAACAGCTTCATAAATAAACATATAGCATCAGGCATTTATGCGACAATCAATTGTTCAACAGCTGCAGCTTTAAGAGTAAGAACAGCCTGGATTTGTGCAAATCAAAGTGAAAAACAATTAGTAAGAACGAAAGTTACCATTAAATTACTTAATTGAGGAAAACCTAAGTTTTAGAATTTAATTAGCTTCAGGTACATGGAAAAAGCAAAACAGGTTAGTCCATATTGGTCTGCTGCCATTGCCTGACCAGACACTACGATTCACTAATTTGTGTACAGGTGACAACTGCAGTCAATGCAGATTTGTGGCCGCTGGCTGGGACTGATGATCTGAATATTTAGTTTCTCCACACATCTGGTGAGGTTTTATTTGAACAGTTTAAGAAAAAAAAAAACTTAACTCAATAATCAACATGTCAAATTTACAAAGTGAGGCAACATGTCACAATACAACTCTTGTAGCCACAAAAGAAGGTGCATCAGATGTAAAACCCCCAAACTCAACTAAATTTAACATACAGCATTCCAGAGCTGAGGCACCTCAATTTAACCATTTCAAAAGAGGATCCGGGGTGTGACAAACCATTTAATGTGAGGCGAGTGTGAGCTGTCATTACCACAAGCAAAAGCACAAAAATCTGGTAACTCTCCATGTCTACCCAACCCCCCATAGCAAAAGGTTTCACAAAGAAAAGTGTCTGACAGCCATTTTAAGCCTTCCTACATCCTGCTTTGTTCTAAAGGCCGGAAGTCTCTACCCAAAATGCTAGGAGGGCTAACCATGGGAAAAATAAAAACGCTTTCCATGTTGGCATCTTCCCGCACATGATTGGGTGTATTACCTGAAACGAGAAGCACCCCCTTCTGCAATCACACTCTCCACTTTGGCGGCTTGACAATGAAGAATACTCAAAAGAATAAGTGTAATAGGAAGGGATGGGGAAAACGGTGCTGGGGAAGAGAAATGGACATACCATTAGTTACTGCATGGGCACTGGGTAAATTAAGACAGTCAGGGGCTGCACACATGAGGATAACTGTGCGGCTTCCCCAATCTTTTCCAAGGCCATCGCCACTTAGCCAACTAGCCTGACAAACCGCTCAGTAGCCATGTCTTTGTTATAGGCCTTGCCATGGAGGAAAAACAAATGACCAAAGCGACCTCTTAGGGGAATTCAATTACACGACAGACGACGCGATTCGACGCTAGCACTTGACTGTTGCTGTATTCGTGGCGCTAGTTCGTGTGGCCCACGGACTGCAGATGCACGACCGTCGAAATCTGCGTTCGTCTTTTCTCGGTACAACAAAGCAAAGGTGCGTCAGCTAGCCGGCTAACGCTAACGGTTCACTAAACCTCTTAGCCTGCTAGGTTGCTAAATCAATACGTTAGCTACGTCACCATCCTGAGGAGTTGTTTACCATGATTGAGTGACATTTATTTTTTACACTATACTACTATACACTACAAAGGCTTCAAGTGGCTGAGCTGCCTTCGGTGCACAGAGGCGTTCGCAGTTACGTTTGGATTAACACGTTACGTTCTCTCGAGCGCTTCGAGCTGCATCGCTAATTTGATCGAAATGTGGAGTGGCCTGCAAACCTGAACGTTACGGCAAATCTCAATGCAGCGAAACAGGGCAGGGCATCGTGGTTAGCCGCTAACATTTGCAGTCGACAGTGCATCTATCAAGATCTCGTCACGACTGAGATTTGACTTTAAGATTTAAGGCCAGTTTTAAAGTAAACCTGACCCAAATCCAGTTTAATAGGACACATCACATCGTCGTACGACATTTAAACGACGCGTTAAGAGTCCCTTTTCTGTAAATGCTAGGCAGAGTAGCTAAGCGAAGACGCCATTTTCTACTTTAATGTAAATCAGCTGAGCCATCGCTAGGCTAGGCTAGGCTAGGCTATCTGCCGGTTCCTAAGCTAATATGCTAGAGTTAGCAAAGGCAAGCAGGCAGATGTTAACGGCAGACGTGAGGATCTTAGCTAACAGGAGCCATTTTGGATGAACCGGTGCAGGTTTGCAAGGGACATGAATGTGCCTTACCTTTACTAAAACAACTTCAGTTTTGTATTGTTGTGTAACTACCAAAGAATAAATAAGACAATTATAAAAGAAAAACGAGTTTTGCGACGGATATCAGGAGAGCTTAAAGCAGAAAAATGACCGCACAAACACACAACAATCCCCGGCTCGCCGCCTCGCTTCTTCGCATTAGCTACCTGCTACACAGCTACAAAGCTTGCACCAATTTGCTTTGATAACGTAATTTGTTGCCATGTCAAAGCTGACCAATCATGAGGGAAATTTCGATTTAAGGCGTTGCCAAAAGCGCATATTACCCAATGAAAAGCGTGTTTAAACTGAAGGGACCGCCCCTTCGCTGGATTGACAAACGTAATGTCCCCAGTGATGGAAAGATATTCGTTATCTTTTTAAATTAACAGAATCAAAATATTACTAATCGCCTATGTTTTAAGATTGTGAATCCAAACAAAGCTTATAAATAAATGATGACAGTTGTGATGTCCCTAAAATTATTTTTCATAGGAACGGAAGTTATTTTAAGAAAATACGATTACATTTTTGCAAAGAAATTAAAATAGTCATTATGTGTGTGGCCTTATTTAAAGGCCATACATTTGTTTTGCTAAATATTAGTTTCAAACCTTTCTCAACAAAAATTCAAACAAATTAAAAAAACTGCACATCCTCTGAGTGGACATGCAACAACAGGCTTGAACCCACAACTCTCTGTTTTACACACGCCTCGTCTTAAATAGCCAACCTGACTTCATTTTCACTTCAACCACAACTGCCAGGTTTTCAGCTGCATCAGACAAAGCCAGGGGCGAACCTCTGCACATCACTCAGCCTGCTGATGAGGGCACGGGTCCTGACCTTACCTTCCCCATGCAGTCGGGAAAATAATTGGGCAGGTCCATCACCCTGGACGCACCAAATCTTTCCCTGGCACCTCAAGTTAATCAAACCACCACCTCTTCACCTTTCTGTCAGCACAGTTTCCAAGAAAACAAGGAGAAATAACTAAAAACATCTGACCATATTATTCAGTATTTCATCTAAAGACTGAATAAATCAATTTAGAGTTGCCTAGATCTTTCAAGGTTATTTTCAACTCTGGCGTTTTGTGTCTTTTAAATTAACTGGCAGAGTGAAAATATAAAATTACACTAGCTTTGAGGAAATTAGTTCAAATTTTATCAACAGAAAACATTTTATATCGTCCTAAAATCAACTAATATAGCTGTTAATCAATTCAATTCAATTAAATCAGTCACGTCAGGCTGCAAAGGGAACAAAATATCACTGGGAAACCACTACTGGTGTCGTTTGCCCAATGGGAATGTGTGAAGTTTTTCATCCCATCTGTGCAGAGGCTGATTTCAGTGATTAGTTCCTGGCTTTCTTGTTCAAGGTGAAGTGGGTCAAAATGAGCTGGTGCAATGTCTAGTTGAAAGAAACCCTGCAGTTATGTGCACACTGGGTGTCTAGAAGGATGAAGAGGAAAACATAAAAACCACTGAGATGTAGAAAATGACAAAATGTGACTAAGAAAGGTGACTTGTCACAACAGACAAGTGGGGCAATCATGTAGAGAAACAACTTGGCAATAATTACAACCGACAGTGAGAAGAAAAGATGGATGAAAAGGGTGAAGTTGAGGAAAACATCACAGTCAACGTGAACAGCAGTTGTTGCACCTATGCAGACAGAAAACCAAAGCTGTCCTACCACATACACAGCCATCTCATAAATTGCAGTATATAACATCAGCAAATCATGCAAACATATGCACACAGCCTCCCAAGCTGCCGTTTCCTTCGGAATGGAAAGAACAAAGCACTTACACACTCAGTAAATGAATGCAAAGAGAGGAAACCTTTTTCTTGCATGAAAGGCTGCAGTATCAGAAGCCAATCACATAATTCCGAGCACACGGGCCAGCCAGGTTACATCTGCAATGAAAGTTGTATGGACCATTGCCTTTATTGTTTGTATTGTACTGTATATTTATAGACCCTCCATCTACACTGTGCAGTCAGTGGTGTGGAAGAGGATGACACAGCTCTACATTGTTACACACCACTGAGCTCCACTTTTTAAATAGATTTCAGTCCCAAAACAGGTATACTGGATGCAAAATAATTAAATTGGTAGCTATGAAGTTAATGTTGCCTTTGTGAGGAAAGTTTGCTGGAGGTTGGTGCAGTAAAAAGTTTAACGGTACCTTTTATCTTGTGACATAATTTAAGGTCACACTTACTGTGCCGGCGTGTGGTCATCATTTTGTCCGAAAAATCCCATTTTTTATGTGCATACACTTAACTATACAACACTGGCTTAAAATAAAAGACAGCTTTAAGTAGAATTGCAGGTTAGGTTATGAATGTTTAGGGTTAGCTGTTTTTATCGTTTAATTTAGCCAATCACTCAAGGATGTATTTATGGCTTTAAGCTAAAACTGGTTACAGAAAATATGATTTTCACTCTAAAAGAACTGCATCTCCATCTAACTGACTACATGTAGTACATATGACCTTGCTGTCTTAGATGTAATGATGAAGCCCACGGGGTTGTTGTGCATGATAAGGATCTGTGCAGTAGAAGTGCAGTAGAAAAGCAACTAATTGCCTAAGAAAATAGTAGAGTACATCATAATATTTATAGTAAATGGGCGGTCAACATCATATTAATGCTGGTCGACTCAAAAAGAATCTGTGTGCTCAAGTAAAACAATCAGTTATTAAAAAAGATGTTACAAATATTGATCTGCTTCACATGTGGAACTATAAGCAGGAACGTGCTGAAGTGACGATTAACGAAACAACACACAATGCCAAGAACTCGGGGAGGAGAAGTGGAGGACTGTGCAGGGAGAGGGGACGTGTACTCAAATGTAGTTCACATAGGTTTCCAGCAGAGAGCAGAAGGTGCCTTTGTGTTGAAATGAAAGTCCTCTGACGGGTTCACGGCCTTTTGTTGCTCTGTGGCTCAGTCCTCCATTTGGATGCATTCACAGTCCAGATCTCTCGCGAATCACGTTACCTTCACCTATCACGACCACTGACTTTAAACCCTGCAGACAAAATAAAACACAAGAGCCGTTCCCCTTGACAGCAGTATGATGTTCTCTCTAACCTCACACTCTCTCTCTCTCTTTCTGTTCTCATTGTTCCCTCTGCTTCCTTCAGGAGAACGTTCGCCAAGCAGGTCTGCAGTAACCCTTGCATTTGCTTTATGAGGATAAAGATCTCTTACCAAATTATTTCTTTTTATTAAACAGCAGTGTGCTGGCCCTCATCTATGCTACAGCTACAACCCTCACACAACCCTCAACCCCTACTTTTGTGTATTCAAAATACAAAGTGATTGCAGATTTAATTAGCTCAGGACCTTGCTTCCGTATCCACACGAATATTTGTGCAGAGCTCAGGGACAGAAACCTCCACTGTGTAATGATAACTCACAGGAGAAATGCAGCACAGGTCGGCTGTTTGTTATCTGAGACCAATTCCACAGTTTCAGGCGCTTTTCATTAAAAAAATCGCCATCCACATTGGAAGCCAGCTTAATGGAAAACTGTTAAATGTCTTCTCTCTCTTTCAGCGAGAAAACTGCAGAGCTCTATAGGCCACGTCTGGTAAGGAGCACGGAAGAGCAAGCTGCAGAGTCTCAGCTGGGTAAACCTCAGTCCAGTCCCCTTCAGCTTTGCATCAGTACGTATGCAGTGTTTGAACAGTGGCGGTCCCAGACTGTCTGAACAAGATGCACGACTGGTTAAAAAGCTACAACAGCTTATTGCATTTGCTCTATTGTGGAGACACTCTTTGACATGGGGGGGCGTTATTATATTGCCCTCACTCCACTGTGGGGGCACCTTGTCATGTTTTTGTTACTCTGCTGGCACCTTCCAGGACCCTTTACTGCATTTTCAACACCCCTCAACTTATTAATTATTTGTCTGAGTTGTCATACAACTGAGTGAGCTGAAACTAGTGAATGGTACTTGTTAATAGCGACGGCCCGAGATAATGGAGTGACGTTCTTTCAAACTCACATTTACACATTACACATTTACTGGAAGGAATACATTCAAGTGTTCCGATGGGTCCACTGTAGAGGCCATTTTAAAGCAACTTTGGATTGTTATAAGTCACATATACAGTCGTTGAGACTGGGGTAAGAAAGCCTGCACCCGAGCATATTATTTGGAAGGTGATAGAACAGGAAGATAGGTTAAAAGCACACAAACTGTGTTGTGTGTCAAAGTTGTCGTGTCTTACTTGTACTTGTGTTCCTTTAAACATGATTTTTAAAAATAAAACATTTTAAAGACCTCGGTACTGCTAATAACCTGCAAGGAAGGGTGGTGCTTTAACAAAACAGCACGACCTTTTCCAAAGACGCATTTATTGCTCAGTGACAGCCACAGTTTTTTTTTTTTTTTTGGGGGGGGGGTTCTTGGAATCCAGCTTGAGTGAACAGGTATTTGACTGCTGCAAAGGTGAATGAAGGATGAGAAAGATCTGATGGTTTAAAAGAGACAGGAGTGAAATACAAACCACTTCAGTTTTACTTCTGTGCACAGAAAAGCTCAAACAGTGGCAGGATTGTGACAGAAAACCATCAATAACTGAGGTGGGAGCTTGCGGCAGTTTAATAATCTCTGCTAAACTGGCAGGAACATTCTGCACTGGCAGGTCGTGCACTGGCTATTTATAGCAGCTTCACCTTTAACCTTCTCTGACTGAACGGGCATTTATCCGTGACCTTCGCAGAACAGAAAATATGCATGATGGGGGGAAATAGCAGGGGAAAGTATTTGCACTCCCCCTGAGATGTGTGCGACCTTTCTCACGCATATCAGAGCCTCTATTTGCCCAAGAAAGTTTTTTTTTTTTTTTTAGAAAGGCTGTATACATTTTTTCAGCTCAACAATTTCTGCAAATATTAGAAAAATTGTCCATCTTGGTAAAATTCCTCAGTGAGCACAAAGGCAAGACAGAAAAATATAATCAAGATCAAGTTTGAAATACTAAATACAGATAATAGCAATGTATGTTATAACGTTATGTTTGAATTATAGCTTTTTTATGTTCATCCTAAGTGAAATACATACAATACAAATATGAAAATACAATATAAATTTATAAAAAAATGAAAATAAAATGAAATACAATATAAATTATTAATTTGGGCCTAATAAAATGTAATTTCTTGTCATGATCAACAATGGTCGCACTGCAAATGTTCAATCGCTGATCAAAAGATTTAAGCCAATGCAGGCTCAAAGATGAAAAAGACAAGCTAAATCTTAAGTTTCCAAGATTCTGTAATGAGATTCTATCATCTTACAAGGAAAATCCCATCATGGAGATGAAGCAACGGGCACCATTTATCGAAACACCCTCTGCAGACCAGTATTTATCAGCAATTACAGCATTGAGCCTGTGTGGACAGATGTCACACATCTGTAAACCTGGACAGGTTGCATGGGGATCAGGAGCAAACAGCCCTTCTCAAAGTCTCAAACGCACTGAGATGTTGATGCTGACCCAGCCGCTCCATGACATTGACCTTGTTGTTGCTGACCCATTTGTGAGTGGTGTGGCCCGTCAGCTTGGACTCTTAAAAAAATCTCAGACAAGAAAAGCTGATGCTGCTCCCTTGATTTCCTCCACGACTTCCGAACATTTTGCTGCATTCGTGTTACCCTTCACAAGCCTGCTGCAGAGAAGCATGCCCACAGCGCCCTGCTGCCACCACTATGCCTCACCAAGTGAATGCTGCATTTTTTTATCACTTGCAGTGTTTCCATCAAACATCTAGTCGGAGACAAAAAGCTCAGGTTTGGTCTCATCATCCTATGGAACCGTCTTCCTGTTGACTTCAGAGTCTCCCACACACCTTCTGGCAAGTGAAAGTTTATTTTTGTCACTCTCCCATAAAGCTTCGACTGGTGAGGAACCCTGGCAACAGTTTTCTGTCTGTACAGCATGTGAAGTTTGCAACTCCTTCAAAGGTGTCATAGGTGTCTTCATGGCTTGATACCACAGTCACTTGAGCTGCACTCAGACAACCCCCTTTTTAACAAGCTGTATGTGATTTAGAGCGTGTCAATACTTATGCAATTCACTTCTGTTTCATACTTTTAACGACTATATATATATATATACGTAGATATATTGTGACATTAAAGAGTATTTTAATGTAGTTTTTCATCAAAAAGCAAAAAGTAAATCAACAGGGACTGAAAACTGTTGAAAAAAACTTGCTGAAAATAGTTTTCATAGTCGCTGTAGCCTTTGTGTGTCGTTTGCTGAGAAGAACTCTGGCTCTGCAATCTCACACCACCTACACAGCTTCACACCACGTACTCCACTGTATGTGAGGTTTATTGTTTGGCACTCGAGGAAATGTGGGGAATTGTATGCTTAGCATGTTTAGAGAAAGTGGACCAAAAAAAACTGAAGCAGTTCACTGAGAAAAGGCTGGAAAATACTGAAGATTTTAGGGATATTTTAATATCACAAGCACCACTGTGACTGAGAACTAAACGGAAGGATTTGGACCGACCCATGAATGGACCATTAGCGCAGTGATTCTCAATCCTGGGCCTCAAGGTGCCCTGCTTGTTCTCCCAACTATCGCTAACCTACCCACTGCTGACTGACCCAACACACCTGATCCAGGTCTTCAGAACCTGGAAGATACCATCTCACACGAGGACAGAAGGGGTGAAAGACAAACTGAGTTGGTATCTTCTAGCTTTTCAAGGACTAAACACACCTGGTCCTAGCGGGTAGGACAAGGATAGTTGGAGGACAAGCAGAAAAGGATTCCTTGAGGACCAGGATTGAGAACCACTGCATTAGCACTTCTGAGAAGTTGGGGTTTTGGGAAAGTCCCTATAGCTATACAGTATGTCATTAAGGGTAAATTCACCCTTTAAAAGAACTTGCTTTCTTGCTTGTATCTGAAGAACTCCTCCAGATGACATCATCATGGGGGAGATATTCACCAATGGATATTCACGATGTTATTTATGGGAGCCCTGGAAAAGCAGGTTGACAAATGCTATAGTGTGAGCAAGAAGATGACATGATCTCAATTGAAACCTCCTCCAAGTGATGTCACCCGGAAGCATTTTCCAGACATTTTAATGTGGGGAAGATTTTTGGCATTCATGTCCAGTGAAGGTCTCCTTTAATAAATAACAATTACATTGCGAACACGGCACCTTCTATACCTCTGCATGTTTTCATTGTCATTGAACATTATGCTAGTATCTCTCTGGAATCACGGCTCTGGACTTTTCGTTGTGTTTTTCTTTGGTGCTGAAAGAGTTTTGAATTCAGTCTGTCAACCTTCCAGACATAAACTCTCTTATGTAAATTCGAGGCCGCGACTTGCCTGCATCGCCTTGCCTGTAATTTATGCAGAGCCATCTGATGTAATACGCTAGATTTTCCTTTATTCACCGTAGGATCAGTAATAGTCGGTGTGCGAATCAGAACAGACAGGAGTTACAAACTCAAAAACAATTTACTGCGTGCAACCCTTAATCTTTCCCCCCTTGTCCCCAGAGGGTTTTATAAAAAGTCTCCCATTCCCGAGGTGTCTGCCAAGGTGCTGATAAACCGAGGTACATGTAACCCTCCTCACACGTGAATCAATAATGCATTGTGATATCTTCTTTTTAATCTCCCCAGTCAATTACATTGCACCTGACAGGCTAATCTAAAGGAACGCTTTACTGTTTGAGTGGCCCGTGCCAAAGGGTTATCGCTCTCCGTGAGAAAGGGGTTTCTGGGTGCTTGTATGAATTAGAGAGTGGAACCCAGAAGCACATCATACCAAGTGTCAGCCTGTGCAGGAGACGTGGGAGAGAAATGATTCACTCTTCATTTGGAGATCAGACTCCGTGTTTGCAAACTCCCAGTCAACGGCCGGTTCATCAGAAGACGGTGATGTGTTTTCCACAAACTTCTCTAAGTGGAACAATCGATCAACTTGTCAGCCACGTGTCAGAGTTGAGAACGATCTATTAGGGCTTGAAGAGAGCGAGTGTGCATTTCCAGGACAGAGTGCAGAGAGAATTACACCGCCATAAAACACCCATACAGTACAGAGTGACAGCTGGAGAGAAGTTTTCTCCGTGGAAATTTACACATTTCAACTTTTCTCTAACTTTTTTCATACATATATATATATACACACTGTAATACCGTGTTTGTTTGTGTTTTTCTCTTTGCACAGTGTGTCTCCGCCTTGGGAATGCAGGATTAAAATATTAGCACTTCCCAGTCAAACTCTTCCCTGTAGTTCAAAACAAAAATCAATAGGAGCTCCATTATGTAAAGATGTTCAAAGAAACCTGGTCCCAGAGGTGCGGCTGCTCACTGCGGGTGTTCTGCTGCACATACACTGAAGGATGTACAGCCCGCACCTCTGACGGAGCCACAAACTGCCTTTAGATTGACATGTGAAACAGGTTTAGTTGAGGCCGAAGCCTTTTTTGTTTAACATGCAGGCGGGATATTTCGTTGTCATATGTTGAGTATTCATGAAGCATCAGTTTTGGCTTTGAATGTTAAAGAAGACTCGGGATGTTGTTCCTGGTGCCTGCACACAGATGTGTTCACATGCAGTAAATGTTCCCTTTCCATACGGCAGATGCTGACGGGCTGTTGGTCCCTCGATACCAACAGCTCATGTCGGTGGCACTGATGTCAGAAACAAAGAATTCAAACATTCAGTCGAGTAAAGCTTCGAGTTTGAGTGCAAACGCAAAATCACGCTTTCACGCCACGCCGTTCAAATTGTAACTCTCTGCTTGAAATCTGAGCATTAAAATCTGAGACTAAATACAAATCCGCTGGACATACAATCATCCCTTTATCTCGGAAAATGTGTTTAATAAAAGAACGGCTCTTGTGGCACGAAATTGCACTTAAATACGCCATTACCCTGGACTTCCGCGGTAATTTAGCCCCATGCCAATTACCACGCCCTGTCATTTGTGCCACATAAACAGTAATGGACAGCCCGACATAAGAGAGCAAAAGCATCCGTAAATAATTTCTTGCTATGGGAACGGCAGAGACCATTGAGCAGGAAAGAGCTGCTAATTAAAAAGCCGCCGCTCAGGCCGATCCTCTCCCTCATTAAAGATTTCAGTTCTCCCGGGCTCTGAGAAATGCTGTGTTCCTGGACTGAGCAGACATCAAGAGAAGCAGCAGTCAGAGGTTAGGACGAGTAAAAAAACCGAGGCATCTTTGTAGAGGGATGACATCCAAACCCGAATTATGTTAATTTGAGGTTCTGCAGCGAGCCTGTCAAGTCCTCACAGCGTCAGGACTCCGGCAGACGTTCAGCTAATAGGCAGGACGGCTCTGCGGATGAAACACTGCGAGCTGCAGAGTTAGTGTCACACTCTGTCTGTGCCTCTCTTCCCCTGCACAGACAATGAATTTGCCTGACACTTTTAGGAAGGAAATTACAGTTAATTCGTGCGAGGTGCATCTGGTTTGCATATTGGAGGGTTTCTATAAACGCACTGATTGACAAATTGTGGGCTTATCTTCGTGACCATATATTCTCATTAGGAAAATAAATTAATTTGTTGAATTTTTGGTTGCTGCACAATGGATCATGCGTAAGAGCCCGACATCAACATGCTTTCTTTTGATTTATATTCAAATGAGCCATATACAAGAAATTGGATTTTTGTGTTATCTCACAAAGGGTTTTTTTTTTTTTTGGTTAATATACCAACACATGAATCAGAGGCGGCCCCTTATTTTGCAGCACCATCTAAGAAACGTACATCACACTGACTCCGACATTAAAACTGACTCCATCATCGGCGTCCACCGCCACTTTTTTTGTTTGGAATTTTCTAAACTCACAAACTGCTGCCAGTCGTTTTTAATTTTATACATAAAAGGCATGTTTTTGTATCTGTTGATAAAGGACTTTTCTGCATTAAACTTCAAATTCACATAAACAGGGTGTGATGATGGTGTACCACCGATGTGGCAAAATCAGTGATGTGCTTTGAAAATGTTATGTTCATTCAGATACTACACAACATAAATGTAAGCTATTTGGAATTTCCCCTTTTCCAGCTAAATGTTCTGTATGTTTACCTTACTACAGCATTATTAAATTGTTTTTATAGTTCTGTTGAAGCATGCACTTGTTCATGGTTAGAAAAAACACAACCCTGTCTCCTAAAAAATAAAGTGCAGTTGTGATTACATTCTTGTAGCGAACATAATAATTTAATTATTGTTCCTCTGCAACTGTATTGTATTTGCCGCATACTGTTTGCATTAAATGTCAACATATTCTAATTATATTGACAGGAAACATTGTATTTATGTTCCTCGGGAAAACATAATTGCATTTGCAGTTTGGTTGTACAGCAATATGATTTTTAAGAGATAGGAAAGTTGGGAGAGGGGTGAACTTTTCTCATATTTTGTTGTGTAGACCCCCAGAAAAGTCAAATATGGCCAGGTTCATGGTTTTACCGTGGTGGTTACAGTCTCCACAGATTATTTAAACAGCAACAGAACATCAGAACCTAATTTAAAAAATTAATACCATTTGTGCTCGAGACCCCTGTACCGTTCTGTACCATCTCTGTAATTGTTTCTTCCTCCAAACCCCTGAAGGATCCCTGATGGTCCTGAAGGTCCACTCAAGCTGACTGAGAAGCTCAGTTTTTTGCAATTATCCTGTAAGCACAACATCAATGATGGCCCCCGCATCGGCTTTTGAACGCTTAAAAATTGTATTTTCTTTAATAGATTAGATAGATTGAAAAGATTTTTGCTGCTTCTGAGAGGCGGCACCCTCATATCTACACAAAGTAGGCTCATATGTTAAAGGCAAGAGTAGTAACGATACTCATACTTCTAATATTTGTGGACTTTAATAAAGGTGTATGTTTGCTATTAAGTCAATATATTTGTAGATACATGTAGAATGTTTTAATGTGACAATTACATTGATTTTTACCTGCAGTTCCGTTGATTTTTGTTTACAGTTAAATTGTTTCCAGGGTATAAAAACGGACAAACCATCATGATTACAGAACAATAAAACCAACCCACATCTAAAACTGTTGTTATTACTTTTAGTTTTCCTGAAATATTTCCCTGTAACCTGCTGATATATCAGAAGTAACTCAAAGAGTCATCACAGCAGGTAAGAACTCAAAGGCGAGACCTGCAGCAGCAGGGACACTTCAAACCAGCCCAG
This sequence comes from Channa striata, assembly GCA_033026295.1. Classification (NCBI taxonomy): domain Eukaryota; kingdom Metazoa; phylum Chordata; class Actinopteri; order Anabantiformes; family Channidae; genus Channa; species Channa striata. The sequence goes on along the minus strand of CM065176.1, from coordinate 23,952,875 downwards.
ACGAGGATGTGGTCAGAAAACAAGCTCAGGTCAGAACCAGGCCGGCAGAAACAAGCGACAAGTCCAAGGGGGCACAGAACACAGAACAGAGATCAGAACAGACAGGCCGACAGGAAACAAACAAGGCTGGAGAGCTGTGGCAAACAAAGGGACAATAGACAATCTGGCAGGGAGCGAAGGTGAGCCGAACGATGTACGATATAAGCTTTACGGGGGGTGAGACAGGGGTGAGCAGGTGGACGAGTCCAGTGACAGGACGGGCAGTGGGGCAGGTAAGACGGGGCAGAAGGGGATGTACAGCGTTTTCAGATCACCCACCTGACTGATGCTATTGTACCGTTTGTAATTTCATAAATATGAACTAATAATGGCCCTAATTTATGTTGGTTTGTTTTTGAAATGATTTGTGATTGACCTCAATATTATTTGCGATTCATAAAACTGCTGCTGCAACGCCAACATTTACCTTTGGGATTGGGATTAGCTGCAGCGTTGGTCATCAACACCAGGCCTGGAGAACCTCTGTTTTCCAGCTATCCCCGCCCACGCCTTCACCTTCAGCTTCTAACTGACTGAACACACCTGATCCAGGTAATCGCCATTAGTCTGGGCAGTAGAGGACCGGAGGAGATGACCACTTATCTACCGCGTGGATCCAAGACTTCGGATTTACCCGATGTTTACTGACATGAAACAGAGCTTCTCTGAGAAATCTGGGAACAGCGTTTATATGCACTTAAGAAACCTGGTTACTGGAAATCTGTGCATAAATCCGCAGGGAAAAGTGACTTATTTAGACTTCTACGAGGCCGTTTGCGTTAGTTACATCGGTGGGACTCTCGTTTCATTCAATCCGGTCTGCTTTTCCACAAATACACAGAAGCTCAGAGAACTTTCAAAGAAATTAATGTTGAGATCACGGCAGAGAAAACAGCAATGATGACATGAATGGAAGGCATGTAGATTCAGATAGTTGTGCACAAGCTTTTTTTTGACACCTTCCTCTACTTTCCTTTGCTGAGACTGTTTGACGCTACACCACTGGTGATGCATGGCATTGCATCTTAAGCGCACACAACTGCACAACTGAAGCTCTGAAATCGCTGCGTGCATCACAAGGACGCCAAGCTGTGAACACCTGAGTATATCGAAGGCCTGAGACTGTAGCAAATTAGTCACGCTGTAAATTTGGTTTTCTTTCATTCAGAAATTAGACCCGCAGCCAACTGCATCGTAAGTAATCGATGTATCACGACCTGTCAGCCGGTGGTGTTTAATTGTAATATGAGAAATGGTGTTTGTTGAAGGCCACTCGCAAAATTGTGCACTGAAAACAGAAATACGCAATACATGACAACACAGAGTCATCTATAAAACAATTACCGTCATAATCTATTCTTCTGGAGCAAACCACAACGCATTGAGTAATGTTATGTTCCAAGGTTGGATTTGTTTAAGTACAAGTGTGAACATAATTGAGATTTTCCCGCCGTTGGAACGGAGCCCGGGCTTTTTGGTTTCACTTTCTCTCTGAGGGTTGACGATGGGAGTCATTACAGGAGAAGCAGTGGACGTGCTGAGTAAGTGAAAAGACTTTCTCACTAAATACAGCGTGTCCTAGACTGCAGTGAGCTTCATGGCTCATGACTCGACAGCGAAGAGGCGTTCAAGCGCGTTCTTGATTTCCAGTATCAATAAGTAATCGTGTCGCATTCACTTGCCTGCTATTTTACATCTCCAGTGCACATGTAATGCAAATCAAAAGTTGGCAAGCTTTTGTGCGACTTCCATCCTGTCTGCGCTCAGGCCTCACACCCGAGTGGCTTGTACACGGGCGCAATTAAGATGTGAGGCTGCGATAGGAAATCTCTCACAAAGTTTACAAACCGAGGCGACATGAAACAGTGATGTTTAATTTATGCCCGTGCCTTTCAACATTTAATGATGTCCTCAGATGTTCTTTAGGGAGAAAAACACACATATTTCCATGCAAATGAGAAGACAAACACAAACAAATGCGCTCGCGTCCTGGATCGCCACGTATCAGGCGGAACCAGACGCCCAGATTAATCCAACATCTGAGCAAATATGCTCTCCTCTTCTTTATTCATTGCTTTTCTGTTTAGATTGTTGTTGCCCCGTTTGTTTGCGTCGCGGCGTCGTGCTGTTCCGGTGGTTCCTCCGCCTACGCTGTCAGACGACAGACCAGTTCAGCGCTCAAACACAACTTGTCTGCCGTGGAGACTTTGAAAGATGCGCTTTAATTCCAGCCAAATGAGACTAATGTGCAATTAATCTTCGACAACAACAAGGGAAATTAAATGTCTCTATTCAGCATGAAAAGGTGTGATAGGAGGGAAGATTAGCTTAACGGGTACAATGACACACCGTTTGCCGCGGGGGAATCGGCGCTGGTAAATCCTGTGTGCGATTAGCAGTGATTAAGTGATGGCTGAACAGCTGATTTGTTATTGCATTTGCTGAACGGAACACTGCACAATTTATCGCTAATAAAACAATCTAAGATATGCCATTTCTTATTCAGAGCGTGGCTGTGTGTTGTCTCGTTGTCCACTGCAGGGTTTAGGAGTCACAGCTAAACATCAGAAATGAAAAAATAGAAATCCTAACTCGCAGACGGATCAGCAAATGAATGGCTTTTCCATTGTTTGTGTGGGCACGAAGCTCGGCTCTGTACCCACCAACCTGACAGAACAATGGAGGGGAAACATAATGGATTCCAGGGGGATTTTGAGGAATGAATTGTTGAATGTTGTAGATCATCCCTGGCAAGGCCACTGCGGGCTTGTTACGTCTGAGCTGTATAAATAAAGTTGGAGTTGCTACAGTTCACTCATTATTTTGTGTCGCTGCAAAACAAATGCTCGTAAGTCACGTTTAAATCACTGCGGCGCAAAATATGTGCAGGTTTCCAGTTATGGCAATAAAACCTCTGTGTGACGTTTGACATCTTTATTAAAACTATGAGTGTGTAATAAAGCAGCAACACTAAGTCTTAGGTGCAAAAATGTATGTCCGTTTTTTTTTATTAATTAAAAAAATGACATTTGTACCATTAAAGTTAAATGCTCAGAAAGATGAGCCATGTTTTATCATGTAAATAACCCTTACATCAAAATACCCTATACTTTCAGTTAGGCCTTAAAGCCGCACTAGTCAACATTTTACATTAACTATGTCACTCAAGCTCACAAACCCACTGCGGTTCCTCTCAGTTCAATAGTGCGTTTTAAAAAAAAGATTCCAAACATTTGCTGTTTCGGTTCAACTGCAGCGCTCTCGTCAGCCCACATGCCAGGCTGCTGTTTGTTGTACACTGGCTGTCAAACAGCAAATTGCAGACAGCCATAGTTAATAAATATCTGGTGGAAATAGCAAAGCTTTTCCCCAGTAAGGCAGTAGAGCCAGAAGCAGGGTGACGGGCTTATGTGGTTTAGTGTTAGTGAGGAGACAAACCATTTCTAATGCTAACATCAAGGAGTCCCCCAAGGTTCGGTTCTTGGTCCCCTTCACCTCAAACTCTGTGTAGATGACGTCAAACTTTACATTTTCACTAAATACACTAACTCCTCCACACACCCACCATTTAAACGTTTTTGTCCATCCAAACAAAAATGTTCAATGCAAAAGCCCCCGCATGTGTTGGGTAATATTTTAACACGCTTTGATTCCAGGGGCCAGTATGTGAAAACTTACATGCTAATAAACTGAACTAAAACTGGTCTGAGTCTTATTTACCCCACACGCAGCCACTTAATCCATTAAGTTACCCTTAATCAATTTTTGCTACTAGAGCATTTGATTGTCAGTTCTTATTTTAAATCTAAACATGATTTTTGTATAGTTTTATTGTTTGTATTAAAGTAAAGTATTTTTGAGACCCTTGAAAAGCACTATATAAATATTATTATTAGCCTTGTGTCAGTATTGTGTTCTCAGATTGGTTTGTTGTCTTGGAGAGGGCCTCAGAAATCTAATTATACATATTTTATTGTTATAGTTTATATTGTGCTGGCAACTTGCATATTCCCACATGAAACAATGTTAATCATATAATTTATTAAATGTCATTAACACACAGAAAGTCAGTTTGAATTATTCCAGCATAACAAGTGGTATCTGGGAAAATACTGACGCTGATGCTGTACACAGAGTGTGTTGTGTGCGGTCACTAATAGAAAATAACACTTTATAAAAATTAATGTCTGCAAAAGTTTCAGTAAGGATAAAAGCCACACAGCAATGTTTCTACTATCAATTCACACACTGTAAAAACAATAAAATGTTAAAACTGTACCTCACTTTTTTTCCACATCAGCGAAACAGCGTGTATACTGTTATTGCTCTGCCAGCGTTATTGTGCTTCTCCACTGAACTATGGCATCAACCTGACTGAGAACAACACGGCTAAAAGACACGTCATGTCACACGGAGCGCAGACACGTATCAAACGGCTCACGGCGAGTACATTCAATCTGCGGCTGCTGCCGTCAAAGAATAAATAATAATAACAATAATGCATCACCACGAGTGATGAGTTTGAGTCATTACACTAAACGTTCAGTATCGTGTGCTGTGGTGCATGGAGGCGACGTGGGCAGCCAATCAGTGCCAGTTGATGTTTGCATTAATTACTCATTATGACAGGGCATTCCTCGGTTAATGAGACGCACTGCACTACGGCGTCTTCCTTTGTTGTGATAAATCCGTTGGTCGTTAGTTTGGGGACGGGGCTGTTATCTCTTGTTCTTTTTGTTGTTGGAACACCAGGCCAGTGGACTTACACAGTGCGGAGCGCAGCACGCCTCTTCAAATGCAGAGGCCTGTCAAAACATTTAGTGGACCCACTCTACCCGACTTGCCGCAGAAATATAAACCGACTATACATACCAGCAGGGTGCAGATTATGACTTGTGACATTTTAGCCTCCATACTTTGCTCCCAAACAACAGTAATTGCTCCTGACACTTTTCATCAGAACCCGATTTTCACGTCACAGAAGTGATGCCCCTCATGCTTTGCTGGCTGCGTTGTCGACGCAAAACAGGGGCCCCGCAGCAATGTGTGCAGAGCAACGCAGAGAGACACCTTCAGCTTCAAATAAGACATCACAAACCTGAGCCCCCTGCTGCGCCAGAGCGTAAAAAATAAGGAGCAGCGTGTAGCGAGACATGGCAGCAGGGGACGTGATAAAAGGTTGACAACTCTGAAAGCAAATGAAGGGGCTGTCAGTGTTCGCTGAGCCCCTCCAATAAGTCTAGGCATTAGAATGCCACAGTTTTTACTTTGTGGGTATTAGCATAGGATTTAGAACTGATGTCAAGATCCACCTGATGTCTCATTTCAGGAAAAGGTCAGGAGGTTACAGTGTGCAGAGAAAATCTGACACATACGAGAATCACAAAAAAAAAACAAAACTAAAAAGTTGAACGTCAAAGCTGCAAAAACATGCTTTTCACCTCGATCTGCCTTTGCATCCCCGTTAAAATTACATGTGGTTTAAGATAAACATATTTTTGTAGAACACAGTCGTGTTTGAGACCCTTGAAATACGGCCTTTAAAAATCATTGCATCACAGTAACCCCATCTATTCACAAAATATAAGAGATTATTGCAGGGTCACTTGGTGCAAGGCCCCAAAGCTGCTTCAAGCAAGTAGGCAAATGCAAAAGGTTATGCCAAGCATAGCTGGTGAAAACTGCAAGCTTTGCAATGTGACTGTTTAGTTTTTCAGGAGGTGATGCAGGCTAGTTAAAGTTAGTCAGAGCTTTCACTAGTCCAATCAGTTCAGTCACTGTAGTAAACAAACATGTCATCTGCAAAGAAAAGTATATCTGAAGTGAAAAATAACACGGGGACACAGATTTGTTTCCAACTGCCACATACGAGCAGTTTAGGAGAAATTATAACAATTTAATAAAATTTTGTAAGTATGTTATGTGATGTTATGTTTTAACAATTACACAAAGAAAAGCAATTCAAAATTAGAGAGTAGCACAGTTGGGTATCATTTTTTGCTACTGATGGTCAGTCATTGCGGGCAAAGGATATTACAGGCAGGTACATTTTATAGCCTGTGTGATTCTGGCAGCGTCACGTAAGAGTTGCTAAGGTCACGTGACAGTGTGTGATGTCCTCTATTACAGTTGTCAGGCTCATGGATCTTGTGGGTTAGAGTGTGAATTGGTCAGAAACTGCCCAGGGAAGGATGTCAGGACCCTGGCAGCTTCACAGTAATTCACACTTTAGTGCAACTCTGACCCGCATCAATGAGACATCAGACGTGGGTCAACGGGGGTCAAATTGGAAACCTGAATTACCAGTCAGCAAACAGTAAGATCACACTCTTAGTCCATTCTGCTGGATCAAATCATGTCTTAATATGTTCCATTCTGTCTTTGAAACTAAAACTCCAAAAACCATCAAACCAAACTAAATTTCACTTCCTAAACAGGTTGGCAAACATCTGCATTGACTCCTGTAGTCAATAAGTGCAATGGTCATCTCCTCTTAGCCACTGACACAACAGAAGAGCTGACAGTGTAGGGGAAAACTGGACCAGTGGTCATCAACTCCACTGCTGATTACTGTACCTGGATCAGGTGTGTTCCATCAGTCAGAAGCTCGAAGCAGGATTGTGGGCCCTGGCATCAGACAAAGACCCTTCCAAAGCCATCAAACTGCACGGCTTTTTTACATCCTTTCACGTATCATCTTGATGACACCGGGACCGTTTTACGTCATTATCGGATGCTTTACGAGTGCCACCATTGCATGCTACATCAGCAACCTCACATACACCCAAAAAACTGTGTTAGGGTAAAACCCTTCAGGGTAACGTCATTCTAAGAGACAACAGGGGTCAGAGTTCGGCATTAAAAGTTCATGGTAAGGTTAAGTAAGAAGACAGACCACATAAAAACTAAATACTGTGACAAACTCACAAACAAACTTCCTTATTAGAGTAACTTTGGGCTGATGACATGTGTTTTTGTTGTTCAGAGCTTTAGGTGTGAGTGTGTCTTCCCTTCTAACTACCAACCCACCCTCTGCACGTACTTTATGCACACAACCCAACTTGACCTTAACCAACAAGTTAAAACCCGGAGGTCACACGGGCAACCACAATATAAATCTCTTCATTAGGAACTTAGGCAGTGATCGTTTTGCAGGAGCAAACACACTCCTCCAACTTTCCACTCCAACTCCTTTCACCATGCAGATGGTGCGTGACTTTCATAAAAGGCCGTAACAAATGGAAGGAGTAAATGAAATGGACAGTTCCTCCCGAGCGGAACATCCAGGGGGTTCTACAATCTCGGACAAAATAGGTTCACATCTAGTTTCAGTGGTCCAAGGAAATAATGACACACGGAAAAGTATCCAACAGCAGCTAACTTTGTTGGTGGTACAACTCAGAGAGCCTCGTACCCGATAGACTCGATATTAGCCAGACAAGGTTCCCTTTCCCTCTGGGTATGTGAACATAACTGATCTATTATTTGTTTCCAAGTTATTTTAACGTAGTACAAAGAAAATTGTCATACTTTTGCTCAAACTATGCACAATTAAGGGTGTGACACAACATGAGGCTCATACACACTGAACCCACCCAGGCATCACTAGACGGCTTCAGAGTTTGCTTTGTGCTACTATAAGCATGATGAGTATTGGCTGATGTGAACAATTTTGAAGCAGATCACACTGAATAACACAGTGTGTTAATTAATCAGCATTTCAATTACCATAGTGAAAATGTTTGCATTATCTGTGCTGCTTCAGATAAAGCTGGGAAGCAAATTAAATGAGGATCAGCAGTCGGATGGGCTGGGATGGAATGCTAATGGCCGCCGGCAATTATAAACCGTAGATTGTCAAACAGCTGTTTACGTGACAAAAATGACACGTTTTGCACAAGATCAGCAGCAGAGTAGAGCAATAATAAAGCTGTCTAGAAATTGCTTGATTTCAACTTGTGTGCTGATTTTGTGGTTTTGATCATCACTTCTATTAATCGACTCATTCCACAGGAGAACATCGTGTGTGCACAACTGCTGCACCACAGTGAATGTGGCCGCAGACACAGGTCCGTGCTGGTCCGTTCAGTCCATTTTGTGCTTCAAATCGCTTTCTAATTAAATTAAAGGGCAACGTCACCACGTTCAACTTTCTTTGTCTGTTGAGAATTAAAGGACGCTTCACTGATTTTCACCTTGCTTCTTTGGTTCTACTTCAGGCGGTGCATGTACGCATTGATGGCCCTGTATGAAGATATTTCTCTGCTTCTAACTGAAAAATGCCTCCAGATGACATCACTTTGAAGAACTTTCAATTTGTTTGGACCCATGGACTTTGCAGTCATGGTCAACCTGCTTTTCAACAGCTCTTCCAGATGACATCATCTCCCCTCGATAGGGGCGTTTAATGGCACTCAGTTATTCAGTTGTAATAGTCAAACTAGAACCGAAAGATGCAAGTTGAAAATCAGCGAAGGCGTCTTTTGAGGATGGTGTTGTTCCATCACTGACTGTAGTTCTGAAATAATAAGGCCTATAATAGTAGCTACAATTAAATAAGCTAAAATGAATGAAAAAGGCACAATTGCTCAGATTTGATCCAGAGATGCTGCATGTTTTACGAACAACCAAACCCTCCACATATTCAAGCTGCGTGTTGAATCAGGCGATATAACAGTACTGATTGGTGCGGTGAGCGTGGCCCCTGAATTTTATATCAGCCCCCGTGATCAATAAGTAGTTTGAGCTTTATTGCATTGCGGTCAATAACACCGAAACAAACTAAATGTTCATTAGATTTCATGATAAATTTATGAAATCCAGAAACAATAGCTTATTGATTCTTACTGAAGTTTTATTCCGCAGACAGTTTAAACGCGGCGCCCTCGTGGATTTTATAAAGCGACAACAATTAACACATTAGACACAATAAAAAGGTTATTACCCCACGACTACAGCTCTTGGAGTATTCTGGGAGACTTTTATAAAGTCTCAGTGTCGCCAGGCCGGTTTGAGCAACACTTGCAAAACGGCTTCTGACAAATACAGCCCATCTGCGCTCGGAGAGGTCCAATCAAAACACAAATGGCCGGCCGTAAAAATCAAAGGCAACGCCAATTAGTGTTCGAGGCGAAGTGGGAAGGCTTGTCCACAGCAGACGTCTGCTCCACCATATTGTTGTGGAGGTCCAGCCCGCCTGCCTGCGCCAGCCAATCAATACAGACGGCAAAGGGGGCCAGCATCCGCAGGGAGAGAGAATCACATGGTCTGTAATCAATAGTCAGCAGTGTATTTCACCTCTTCAAGACGCTCGCCCACTGCTGGGCGGAACACACACGTCTAACCAGCCGGGAAAAACGTGTTCGGCCAGATTTGCTTTTTACTTCCCCTGCAAATGAAACATGCACCGGGGCGTTTTTTGGGTTTTTTGCTACATGCGTCTGTCTCAGGAAAGAGCAGACATGTGGGGGGCGGAAAGGGAAGCTTGACCATCTAAATATCCGAACACGCACACGTGAGGCTGTTATTTTCAGAAAGACTGATCAATAGAGCCAATCTCACAGCCAGGCAGGGCTTTACTGCCCGCGCACTTATTGATGCCGTGGGCCCGGTGCACATTAAAGCCCTCGGCTCCTTCTCCTGCCACACACGAATCAACATTATGACGCCACAAACACGCCATTTATTTTTCAGCTGAGGGACTTTGATGCCCAAAGAAATTGCTTTACTTTGAAACAATCTTTTACTCAATACTGACACGTATAGCAATAATGAAAAAAAAACAAAAAACTTCACGTTTTTTTTTGTTCTGCTCACAAAGTGCAGCCTCTTCGTTTATCCCCTGCCTGTATCTGAGCGTGCGAGTCCAGGTTTTATCGAGAGAGGAGTTTAACCACTATTTGTGTCGGGGGGTGGGTGTGCGCTGTGTGAGGAATGACAAGAGGCACGCTCACAAAAGGAAGCGCCGAGCAGATTTTATTGTTCGACTTTTGATGTTCTTTAATGATATATTTCAGTGTCAATAAGAAACACAAGAGGGAAAGAAAAAAGAAATCAATGCACCTCAAATAAAATCACATCCTGTCACTTATCCTCACATTGCAACAATCCCACACACATCCTCACCCTCAGAAAACTAAAAACACCTCAGCGTTACATAAAACTCCTGCAGCTTTACAACGCGACCCGTCTACCCACATGGAGGTTGTAGGATCCATAGTTCAGCCAGGTTTTCAGGCCCTTTAGTTATTTTTTTTTGCAATTAACGTAATCAATTGAGCGCAAAAAGATAATTAAATCATGTGCTTTCAACAATTTGGGCGACGCATATTCCTGTTTCTGCCTTCTTGCTTGGGCGGAAGCTGTCTGTCGATGATTATAAATCTACTGTATATCTATGAGCACTTTGTTCCGTGAGCCAAAGACTTTGGCAGCGTACACGGTGAGTCAGCCTAAAAAATGTGGTACCGGTGTCTAAATTTGTCCGAAGCAAAAAGCTCCTTCACACTGTATGAGGATTAAGGTTAATATGTGGATTTGTAAAACTTCGGTGCTGATCTTGCCACTCGCCTCCGCTAAGAGAAGGGCAATGATGTGGCAAATACAGCAGCCATAAGAAGTATTCACTTTTTTATTTTATGACAATGTTAAATCATGGTTGGTTTAATTATTTTGACAAAAAAATCCCCCCCTAAAATGACTCCTTAATGTCAAAGTGAGGAAAGGTTTTTAGAACGTGTTTAAAATTAATAAAATATATAAAACATAAAATACTGCGGTACTGCATTAAGTATTTACTACTTTTAAAGTAACTCATCTAAATCATAACCGCAGCAGTAAACTGGTTTTAAAAGTCAGCCGGTCTCAGTGGGCTCGGTTGAGACGGACAGTGTGAATGTGAGTATGCTGCTGCACATATTAATGTGCGATTCTTGAACATATTTGAATCATTTGTTGGGTACGGGTTGGGGGACTGCACTGGAATAACAGTCATTTCCTTTAGGAAAGGGTTAGTGTCAGTTATGTAACGCATGCGATTTAACAAGCGCCGCAGCAGAAATAATGAACTGCCGAAAAAAGTGGGAAGAGCCAAAGAAAAAGTGACAATGCTTTAGCACGATTTTTGTCATGTTCCTTTGTAATCTGCAGGTCCCGTCTTTCCTTTAACAAGCAGCTTGGTGGAAAATGGTGAAATTTCTATTGCAGCAATCTAGGTCTCAATCCTGGTCCCAAGGCCCTTTGTCGGTCTTTTCAGTTTTTGCTGCTTGATCAGGTATTGATTTGCACCCGAGCGGCCGGTGGGATCTGAGCCGCCTGCTGCGTTAATCCCTCAGACATGATGCACGATGCAGACTGAGCTGTGAACAGTCAGAGTCCCTAAAAATGTGCATCAAGAATGACTGAGCTAATCACAAACCACCGCTTCGACCGTCTCTGAACGATTCCTCCTGCTCGGAGACGCTCCGAATCACCAAACGCAGATTTGTTGTGCTCATTGACGATGATGGATTTGCTACTAAATGAGCTTTTCTGCCATCAGTTCATTCAATCTCTCCTATACTGCCAGTTATTTTGCTAAAATAGCCTTAAACACTTCTGTTATGCTAATTGCTGAGATATTTTGCTCGTGTTTAAAATAATTACAGTGAACCTTGCTGTATGTCAAAATATGATTGGCTTCACACTTTTGAAAGGTCAGTTGTCAGCTGTTATCATTCCTATATATAAGGGTCAGTGGTGCACCTGCCATCTCCCAGTGGGCCGGTAGGTTGATTATCGTTGATGTGTGACATCTAGCAGCCAAAGTGAATAGGATTTTAAAAGCAACAAAGGCGTAAAGGCAGGTCATGATGCCAGAGTGAGTGACAAATTAAAAATTGGATATTTTTGTTGAAAAACAACGGAAATTTCAAATTCCTGAGATTTTTGAGCTGAAATCACAAAAATACTGAAATTCTGAACAATAATGTCAAATTCCAGATAAAAAAAAAAGTTGTCATTATTTTGGCCAATAAGTGTCATCTTTTTATTCTAAATATAACAAAGTTTTGGTGCCATTGTGTCATAACCACGATGATGATAATGATCTACTTTGCCCACGTGAGGAGACAGTAGGGACCCACTGATAAGAAGCCAGAACAGACCAATGAAGGGTCCGGTAAAATCCAAACTAGGTGTCAAAGAGAAATATGAACATCTGTGTAAAGTTGTGTTTCTGCTGATTTAATGAATATTTATTCTATAAATTAATTCCAATCTTCGTTTTCCTCTGACAGTAACCTTTGTTTTGTTTTATGACAAACTATTTTTCCCTTGATTTTCCTATTTTTTCACCAGTTTTCTGCCTTGAAAAGCTGGTCATAGTTGCATACAACTGAAGCTGAAAAATCCCCCAAAAAAATAAACATATAAAAAAGGGCCAGTTCACCCCATTTAAAAAAGCCATGGGCTTACTTGATTTTGTGGGTAGATTGTGATGGCACTTAGACAGAACCGTCTCTTCCTGTCTGACGGATCAAAGACCAGGGCTTATTACACGACCCATCGCTATGACATGGGCTGAATGAGCAAGTATGAGTGAGACAGGAAAACTGAGTTCTACATGTTCAGAAAAAAAGCCAGCAAATATTCCTAATTTTCCTCTCATGAAATCTTGCTTCCCTCTGTCGTCCCTCTAAAGCAATTTGTCGAGGCAGATTGCCTCTGTGCAGTATGACAGGGAAAAGTGGCTGTTTATCAGACGAGCTGGTATTTAACTTTGTAGGACACATTTGTATTGATTGGGCTTTGTAATTTTCTCCTGAGTAGATTGAGCTGCTGGTCGCGGGCCGACGTGCATTAAAATGAACAGGATGTGCCTCCAGTGCGGCTGAGCGATGCCGTGAGCCTCACTCATTCATGTAACGAGGAGCTTTGCCACAGGAGATGTCCGCTTCTTTGTGGCAGAGAGAAGCTCAGTGATTTCTGGATAGCAGGTAAACTGTAAGAAATACACCTGGCAGTTTGAATTATGACGGAGAATGTTTCTCTTTAATGTGTTGGTTTGGTACTGATGTAAAAAAAAACGCCTCTCCCACCTTCCAGTTCTTCGGTCTCATTGATTTGTGCTGTTGCCAGAAGCTCTGGCATTCAAACCTGATGGCCACCTGCAGCTTTTCTGTCTGGATTTGCACATTTTCCCTTTATTCGACATTCCTTCAGGCACCTGTTTCCTCCCACAGTCCAAAAACATGTTTTTTTTTAATTATCAATTATTTATTAATTTACAGATTGTGATTGCTGGAGGCAGTGATAGAGGTTGACATCAGGAAAAGGTTAAGAGCTTTACAGAAGACACGGGGACAGGCCGCAAAATGGTGATGCAGATTATTGTGCAATGAAAAGACAATAAATCACAAATGGAAAAATGGCAGTTTGAGTTTTGAGGGCTATAGGCCTGAAGGTGTTTCAGATGCCAAAACTCTCCGCAGGGGATTTAGAAAACAATGGGCCTGGAGCCGACTGGATGACCCCTTATTTTCTGACAGACTCCTCTGCTTCTGCAGCAGCGCTCTAATTAAAATTAATGAGGAAGTTGCGGTTTTTCACACAGCGCCGCGCTGTTGTCTGACTGAACGCGGCCTCTGGATCGGCGGCGGTAATAGGCAAGTTCTCGGATGTGAACCGGAGAGTGTAAGTGAGCATTTCCATCAGCTGCATTAAACTGGAAGAGTGGGAGCAGAGCACTAACCTCTTGACTCAACCAAGTTGTTTTCCCCGCAAGGCCTCCCTGCTCCTCGGAGCGATCGCCGCCTTTTCACCTCCTCTCTCTTCCTGCGCTCTTGTCCATTCAGACTGCCAGGAGGTGGAGCGCAGATGGACAGACCTCTGGCATCTCGTTCTCTTTACAAAGCACGAGCTTTTCAACTCAGTTTTTGGTTTTTGGTTTTTTTTGGTGAGCTCACGAGCAGCTTCATTTATAGGAAACACTGACTTTTCAGGGAATACATTTTGATTATGTAAAAAAAAAAAACTCACAGAATAATGTCGAGGCGATTAGGGAAATTGTGGACTGTGCAAAAGTTATCTAGAAAATCAGGAGAAGAAAATATCTATAAAGAACATACTCAGATTATGATGTGCTGTATAAGATGGTGAATCTTTGGTGCTTTGGCAGTAAAGACCAATTTTCAGTTTTCACCAAATGAAACTGTGATTCAAACTCCATTTGTAGCCGCAGCATTGGACAATCAACAGAGTCGTATCACAGCTGGACATCTAGTGGCTGTGACGCAGCCTAAAGTTCTAGTTTAGTCTCGTTGTTACCACCAGGACAATATTTTATGGTGCATATGTCAAAAGTTTCTCAAAAAGTTAAGGCAGCTGTAAATTTTTGGTCATCTCCTGCCCTAAGGGGTAATGCACCATTTTTCACTGCATCCCACCATTAGTGCCACAAATAAATCAATCCATAAATACAAATTTTAATAATTAAAGGCAGCTGCCATTTTGGCACCTGGCAGCAGTGCTGTGGTCAAGACCTTAGACCTTAGTATATGTCGAGACCAAGACCAAGGCAGGGCGAGACCACCTCAAGACCCCAAGGCCCGACCAATCAAATCTATGTATGTATTTATGCTGTATTTGCTGTGTGTCGGGTCTTGGTATCTCGACTTGGTCCTGCCCTGGTCCTGCTCCTGGTAAGGTGGTCTTGACTACAACATTACCTGGCAGCAAAACACTGCATCAAGATGTAAAATTTCCACAGACGCCTGCTGACTTCTGTAACAAAGCGTGGGGACGATGTGGGCGTGTAGCTCGTTTAATACTTGGACTTCCCCAGGTGCCGTGTCCTTTTTCTGCCAGTTTTCATGTCACAGTTGGTACATTAGAAGTAACTAACTCTGGATCAAACTAGAGCTATAGACCAGATCTTTCAACCAAACCTTTTTGTGAAAACGTGTAGAGTTCCTAATGGAGATCAACATCTGAAGTTCAGACGTTAGCAGAGCCTGCCCCAGGTTCCTCCAGATGTCCTCCTGGTTTAACATCCTGCTTGTGAAATTCTGGTCAAGTGTCATTTTGCTGTGACGCCAAGGAGCTGGTCCAGAACGTTAAACCATTTCACCAGAGAAAGATGCAGCTGATGGACTTCAGGGATGTTTATCATCAAAAGCACGATTTTCACATTGCATCACCTCGTTTAATTCCATCGAGTTGATGCGTCGAAGTGATGCTGCCGACTGCCTGAGGCCGAGCTTCGGCGTTTTGCTTCCGCTGTGATCTACCTTTATCTCATTGTTTGTTGTGGAAACTGCGATGACGACGTGTTCAGCAAAGCATGTTGAAATGTTTTAAGAGCGTTGCACATCAAGTAGGCCTTCGGTAGTTGCATAGCAACAGCAGGAGCTGCGACAAGTTCCTCGTCTGTGGGGGCTCTGCCCTGTAACCAGAAAGACGAGCTCAGCGGACGGGGGGGGGAGGGGGTCTGACAGCAGCTCATGTTGTTGGCGATACTTGGTTTACTTCACTTTTGCTCACGCCAGAGTTCAGCTTGTCAATTTTATTGGCTTGTCACAGTTCACTGCCTCATTCCGGCTAATTTCCATCTGAGCGGAGTTGTGATTACGCTCCATAGCAAAGGGAGAGGAAGTCTTGATAAACACCCCAGGCTTCCTGCTGAGAATCATTATCTTCATTCCCATCATCATGCCAAAGGTCAAACTTATTTCTACACACACACACACTCGCTCATCCCCCCACCAACCCACACACACACACACACAATTCATATATCAACTGTACAACTGTATGTATGTAACCGTATAACTTTTTGGCACATTTTCTAGTTAAAAGACGACATTTGTTATGTGTTTCAGCAAGAGCTAAAGTGCATGAAAGTTAAATGTTTGTGTCAGTCCAGCACAGAGTGAAACACCAGAAAGCAGCTTTGGATGATAATTCATACAAAAAGGATATTAAACATAGCATTAAATGTTCATCTACAATATTTGTAACACATTAACAGATGAATTATCCATTATGCAGATTATACCTTTTGAACATTTCTAAGTTGAGCCCCAAAGTGGGAGAAAAATAGATCACAAGAAACCACATCTTTTCATCCAAACATCAAGTTCCCTTAATTTAGTAAACACATGAGCTAAATTGTATGCGTATGCTTATAGTCATCCACATAAACTAATTATACTGTATATAATAGTAGCAGAAAAATGCTCTGCGACTGAAATGTGCTGTGATTCATATCTGCATTCCCTCATAGACCAAAACTCTGTGGGCTCACACTCTGAGGTTATTTTTGTTTGCTTGAATAAGTTATGAATTTTTTATTCCTTACTGCTTTAAATCTAATCATGCTACGCTAGGCTATATTTTTAATTTTTTTTTTTTTTTTTATTCCTGTGGAGAACCTACCTTCCAGGCATTTATTGGGAATTTGCATTCATAATCACTCTCATTGCACCATCATAGTAACTGCTTCAGTGGTTTCTGAAAAGCTGAAAAGGTGTTAAGCTAAATCCGTCCCTGAGAGCCATGAAAGACAAGCACAGAAGTTTGCACAAATCACACTGATTATTCTACTTCCCTCTCCTATTGCTTCGAGAAAAAGCCACTGACATCCGTCTCATTCAGAGGGTTGACAACTGCTGCCATTTAGAAAAGGTGGAAGTTTTACCACTTCATGAGCCGGGCCTCTGTTAAAAAGAAGAATGTAAAATACAGGATATATAACATCAGTTAAGCAGGGGCGGATCTAGACGTGTTTCACTGGGGTGGCCAGACTCAGGGTGGCACCTTTAAAAACAGATTAAAAAAAAAAATAAGTCTGTGTTTATAACGTTTGTTCGCTGTGAGAAATATATCAGTCTAATATCTACCTCTTATTTATTCTTGTGCACATATTTGTGCTTCATTTTATGTTGCTATTTTTGGACTTGGGATTGGATGCCAAACTTTATTTCGACGTTTCAATGCTCATACTTTTCAATGGCAATAAAGTTTAATTTAATTCAACTTTGTACCATTTTAACTCCAAATAGTCATAAACAAACTAAAAAGTGGTGGAGACGTTGCCGGTTCTCGTTGTACACAAAATTCTACAGCAGGCACCTGCCACCTTTAAGAAGCATTTAAGAAGTTTTACTAAGCTGTTTTTAATGTCCAAGAGCTGAACTTACACTTAAAAAAATGAATCAAAAGGCTCCACTGTTGTGTGAATTATTGCCTCTGTGAGGTTCTAACCCACTAAGGATCCAAAGGCAGGAGTCACCACGAGAGCAGAGGTATAGAAAACTCAAATTTATTTAAAGAAACTTAATACAAAGAACGAGGTAGGAAAACACAACAAAAAGCAATCGTTACAAAAGGTAGGAGGGAAAAATAATAAAATAACAGAGAAAAAAGGGTTGCTCACTATAAAGTCAGGAGGATAAAGACACACTGAACACAACTGGAAGTAAATTGCTCACTACTGAGGTTTGAGGCAAATAAATGAAGTAAAGCAAAGAAAACAAAACAAAACTCACTCAGTTGAAAAGCGAGGAGGGAATAAAAGACGACAGAACTCACAAAACCAACTAGGACTTACTAACGAGACTTTACCTGACTAACAAAAGGCTGGTGGTCGGGGAATGGACAGGAACGGGAGAACGAGCGAACACACAGGGAAACGCACAACAGAAGACGACGACCGTCAGAAGTCCTTATGAACACGTGTGGATGAGCGACGCAGTTCAGGTGTGACGACTGGAATCAAGGAGAGCAGGAGGAGAACCTCAGCCGGCAGGGAGGGGAACCGCAGGGACACACAGGAAACCCAAAACCAAACACCTGACTGCCGCAGTTTAGTTGAATTACATTTGTTAATTTATTGAACAAGTCAGATAGTTGTTAGCTCTGATTGGCTATGTATATAATAGGTGGATATTTATTTTAAATGAACAACAACAACAAAAAAAGCTGATTCCACAAAGTTCCTGAAGGACGGTTCAGTGAACTGTGGCCTCGTGTAAGAGTAAACGTGCAGCCGTGTTTATCGTATGTGGGTCATCTCATCGCGGTGAGGAAAATGAGCGGAAAGGCTCAATCTGATCGTACCGGCACTCGATCATCCTCTGGCTCCCGGCGCCTAACAAGGGATGTGAGTTCTGCTTCCTCAAAGCAGGTTGCAGCGTTCCCAAAGGTCCCTGCAATGTTGGGGTGGTCCCCAGTGTACAAGTGTGTGCAGGAGTGTGTGTGTGTGTGTGTGTGTGTGTGTGTGTGTGTGTGTGTGTGCGCCCTTCTGTGCTTCGCTGAGAACGTGTGCATGAGTGGTCCAGGATGGAAAAGAAACTCCACTAATAGCCCTGTCGTCTCGGCGGGCTCTCTTCCAGGCTTAGCCGACCTTGAGCTCGGGGCCCTTAAAAGATGACATGCCCAGGCTTTCAACTCGTGCTCGGCCCCGAAGTTGGAGAAATATTGTGTAAACCCTTCCATTAATCATGTGACTCCTGGGTCATTAAGCACCTCAAATCGCCTGCTGCAACATCTACTTTTGCTGCTCAGCTATCTCCACACAATAGCCAGAAGCTGTGACATTGCCCTTCAATAACAACTGCAAACACCCCGTCGTCTCCTGCATCCTCCCAACGCCACGCCGCTTGGCAGTCGGCAGCTCAGTAACTGGCGCAGGGAGACGTGCGTAAATCAGAAGGTAATGAAAAGTCCCACAGTCTGGACCCGCTCGATGTGGCAAGAATAGGCGACTACCTGCATGGCATGATGGGATATCTGAGAGCTCACAATCACAATCACGACCAACCAATGGTGCAACATTCTTTAATGTGACATGCACTAGTTTAAAGCGCTAATTTTAAATACTTAGAGCTACAGCGTGCAACTTTTTTCACATATTTTTATAAGCAAATATGCTCCAACACTTACCAAAATGTGGAGCACTTGTAGGCTCCTATGGCAACGGAGTTTGACTGAGCCTCGCTCGATTCTGGCCAATCAAAGAATAGCATAGTTCTGCTTGACGAGTAAGTGTATTAGCATTCTTATTTATGTCTGATAATTATGAGTACCAGAAGGTCTGTGCAGAGTGAGATGGAGCAAAATGAAGGAGGACTGGTTCCTAGTGTTACGCTGAAGAGCAAAGTCTTTGTCTGATTTCAAGAATATATTCTAATAGTTTACTACAAGAAAATACTTTTTTTTCTTCTTTCAGCTTATTCGGACGTTCAGGTCGCTACAGCGGATCATTGGTCCACAGCCCTGCCTGTCGCAACCGTCCGAAATGTCTATTGGGCTTGGGACCCGTATTTGGCACTGCATGGCTGGCGATGGGATGTTTTTCTGTTTTTCGTAAACTGCTTTTAAGTAGAGTTGTGGATATAAAAATTAGCTATTACAATTGTCACGTCAACAGTGCTATTATCATTTTCTCAGATTAACACACCCACTGTACATTCTGTAGACAATGACGAGCTCCACTTGTCAGTAAGTTTGCTGCTGCGGCGCATGTCTGAGAACAACTTTAGTTTAAGAACTTGGTAAAAGCAGAGAGAGAGTGAATATTTGTTCTGTGGCCAAACGAAAGCCCGTGTAAAAATATTCACCCTAATATCAGGTCGCCAAATAATGTCAGTCCAAGCTTGACTTCAAATATTTACTGTCAACTTTAATTTTCATTGTGACAGTTTCCAAACTCTCTCCGCTTTGTTCCGGACATGAGTCACTTCTCAAAATATGTTGTTGAAGACAGCGTGTAATTTCCTAAACATACCTTTAATCACACACAAAAAAAAAACATTAAAAAACATTCATCGTTCCCAAGAACGTCAGGCTGTGTGTACGTTCAGCTGCCTGTCCGCTGAACTCACCTAATGACTTTCGACAGCCGTCGTCTGGTGTTTGAATCTGCCAAATAGTGTCAGTAAAGCGAGTTGATGACTTTTCCTCGTTGCCGCGATGCCAGATGGAGTCCGGTTGGATTCCCGTGACCACAGCCTCTTGTCTCCCTGTCAAGGCGGCTTCACCGTCCAATTACTTTTAATTACGGAGGACAGAATGTTGCACGGCACCTTAGCAACAGGCGGCGCGAGTGGAAGCGAGGGCTCGCCGGTGGCTGATGGGGAGTTAGCGAGCAACACGGCTGACATGTGGGGCTTATGGATGACTTCTTCTGGGGCTCGCAGGGAGCCTGGGCCTGTGAGTAGCTCCTCCAGGGTTGAATTAGCCCCGTGATCCACTAATCAATTTGGAGTGGAAGGGAAAATGAACACGGGCTCTCGCACTCAAGGAGGAAATATATTTCTGCTGGTGCTTATAATTTGCTGCCTGCGTGAAATAGATGCCGGAGTAAAGAGCAGCACGTATGCAAGGGTGACAGGGACGAATGACTCTTTCTATTCACCTCCATTCACAAATGTTATTGTTACTTTAACTAAATACACGTTTGTTTTGCTTCTTTATTTTCATGTATTTTAAGGACATTTATTGTGGCTTTAATTTGGGGACAGCGTGTTATGATGTTTTATGACGGGGGAATTGTCGAAGTCAATGTTTTAAATTAAATTATTTGCAACATCGCAAATTAGTGGAGGGGCTGATAAATGGGGCGAATCTACGGTGGCCCTGCAGGGCCGACTGCGTCGCTTTGTAGCGTCGCTCGGAAACATTGCTAAGACATTTCCGGGGAACATAAACAGTGACGGACATTCATAAGTTCCCAGTTGTGCCTTTAGTTTCTCCTGCAGCCGTTTCTGTTGCGGTGCAGCTTTTTACGGGGCCTTTCTGAGTTTGGTTGCGTTGTGAATTTTGCAGCACGTTTCTTAATGCTGCGCTTGTGCTGTCAAACTTATGAAGTTGTTGTTATCAGTTGTAATTTGCTTTTTGCGTTTCCTGATTTGTTGTGAGCTCTCAGGAATCATATTGTTAATGCAGCTTAATGTTCACTGTCCATGTTCATTACGTTACCACTATTTTAGTTTAAGGCAATAGCAACACATTTTTTTTCTTGTGTTATTTGGATTCAAACTTCTCAGAAACCACGTTCGTGTTTTAATTTTCTTATAAACTGCGTAAAAACTACACTATATAAAAATGATTTATGTACATTTTTATACGTGTAATTTTACTTGTACTTTAGTAGAATTTTGTCACAGCAGCAGTACGTCTCCCTGAGTTAAATAATTTAGTAATCCTTCCACCTGCTCCCATTTGTGTCATAGTTCCTGTTATTATTGCTGTGTGATATATAGGACACATTTGAGCTGGCTTCTCTATTTGTAGAAAGAGTGTGAATCGGACTCGATGGAGACATAAATCATTTTTTAGGTTAATGTTCACAATGTCAGGTCTTTGTGATCAGGTTAGAAAAATATTTGAGAAACATCTATGATCTGTATAAATCATATGCAATGGCATATTTAAAGTATTATTATGCCATAATGAAATATTCAAATGCAGCCTGCCTGCTTTCAGTGCGATGGAGCAGGTAAGTCTCTAATGATGACATAAAGGCCTGGAAGAAATAAATGGGATTCATAGGAAATGAATCAGAGGCTCCGGGACTTTCAGTGTGACGGATGAGGCCGGAAAGTGGGTCAGAACCACAGGTTGGTTGGCTGCACATCTGGGCCAAGACACAATCACCCAGAGCAATCAGGCATCAGGAGACAGGCTATCCCAGCGTTCAGCCGCTCTGATCATATAACCTGAGGTCAATTATAGATTGCGGTTTACCAAGCTCAGGCCTTGTGGTGATAAAAAAAAAAAAAAAGCTGACAGACGGATCATTTATTTCTATTTCATCTGCCAAACATCCAGCCTTGGCTCGCTCCAAACTCCCGCTGCCTCTCTCTGCTGGAACAAAAGACAGCCATTTGTTAATCAAGGAAAACTCAATTTAGCCACCTTTGACTAATTCTGAATTTTCCACCAAGTCAGTCATATTTTAATCACAGCGGCGCTGCAATTAATCATCAAACTGTTTAGTGTGATTGCAATGAATATTCAGTTACCTACTTAGGTCTTTTGCCCGACCCTTCCTCCCTCCTCGTCTTAATTATATCCTGTTCAGTGGCCCTGTGGTGGAGCGGTGCCTGTTTGCCTTGCTCACTAAGTCTCCCCTTAACAGTCATTAAGAAAAATGACACAAGCTCGGGTAGCGAAAGCACCTCGGTCTGCAGAAATTAGTTTAAAGGTGGAGGCCAGAATGAAATCCCCTCTACAAGCTCTCACTCGGTACGGGGAGTCATAAATCATACTTCCTGATGGGTCACAATCGGAGCGTTCTGCCTTTGAAAGTGCGGGGCCGGGCCACCCCAGGCTACACGGCCGCTCCCTCCAGAACGTTCACGCTTCAGCCTCGATGGGTGGATACCAAACGGAACACAGCTTGTCCAGTGGAGGCTGTGGTGCGACTTGGGGCTGGGTCAGAGTAACGGCTGGCTGCATATCGAAGACTTGTTTTTTTTTTGCATGTGAAAGTATTTGATAGGATTCATAATGGAATATTGCAGGATCATTTGTCCACGTGTGAACGTTCAAACATTCTCTGACTTGTTAGGACAGTCCACCTACTTAATTGCACAATAAACAGTGTATTAGTAGTGTTTTTATTATTTAACTTTAACTTTATTACTTTTCATGTTCTAAGGGTTTTGCTTGCTCATTCGCTTTAAATAGGGCGGCTGAAAAATTAGAACCACATCTTTTTTATAATCCACTCCACCACCCACTACGACCTCAGTGGAACTATCACCTTTCTGTCAGTTTGAAACTTAAAAACTGAGTTTTTATAATTACTAAACTGTAAAAGTAGAATTCATGGCGGGAGCAGTTGTATTGGATTGACTGAATGGTCCAAATGGACAATCATAATTATTTTTATTTGATTTAGCTTTCCTCCTTCAGCTGGGTTTTTTCTTACTTATTATTGATCAGTAGTTTGTATTTGTCTGTTGTCTATGTGTTTTTCCTTCTTTCCTACTTTTTCACACGGAGAGCAGCTGTAACAAAGAGGCAAAACAATTTTCCATGGGATCAATAAAGTTGTTTGAATCTTGAATTAGATTGTACAGGCGTACCTAATAAAGTGGCCAGTGAATGCACATTATCGTTTGCATCATGTCGTTTTGGGGATTAATAAATTATGTATCCATCTAAGTATCTAAATGTTTGCCTCAAAACTTAAAAAGAGTGTTTGCGTCAAGTTTTTTGAGTTATGACAACATCTGGTGAAATTAAGTCGACACAACAAACTTTATTGCGTAGAGTTAATTAGCATTTCCACTAGAAATAATTGCATTTTTATTTCCCATTCACTTAATTACTGGTATTATAAAAAAATATTTAAAGCTGTGTGTTACAGGACCTGCTGTACACGGCACAGAGATATTATAGATTTTGTTATAGCTTATACATTTTGAAGACGACAATATTTTACAAAGACGTTCTATCATTGTAATGTCTTATATCCTATAGTTTTAGTGGATGGATGGATAAAGGAGATCGGCCAACAAACTTGTTGTTCTGCTACACATGGACGTGGACGTGTTTAGCAATGTAAACTCTTCATCAGTGGATAATATTAAATGCCCTTTATGAAATTTGCTCAGCTAGAGTTTTTTATTTTGAACCAGGGGGACTGAAACTGTGTTAGAGCTTTTTCTTTCGTGGAAAAACGAATGTGAAAACAGTTCGGAGCTACTTAATATTTATAAGTGGTCAGCCTCTGCTTTTTTGGCGTTAAGTTACTAAAACTTAACTTAATTGTTTGAGTGAGTGAATGCAGAAATGTTCATTTACATGACACACAAATATAAGTTGCTGTATTTACCAACAATATTATTTCAACACAACTCATGAAAGTAAGTTTTCACTTTTAGAAGTGCATTTAAATCCGTAAATGAGGCTTTATTTAAAATGTTGGAAACATGAATTTAATTTAGTAGTGGTAACAGGTCCTCCGATTTACTACGATGAATCATTTGTGTCTGTAAGTTTCTGACATCTGCTCAGATTTTCTGAATTGGCACATGAAACCGCTCATGATTTCTCATTATTTTTCCTTTGCAGATCTCAGATTGCTCCTCAGATTTAATAGCTGTTGGATTATGTTGATTAAGTGTCGCTTTTGTCTTATCATCCCCCATACACATACCAAAGTACCAGTTTGGCCTCAGAAGCCTCTGACCCTCTGAGAAATTCATGTGAAACAATATCACCTTTTATGTTAATGTCATATTTAAACTCTACTTTGGTAAATCCTAAATGCGTTATTTTTGCTTTGTGTTTCATGTTAGATGGAGGTCAAAACTGTCAAAGTTTTAATAATGATGATGGCTTTTATTGGAAACTGTGTGTTGCTTCATCTCCAATTAAATCTGCCCTTCGACAGCGAATGAGTGTTGATTATAGACTACTTGTATTTAATGGAAAATGGCCACGAAAGAATGAATTCACAAGAAGCTCAGGGTCTTTATGGACAGTTAAGTATAGGTTTAACTCTGAGCGCTCGTACAGTATCTAGCAAAAGGAAAAGACTTGTGCAGGTGTGTTTACACAGTGCGATGCAGCAGCTGCAACAAAAATTTAAAAATTAGACATAACCATGTGTAATTTTTTTCTCAATTTGAAATTTGTTTCTGAGCCAAAGGGAACATCAATTTGCAGTGACATACCCTAACACAAAGAAAAGCAGCAAATTTTAACATTCAAGGTTAAAAAAATTGAAAGTTCACATTTTGTGCCACAAATGAAAAGTAGGTAACATTGATCTTCTGATATACAACTCCATTTATAAAAAAAGAAGCTGAGAGGAAGTCCCAAAGACACAAACAATAGATCTGAAGCCAGAAACAAGTTATGGATCGGTAGCATGTAAAAAAAACCTACGTGAGCATCGAGAGAGCCGCGGTTCGGTCTGTTCTCGGATTATAAGAAAATTATTGCACATCACCAAAGGTTTGCTTTAAATGAAGGAACTTTTACAGGATCCAAAAGATGTAGGTCATAAAATGCATTTTATTAGTACATTAATTTATTGACTTTAACATGTCCACGCTCCAGTACAGCACGGATTCATTTTACACTGCATGCATCTGCTTTTATTAAGCAGTGAGTTATTATTATAATAATTAATCACCCATGTTAGTTGCCTGGGAGCAGATTTGTTGATCTCCTGTGGACAAAAAAAAAAGAAAAGAAAAGAAAGCATCCTTTCATCTTCGCTCTATTCAAAAGAGTCAGCGAGAGGCTATATTTATAATTTGTGCCATCATTTGCAGCCATGCATATAAAAGGTGTACTGTTCATATTTTAATGCCTCTTCAAAACCTGTTTTTAAATTTGAGCATTTAGGGGACAGAAACGAGAGAAAATATAATAAAAAGACAGCAACAATGAAAGATAATTTGGTCACACATGAGGTGAATGAGACATCAGTGTGATAATGCTGCGGTTTTTCCTGCATGTGGTTCAGTTTATCCGAGACGTTTAATTCTTTTTGGATCCATCTGTTCAGTGAGGCGGGACAATCTAACACTTGTGACCAAACAAGCTTATTGTGATAAATTAAGTCCTAATGTTTGTGTCACTTGTGAAATTGCCGCCATTATGTCGGATTGTGTTCCTGCCTAATGACGCACGTTAACGTGTCTGGTAAACAATGTAACGACGCGACTTTGCAAAGTCTTAAAAGTCCAATGACAATGACCCGTTCCATGACGACGCTTCAGAACTTTTCCTGGTCACTTCCTCTCCTATCTGGACATTTCTGCTCGGTCTCATCACGTCAAAGACCAGCTTGTTTAACCTCCGAGGGGTGAAATGGTATCAAAGGTCAATTCCAGCCTCATTCATTTGTGCCTGTTTCATCCCGTTTAAACTTCATTATGACACTCTGCACATACATGCGTCGCAGCTGAACACCTTCCTGATCGCTGCTGGAAAACATTTATTCCCATTCCAGTCCACATTACACGTGAGATTAATTTACTTTATACACACGCCGCAACATCTGTCTGTCACAGAGCAGCGGGTGTTGTCTACGATTCTCATTATAAACCAGTTAATGTCACAACGAAGACGAACCTTTTGTGAAATTTTTATGTTTTTTACAGCTTTTATTGCCACTTTCTTTTCACCTGCAAGAACTCGTTCGTTAATTTGCATAGTTTTATTCTATAAATAAAAAAGATAAAGTGAATCAATACGATAACCACCAGAAACCAATTTATATGTAAAACATCATTCACACACTCAAATCAAAGTGTCCTGCTGAAACACGGATACAGTTCTCCTTGGCCAACAAAGACCGAATCCATCTTCCTTTACAAGCCTCATACAACACTAAATGTCTTCAGTTATTAATGTCGCAGAGGCATTGTCTGTATTGCTGCTAATTTTATGAATAGGTTTGTTTTCTCAGCGTGCAGAACTTTGCTCACCGTTCATATGAGAGATGACTATCGATCCCGTTCTGGCCGGGAGAGACAGATGACTCGGACAGCGTGGTGGAACGTCTTTCCTCACACATCCGGCGTCCTGCCGAGCTGCAGAGTTTGCGAGGCGGGTCGATGTGTGAGCACGACTGTGACATGCATCATCATTTCTCCACGACGCTGTGGATCTGATGACGGAGCAGTAACCTGGGATGCAATAATGTGCTTTTCGAAGCTGGCCTGGCTCTCGGGGGTACGGATCTTTGCACGAGTTTTTCATACTCTTTTCCCTTGCAATAGAATGAAACAATTGCGCGGCTGCTTCATCAGCACCAGCACTTTGTGGGACTCCTGCAATCGAAAGTGGCACAAATACACTTTCAGAAAACTTGCTTATATTAAGCGGAAATAATGCTGAATGTAGTAACTGTTGAGGGTCTATAAATAAATACATCATGCACAAAGGAAGGAAACTGTATTATAAGCTGCTTCACGGGCCCATCCTAAAGTTTTACGTGGCAGTTACCTACTGTACAGTCTGTCTTTCAGATGCATTTCACAGCAGCCGTCTTAATTCCAGCTGTTTCTTCTTCATTAAGACCTTTTACAATGTCTTGAAAACTAAAGGGCTGTGAAAACAGGGCCCCAGCTGTTTCATGTATAGAGATCGTGTGTGTGTGAGTTTTAAGGGAGAAAACGACGTCAGCATACTGCACATTTTCTAAATAAACGGGAGCCTTTAAAACAGACATAATAAAAATTCAACAACTTCAACAACTTCATTGGCAAATACACTAAAGGAAAATGCCATAAATGTTGTGTTACTGTCACCACAGTGCACTGAAACACACTCAATATTGAATTTCTGATCCGTGCAGATGTTGGCTAATTTATGTGGGATCTTCTTAATGGAGAATTTCATTCATTTCTTAATTAGTTGTATTTTTAATAATTACATTACAGACACTTAAACCAACAACAATTTGCTGCTTATCAAGTTTAGACCTGCATTAGTCAAGAACCATTAATGGAGTTTTTTTTTAAACTTCCCATTTCAATTTGTGGATTTTGTTTTTGAACCCGACACCAAGACAAACTGTACTGTAAAGTGTTCTCAACTGTGCGTGGCAAAAAACAGATTTCTGATTCTGATTCTGATTCGGTACTAAGCTGCATATTCAACACGTGCCTTCTCACCACACTCACCAAACAACAACCGACAAAAACGTCCCTATTGGTTGTATGAGAGGGTTATGGACAAATATGACATGTTCTCATTATATAAAGTCTTGCACATACTTAAAAATAGTTGACAAAACCAAACCACAGATCAATCTCTGAATTCATTAAACATTAACAGTGCTAATTATTATAGTGCGGGCGCACTTACAAAAAGGACACTGAAACACTCCTGGAGCGCTTATGATTATAAAATATATAGAATATATATAAAACATTTCTTTAAAACCTGATCTCTTTCATTCCGACAACGGACATGAAAACAGTAATTTGAAAGCAAATGTGGGCAAATACAGGACGCCACTCCAATACAGGCCTCACGTTCAAATGCACAACTTCTCCTTTCTTGAATCCCCAAACTCACATTTAACAAGAGAGGAACAAAGTCAGCATCATTCAGACGTGACACGGTGGCACTGATCTGACCCGCTATAACAGAACCACAGTGAATAGGATCAGAATAAGCTGCTTATATGCACTGCCGCTGCTGTTGATTAAGCAGGACTTAGTCTGACGCGGGGTTGCAACTTTCAGCATTTAACTCGTAGCGTTTAAAGAATGACTGAGAGCGTTTCGGCACTTTAATTCCGCGGCAGAAACGTTAAAGAGCGGCCCAGCTATTGTAGGATGGCAGCCAAAAACTTATTAGAGCAGCTTATTCTGAACTGCACCCAGTACAGATGTTATCGAACCGACAAAAGGTCCAGTTTGTGTTCTGATCAGCCCACACTTAAGACCGAGCGGGTCCCTGCTGTGCGTGGCAGGAGGCACAGCGGGTTGTTACCACGTGTGACCAAATGAAGCAAACTATTGTTTTCATGGTTACAGTAAGTGAGTCAGGCTAAAATCTTTGGACAGGGTTAAACATAAGTAAAATAAAAAATGGACACAATTCCATGATATCTTGCGTTTGTCAGAGCTTTTGAACTGACAAAGGTGAAAAGGAAATGTTAGAGAATAAAAGCAAATCAATCTGCATTTATGGTTTATTCAAATTTACCACCTGAAGCAGTGGTATGAATTTCTGTCGGTCAGAAACAGCCTCGTCCAGAGCCCGACGGATTGACGGATGGGTCAGGAAAGCATAGAAAGTCAACCAGACATGGTCACGTGTCACAAAATTGTCATTATTGTAACTATCCCGAATCACGGGGTACGCGGTTCGATTCCCGGTCCTCCTGGCTACACGTCGCATTGTCCCTTGGCAAGACCCTGAACCCCAGAGCTGTCCCCAGTGTCTGCTGCTTGTGTGTCCCTGTGGATAAAAGCGTCGTGCTAAACAACTAATTGTGGCGGTGACATTATTCTGTCCGTCAGAAGGATTTGCTGGGACAGACTCCTGGACCTGCAAACCGGCCTCGGGATCAGCTCCCTGTTATTTTTGTTTTCATCAAACTACTGTTCAGGCAGACACATTATGACACTGAACAATGTCACGATCTCAGAATTACAGAGGATCCAAACTGATGCAAGTCAACGTGCAGCGCAGACCTCGGTGGACAACAACCTGCTTCCCACTTTGTCAGCGGGTCCTGACAGTGGCGCTTTGTGGTGACAGTCGCTGCCGCCGAACACGCGGCTAACCGGGCCCAGGTCCTTTCAGCGACGCCGCTTTGTCGAGCCCGAACACAGCTCGCAAAAAAAAAAACTCTCTTGTCAATCTCCTTTTTTTTCTCTCTCTCTTTTCTTCACTCTGACTGTTGCTTTATCGCCTTCGTGCAATTTAGGAGATAGCGGGCTGGACGTGCAGTGCATTGTCCCCGTTCCTCGGTATCAGCCGGCTTCATTCCCTCGCACCTCCCTGCTATTATTTATGGTTATTATAGGGTTACGGGAATGTCACCGTGCCTCAGCTTCGACCCGTTCCTCCTCTGTGCGTCTGCTGATTCGGGAGCCGAGGCTTATTCTTCTGTTGCAGTCGTTTTCAATAACGGCTTAATGACTCACATGGAAATGCTAATTGGGTGCCACTCAAACTTAAAGACGTTTTAATATTTTGGAGGCGGGGAGAGGTGGTGTTTTTCTTTCAGGGCTATATATATATATATTCACTCTTCTTTGACAGAGCACTGCTAATAATGCTGTTAATATTGCACAGAGTGACAGCTGACGGTCGACGCACACACGCCGTACGCACGTGTGTGTCTGTGTGCGTCCTCGGTGATTGTGTTCGCGTCTCTGATGTAAATTACTCAAAGTGCTCGTTGCACACTGGCACATCCCATTCACGGAACAAAGAGAGCTTGTCAGTGAGAGAAGCCTTACTTGAATTTCTGTTTGGAGGCGCAGATTGAAATGGGAAAATGTGTGTTATCACAGTGCATACGTTTGCACGACGCATAATAGTCTATGAATTATTTACTCTTGATCCAAATGACTCATTAACACCTCGGCGGGACAAAGCCGCCCCCTCGCTCAGGCTGCGGCAACGGAGCTTTCTTTCTCCCCGCCTGATTGAAAATTCACAGTGATTCTGATTTTCTTGGACAAGTTTGACAGTTGTTAATTAGTTTGTCTTTTTTAATCACTTTGGGAAGCTCCAAATGAAACCTCCACGTCAGTGTTAATCACCGTGTCTCCGCATTCTTATTTCATTGCAGACTTTCCTTTTTCACCACATTGCAAACGCACTCTTGTCACATAACAGTGTGTTGACAACTGAATTTGAGACTTCAGAACTGATTAAACCCAGGAGAGAAATGAGCTCTGGCAGAGTTATTAACATTCGAATATTATTGCATAACAAACACGGCAGAAATAACTTTCAATTTCTACCCATAGTAATTTCATTGAGCAATGGCTGCTTCTTCTATGGGTTAAGGGTTTTTTAGATGCCCTTAATGCAACAGCATACAGTGATATGATAAAACAGTAGTCCTCCAACCACAACTAACCATTCCGAACTGTGGGACAGGGTCAAAGGTCAGAAAGATTTTCTATTGTTGCAGAGGGGATGAAGGTCCAAACCAAAACATATTTTCACCCCAGACTGGAACCAAACCCCTGGTTCCGTTTGACACGGAATGAGACCACCTCGTTTGGTTGAACCAAATTTGGGCGCTTTGGTCCCCACTGTGGTTTGAGCCAACGTTTTAACACGTTCCTTTGATTTGGACCAAGCTGAAAGTTTGGTAGTTGTGAAAAAAAACCCCAACGTTTCTATCACCACAGGGACCATTTAATATCCACAGGTCCCACATCCCCTGGATGAAACCCCTTTGTCTACTGTTACCTGTAAAGTAGCATTCCATTAATTGCCTGTTCTCATCTCTCGTCCACGCTTGTCTGCTCTTGTTCTGGTTCCACTTCTCAGCAGGTTGTCCTGGTTCCCCTACAGCTGTCGCAGACCTTGTTGACCCGGGCGACGACTCAGCTGGTGTGACTCAACTCTCATTAGCAACGAGGTAGGCAGATAGCCCCGGATGTTGGCTACGTCCTAAACAGGAATCGAACCCACCCCGAATTCTTTTATTCTACCTTAGGTTATTCTGGGTTGATTATCATAATCAGACTTCTTTTGACGAAATTCATGTGCAGTGTGGTAAAATAAAGAAAGAAAGTGAGAGATAACCAACAAAATAGGAAAAGCGACTTAGCATAACGACAGGAACAGACAAATAAATAAAGGAGCAATGAGAGTAAACGGTGTCATGTGGGTTGTTTAGTGTATCAGTAGTAGAATTATGACTTTAATTTTTTTATGGCACTCGAATAAACACTGTTCCTTAATGGACCTTTACCGTCTCCCAGAAGTCAGTGGTGTGTTTCCTGGGTGGACACAGTCCTTTCACAGCTGTCATAGGTCAACCTCAATGTTTTTACTATATTTTGCATACAATTTGACCATTAAATAGTATTGTTCTTGTCAATTTGGTTATTTTAAGGCAGTGGCAGCAGCAACACAGTCATTTCCCAATGGAATCAACAGTACTATCCATCCATGTATAATCCACTATCTGCTCAAAAGCCGGCCAGGACACCGGACTGTGTCCCTGTGTTTTTGGCTGTTTAGCATCTTGCACCGCGAGAATGGGAACATTTCTGATGCTGTGGCCCCTTCATCGAAAAGACAGAGTCTTTCCGGAGACATGACAAGAGTTCCATCCTGTCTCCTAGATTCTCCTTTCACCGGGTTTGTCACACATGTGACACGGGGAACGAAGCTCAACCTGCTTCACGCCACACAGGCGCGGCACCCTTTGTTCGCTGATTTTTCCGACCTACCTTCACTATAAAGGATCTGCGTCTGCTTTGTGCGCACGTAGAGATGACTAAATGGTAAATGGAACCCTAGAATTTCAATGCACAAGTGTGGAACTTTATACATGTCTTAGAACCTCGGCCTAAAATAGAAACCACGGCAGAAGCTATGACTTTAAACGCAGCCATATTCTTAGATCCTTAATTGGTCCATAGGTTGAGGGAAAAAAAATGAATCAGTGGTTTGTAGGTATTTATGTCAGTCTGGATGCACTCAGTCAGTAACAGCAACATGTGGCAAAAGTAGACTTCTAACTTTTTTCCATAACACTGAACCCAAACTCACAGTAAAAACAATCTCCACTATATTTTGGATCTAACCGTGATTTGAGGCAGTAGGCCTTTAGATGTAGTTCCTGAATAGAACTTTTCAGACCGAGAGAACTCTGCAGCTGAATCTGTTGGGTCAGCTCTTTTGTTAAACTGGAAATTCAGATTACTCTAACCAAAGGTGACTGCCCCTGCATCTGCTGCCCCTGCAATTAATGAGATGGGTCTCAGGAGTCACTGAGGCAGATCCCCAGATAGAGCTGTCCACTTTATCTTAGCCTACATGGAAACGTTGCAGGCCAGACAATGATTTAGTGCCCGGGCTTCCTGGAAAGGTCACAGCTTCCTGTACCACACGGCGGGACCTCCCTTACTGTATCCACCAAAGAGTAATGGGGGCTGACTCTGCATGCTCCGCAGCTAACATTAACATTTTTCTTTTATGACATGTTCTACTATTCCTCACACTTAAGATACTGTTTTCTTGCAATCTGTTGACCCAATGTAGGGCACGAATCCAAACAAAGCTTTGCAGCCTTTTTTTGTTTCTTGTTGTTGGTGGAATAATTTTCTCATACGTGTGTTGTCATATGTAGTTTTTCACATGCAGAATTCAACAGGCAGTAAGGTTAGTTATTAGTAAAGTAATTTACTTCACTTTCTACACGTGGTCGTCAGTGAAGATTGGCTCTAAAGACGTGCAAAACGATGCCCGGAAAACAAAATGTGAACTTGCATTATTGTCAGTGTTTATGCGAGTAAAAGTCCTGTTGCTGTTGGGTGACGGGACTGCAGGCCCGTTCATTTGGCATTAATGGACCCGTCCCACGCTCTGTGTACTGACACACCCCCGCACATTACAGATGCTGGCTTTTGAACTATGCGCCGTTAACAAGTCAGTCTGTCCCTCTCCTCTTTAGCATGGATTAGCATCTGTGATTTACAGAAAGGTTTTTCAAAATTTGACTTCGAATTGATTTCAAATGAGCTCAGGCTGAGCGAGGCTCCTTCAGCATCTTATTTAGATCATATTTATATATGTGTTTTATATTGTTTCTTTGGGGTGAGGCGGTTAGCGCGGCCACCTCAACGCTAGAAGGTTCCACGTAGGAATCTACCTGCAGGATGCAGCCTTTCGTTTCCTCCGGTTTCCCCCTTTTCCTTAATGCGAAGGTGAGTGTGAACGGTTGTGTGTTGCCATGACATTCGATAAGTTGAAAACATTTTTTTCTTCTGTGTGCAATCCAAAACACAACATCAGCAATGTTCTAGCTTTTTTTAAAAGCTGACATTGTAAAAGTTTTCACTCGGCAATGTGTGTGTTTTGTGTTCTGTTTCATGGACCTTTCAAGCAACTAATGACCCATGTGCTGCAAACCAAGATGCCTACTTTTGTGTTCAGCGTGTGCGAGAAAGATGAACTCGTTCAGAGTCTCAGATATGGCGGCATAAAGCTGATTGCAGCTGCCTTACATCATCACAGTAAACACCACAGCCATCTCTTCTGTGTGACCAGACAGACAAAGCACAACACTAAGCCGCATCTCCTGCGCCTCAAAAGAGCACGCGAGCCGTATTATTTTGATTTCAGACCGTTTGAACGAGTGAGGCGCAAAGAACACACTGAAACCCACCATTATTCCCAACCACACACGCCAACCTGCTCCCTGCGACGTCTGAAGAGAGCAATCAGCGAGGCCGAGACTTCAAATGGCCCCCGTGCCGAGAGAGTCGCATCCGTTCAGCTTAAAGCCATCGGATAAAGACGACCACGCCGGAGTTCAGTTGCATTTGCGAAACAAGACAGAAATGTGTCTATAAGGAAAGTGCTAGAGCAGTTTCAGTCTAGCAGATCAGTTTTTGTTTCTGACAGAATAAGATGTCACAGAGATAATTAACGCTATTAACGTTGACATTCAGCTTCTGCTGCTTCATGGTAGGAGTCCTGTTCGTGGCAGCAGGGAGGGTCAGCTCGCTCCCAGCACACTCATCAAACCACTCATGCTAAGCCATAAAATGAGGACAACTCTCTGGCTTTTAAGAGGAAAACGCTCTCAGAAATGCTCCGCGATCCATTTAATGTAATGACTGCGAAACACACACACACACACACACACACACACACACACACATTATATGAGGGTAATTCTGCAGAGGCTAAACGAGGCTACTCATATGGTGCTGGTAAGAAAAAGTCTTGATTGCACTGAGATCTTGGTATTGCCTCAGGCTTTCTAATCTACCCTGCGAGCACAGATGGTTGGTAATGCCGCAACATTTTGACTATTTGAAACTGTTCGGAGCAGCAGCCCAGCCGTTCACCTTGTTCCTTCAGGCAACTTTCATCCCAAACCCAAGAATTGCTCGCCTTACGTAACTTTAAACCTTTGCCTTAATAAGGTGACCTTCAAAGAGCCTGCAGCGGTTGGCCATCCCGTATTATCTCAACCTTTGATCGGCTCCCATCGATCTCGGCCCCCTCCTAAATGAGCAGAGGTGGGGCGGGCGCCGTTTATTCTGCAGCTTCTTCCACGGGATATAGATCAGTCATTCGGGGTCGACCGAATGATGGCGTCCCTGGAGAGATCTGACTGGGGAGATACAGAGTCGGGCAACAAAGCGAGGCCGATCTCGGATGGGGAAAAACTTTGCTTCCGGAAGGTGACGTACTTCACGCGTTCCCCAGAGAGAAATATTTCAACTTTGCCGGCAAGTCTGCTCAAGCTCAATTGCCGCTGCAGTGGAGGAAAGTCGAGAATGTCTACCATTTTGTTTGTTGAAGACGTGTGATATTAATAGTTTAATATCAAATGTGCATTATTTAACCCACACTTCAGTTTGTTTTTCTACAGCTGCACAAAGCCGAAAGAATGGCAAACCCTCACGGTGTTGACTTCCTCGTGTGACGCCTGATTCCCTCTGTGTTTGTGCGCAGGAAGCCGGAAGACGCGTGAGTGTGACCGCGTAGGTGTCTGCACTGAGCTGATAGCGCTCTCAGCTTGAGTCTGCGCGACACAACTGCACAAACAGCCTTTAAACTTTGATTCAGACGAGGTGAGTCTCGTTATTATCCAAAACCCAGAGGCGCACACCCTCATCACGTCCTGCCCATCGACGGGTCGAGCCGCTCAAAGAGGCTCCCCGCCAAGACGTGCTTCTTCCCTTTTCCTCTTCTCTCTCTCTCTCCTCCATCCCTCTGCTTTCTAGTCTGCGGGAATTAGAGGGAAAACCGATCTTCAAAGAACTTTATGTTCTTTAAATGGTTTGAAGGCTGCAACAAAACACCAACAGGTGCAGCTGAACCCGGCTGGCATTATCTGTTCGCGTCACAGAGAGCATCGGCAGCTCAGCGAGCTGTCACATGAAAACCTTGTGCGTTCGGGGAAGCAACTTGTCTAAAATGGAGGGGGAAAAAAGCCTAGTTTAATTTTATATGAAACGCTGCAGTTGTGTGGGCTTTGAAAGGGTTTCACGCTCTGCGGATCATGAAAGTTTCTCAACCTCGATAAAAAGCTCGATGAAAGACCCTGCAAACCTTTTAAATGAGGCGGCTTAGCGTGCGCGCGAAATGATGCAGCACCTCATGCTTGGATGGCAACTTATTTTGCGGTGATAAGCACTTTTCAGATGTACTATTTATCATCTGATCTGTTTGTCGCGTGTTTCAAAAATATGCAATGCAGGTAAAATAACGCCTGAAATGAAAGTGAAGATAAGCGCCGTGCAGCTAATATACTCGGGACTCCATGGGTGGCCGCAGCACTACTTTTCCATCTAGTGCCTCATTAACCAGTGTGAGACAGAAATTCTGTATATTTCAGTTCATGTGTGAAAACAGGGGCTGTGAGCAGGGAGGGATTGCAGAACAGGTCACCATGAAATCTGCCTCCTGTTGAGTCCGTGCACCTGAGGGAGGCACAAATCATCCCGTGGAAAAAGCAAAACATTGCCAAGCAAGGTTGACAGGCCAGGTTGGCGTCGGCGTCAGTGGTCAGGTAATTGGGTTCTCAGCATGAAAATAATATGACTGGTGTCAGGCGCCGCTGTGTCTCGGTCACAACGAGTTCTGCTGGTTTGTCGGAGTAAAAAGATGTGCAGCGCTTCTGAAGTATTACATTTTTAATGTAGCATCTACTCCAGGATGCAAGAAAAATAAAAAATCCATTCACGGGAGCGTGGATGTCCAAAATGCTACTTCCTCCGCATAAGAAATGTGACTCTGGTAAAACAGGCAGCTGCCTATTGCTAACGTGGCCGTCTGAGTTCACCTGTATCTCTGTTAGTCCACCTGTTATTTTTGCAATTATTCAATGTTTTCATCTATTCGTAAAATTTAGGACTGCGTAGCTTTTAATTTGACGTTTGTCTTTTCTCTCTTTAGATGATGTCACAGCTTGAGTTTTCCAGTGCTGCAAAAATCATTTGAGTGAAAAACAAGTTCAAATCAAACTTTCACAGGTTGCTCCACCAGACTTCAGTAAAACGATATGAGAGGACGCGTTTTTTGTTCATACAATGCAAATAAGATCTTTACTTTTTAAATTTATAATTGTTTCATCTTTTATAAAATCATCATTTGACCAATATTTTCTCTAAAATACTGGAGTTACTGGATTTTATATTTGCCACACTGCATCTACCATGTTGAATGACATATGGTACAGCCACTGTCTACATAGATATGTCTAATGGTATGTACCACTTTAAATATGTACATGGTACAATATTGTGCAATAAGTGCTTGTATCTTTATGTAATATAGCAAATTGTAAGTAATAATAATATTCAGAGTTAAAAATGCACAATGCTGTGTCATTAATGGTACAGTGGTACCACAGCTGTACTATCTGTTAGCATATGTTACCATAGAACATTTTCCACAGTAGCATCTTTACGTACATGGGTATTGCACATTCCACGTCAGCATATTTACACGACACTGGCAATTATACCACAGCACTATATATCATAGAACGTGTACCATCGAGCCACCGTGGTGCAGGTAAATTTCTCACAGGTCCACGTGTTGAGATGATTTATTGAATAGGGGTGAAACTATCTCATGGTGCCAGAAGAAAGTCAGTGAGTCACTAAAAACTCCAGCCTTCATCCTCAGGGGACCATGACCAGGACTCCTGTGACTGCGACCTGAATCCTGCCACTGGCTCTTTTTTTTGTGTGTGTGTTTCTGTGTATTTTGTATTTTGAACGTCTTAATTGTTGTGGAGCAAATGTCGAGGATGTAGATGACTTTCAGTCCGTTGCCCTCACCTGTAATCCTGTAAATCCAAGAGAGGATTCAAGGGAGCCGGTTTTACTCGCATGTACTGGTGGATGGGCCACGAGCCTGTGCATCTAGACTGGTTTCAGGCTACATTTCATGGCCATGTTTGTTCTAAATCTACACCAGTGGATGAGACTCAAAGAACGCTGATGACACGGCAGATGGCAACAAAAACATCCCGCCAAACCCTTTTGTCTTGTCCCTGTATATTTCATTTATTGTAAATCGTTTTGATTTTTACTTTTGCAACTTTCAGCTTTTTCCACGTTTTTGTTTGTACTTCTGGTTGAGTGCATGATGAACACCAATTTTGCTGTAATTTTATTTCTGTTTACTGTAACAATGCAGGATTTTGCCTGTTAATTTAGAAGCCAAACGAACAAAATCACCAAGACTTTTGTTTTGGATTTAATGTGTTGTTCGCATATAACAGGCCTCAGCATGTGCTCACTTGGCAATCAAAACAACAAAGCTGTGGTATAATTTGTTCTAATTTAGAGCTGTCAGTCACTTTCGGAAACTGGGCTTACACTTCATAGTCAGCTCATTCCAAAAGGCCTTATTTTGGGTGTTGGACTGTAAAAACCTCAACACTTACAAGCAGTCTGTGAACACACGAGTTTTTTAGTTAAGGGCTGTTTGACTCTCTGTTAAAGCTTAGAGACACTTTCCTTTGGACGAACACCAAAAAATGGTTGGGAACACCTTTGGCAGAGAATACGGTGTGTCTAGGCCTTGAAATGTGTTCGCATAGGCACCACAGATCACATCATGTTTGCAAAAAGATAAAAATAGTGTGGAGTTCGATTCCTTCTCCAGTATGTTAAATAGTCAACTGTGGTGGACTTAGCACGACGTAAAACTTGCAAAGGCCAAGAGTGGACCTCCAGAATGTCCTCTGAAGACTCACTGACTCGTTGTTGGCAAAGGTGTAGTGACTGGTAAGTCTGCTGTTGGACAGGTACATACACGTACGTCTGCAGGTGTCCCCGCTTTAGAGCTGTCTGTCCTCTAGTGCAGACATGTTGTCCATGACTTTACATCCAGAACTTTGCTGCCTTGTTCCTTAACGCACAATTGGTTAAGTTAAAAAGTCAAAAAGTCGTTCCTGGTGGCTGCCACGTTTTAGTTTAAGAATTTTAGGCAAGAATTTTCAGATGCAGTGCAGAATCTGGGGTATGTGTCAATATCCAGACTGTCGGGTCATTCCCAACTGCGTCTTGCCCCCAGTTTACTCATCAGAGCCAGATGCCAGAGCCCAAAATCTGCCAAAGTTGCTCAGAAAAGTCATTGATTGTGAACTGTCCAGTGTTTGACCGTCTTTGCTAGTCTGCTGAACCATGACTTCAGATGCACCTCCAGGTGACCTTGAGTGAGCTGAAGCAACATTCATACATGTTGTCCAGTCTTATGGGAGGTCTTTCAGGGTTATATGAATGGCTGTGACCTTTTAGAAAAGCCCGGGCACTAAATCATGTGGCATGAGCTTCTATTCGCTAAGATAACGTGGACATCTCTACCTAGAGATCAGCAGCTCATATGACCTCTGCCATTGATTTCTATCAAATTAAGCATGAGACTCTAGAAGAAGAAGCCATGCACATAGTTTTATTTGCCAGGGTCGTTAGATTTTTCTCAGAGGTTTCAGCATCGGGGCAATTCTCGACTTCCTCCTGTAAACCTACAAAACCACAGCTGTTTATGTGAGGCCACCGCCTTCAAATACTGTAGCTGATTAATCTGCCAAGCAATCAAATGTTATAAGACGTCTTAGTTTAACAAGCCACGCTAATAGTTTGGAGCAAGACGGGATCCCCCGAAGGCAACGCAGCACACTTTAACTTTTCCTTTTACAAGCACTCACTTGTGTGAAGCTGGAGTGGTCTCATTTGCACAAAATCAAAGTAATGGTCCGTGGTGATTTGAGGGATAGGATTAGATGCATACTTTAGAAGAGTGGTAATTGCAGAAAAAACACGCTCTTTTCTGCGTGTTAATCAAACCTTTTATCTGTCATTAAAAGAGCAAATGGGCGTCTTTATTTTATTGACTGGGGTTTTGCAGTTTGGGATCTTTAGTGAAAAAAATGTCAGGAATTAGTACAACAAGCAGCAAGGGCATTCAAACAGCAGCACTCACGCTATCTGGAAATCGTTATATGCTTATCAAGATCTGCACAATGTCCATGAGTATGGTCACTCTTATATGTGCGTGAACATTTTGTCAGATTAATTATGTTAGTAGCATAATAATAATAATACGTTAGCAGAACACTAACACTAGGTGACAATATAATTTTAAAAAACGAATAAAAAAAGAAACTAAAGGTACGTGTTACCTTTAGTTTACGTGTCATTCTATAACTCGCTGAGGGAGAGTCAGCTCCAGTAAATTCGTGCATCAGAATCTGGTTGCGTCCGTAACTTTTTAGTGTCCCCCAGAACCATCATAAACAAATGTCGTAGCAAAGTCTGTTGATTGTGTAACTGATCCACTTTATAGTGCACTCAAACCTCAAACCTCAAGCGTGTACCCTGACCTTCATCTCACAATCCCGCAATGCGTTGTCCCATTTTAGAGATGTTAAATTATTTTTGTGCGCCTCAAACAGTTGTTAGTGATGAGGCACCGTGACAGTGAAGTGTCCGAAATGTCAGTTAACTGAACTATTGACTGAACTCAGTGTACAGTTGCTCGTGGTGATATTTCTGTCGTGTTGTGGTTTTACTTCTGTTGTGTGTTTGTCTCTTAACCCTGCGCTTGTGTTGTCAAATTGATAAAAATTACGTTTTTTAAATTTGCATGTGCTGTGAGCTCTCCGGGCCACTGCACATTGTACAAATAATGGTGAATTATTTCAAAATATGAAGAAAATATGAATAGATTTAACTTAACTTTAACTTTTCGCATGGCTATCACCAGTGATACATATTTTAGAGATGAGCTTAGTCTGTGATCTTTTTGTAAAATTTATTTCAGGTAATATAAAATAAATGTTAATGCTGAATTATTCCCAGTGAGGCAATCACCGAGCTTCAACCATTGACACAGTTATTATGCAAGTCATTTTCATATGTCTGTCCCAGCACGACAAGGGGGATGAGGCTTATTAGTGATATGGCTCATCTTGGATGGGAAATGGCATCGCGTTAAATGCTCACCACTGAGACGCAGACTAAGTGGAGATCGCAGCGAGAAAGACGTTTCTTGTGAAGTGCAACGTTCTCTTGGTGACTTCATTGTTCGGCGAAAGCGCTCAACCCGAAACCCACTGCGGCACAATGCGAAGCAGTTTCAGCTTCGATTACTGACAAATTTTTAAGTGAGCGAGTAGAAGGAAGTGCCTTCATTACCAGCAGTTAGCCTTGATGGCCGTCTTCGATTGGCTCTTTAGGACGTCCACGACGCTGCCGTGGAAACACATGCTGCCATGCTGTAGCGCGAGAGCACTTGAGGAGAAAGGGAACGTCAGGCTGCCACACAAACAGACGCGGGCCTGTTCGCAGCGTACGCCGCCTGAAATTAGGCCAGAAACTCGCGCGTTTCTCTCAGCTGGCAGCGTCTGAAGAGATGTGCTTCGGGACCATTTCAAGCAACCGTGCTACATGTGCTATTTGCCGTGTTTTAGCAGCCATTTGAATTGCCATTTGCATCACAGATGGAAAAACAGGAGTGTTCTCTCTGCTGCTGTCAAGGCCACTTTAAAGCCAGCAAACTTTGCAGATCACGTAAAGAAACAAACATTTGACGATCTGTCCTCTGAGGGACGCCTTTCAATTATTTTGGCATCATTTGAAGGAGGAAGATGCCACGCTGTCTAGTCTCGTCTGCGCTTACAGATTATTCTCATACTCTCATACTCAAACTGTGTTGTTACACAGCCACCGTGGCACATTTGAATTTCAAAGTTTGCTCTTCCCAAGGAGAGTTTCCAGAGTGACTTTCACAAACGCAGTGGAAAGGTTTGTTTTCTTTTTTTTTTTTTTTTTTTGTCATTGTTCACTCAGTCGAGTCCTGAGAGACGTTGTTTGTCGGTGCCAATTGAGAGTGAGCCTCCTCGAATATGGTACGTTAAAGCAGGAGAAGGAACCGCTGCAATCCCGGAGAAACAGCATCTCCATAAAGATCTGCGACAACATCACTATACATCACATCTTCAACCCCGCCTCCTGGAAATTATGTTCACATGTAAGTGATTTGAAACAGCAAATATAATTTGAAGGGGAACATAATTGTATCTATGAAATGTTTTTATTAATGTTAGGAGGAAATGTGGTTAGGTTACACAGTTGGCACTGAGCTTAAATATAAAATAATATATGACAAATGCAACCTCTTACTGAACTTTGGTTATGGTTATGTTTGGTGACTGGAGTCACCAATAAGCCCAACACGCATGTTGTTGGACTGTGGGAGGAAACTGGGACATGTGGAGAACGTGCAAACTCCACACAGACAGGTGACGGACAGTCGGGGACGCGAAGCCACAACATTCTCTGTAAAAATAAAGCATTCATGTAGTTTTTAATTTACCGTTTATACCAGCATGCAGTGTTAGTGTGACCTACACTGTGTGGCCTTGACCTTTCTACTCAGCAGTAGAAAAAGGTCAAAATATTCAATATCCTTAGAAGTCTCCACACAGTGTGTACAAGGAGGCGGAAAATTCTGGAAGGTTTTCGGCATTTGCAGCACAGTTTTCCCTGAGCAGACTTGCTGTAAGTTGTGTCATAGCATCAATGTGCAAAACAGTATCATATAATCAAAAGTATGGCTTCTTCAGGATTACTCTGCACATTTTTTTGTGCAGTCGATGTAGAAGTTTTATTAAAAATAATAAAGAAACTGCATTAGAATATTCAGTTTTAGATACAAAAAGCCTAATCTAAAGGATTTGGATTATTACAGTAAATTCTGTGCTCTCCTTAAATTCAACAAAATGCTACCGAGCCCCAACATCAAAGGCCTTGTGATCAGTGTCAGGTGGCTCGGAAAAGTGCTGATATGCAGCACGGACTAAGAGCAACATTTGCCATAATTGGGAAAATAGCCCTGCATGCTCACATCATGGAGCCACATTGATTTTCCATGTATTCAGCCTTCTGTTCCTGAAATTCAGAGGTGCGAGTGGCTGCGGAGGAGAAGCAGCTCCTGTGGGAGCAGCTGGGTTCTGAGGAAGCCATGTTCC
Organism: Channa striata; assembly: GCA_033026295.1. NCBI lineage: Eukaryota > Metazoa > Chordata > Actinopteri > Anabantiformes > Channidae > Channa > Channa striata. Next base: position 23,910,166 of record CM065176.1, on the reverse strand, counting down.
TGATGCAAACACAAGCCGGCGTGGATGTGTGTTTGCTGCTGCGCTCTCGCGTATGTATGCGCGCTGGCTTCATCTGTCTTCCTCTTCACGTTAAGGGCAATGACTCATGCTACGGCGAGGGCCAAAAGACAAACAAGGCACAAGCCGGAGACCACCTGCCGGGCTGGAGAGCAGGGCGAGGGGAAGTGGCTCGCTCTGACATCCATCTCGGCTCTGATTCATTATCGTCTTTATATGAGCAAAAGGTTGCCGTCTGTGGATTCTGTAGAAAGTGCATGTGATGCATTTGTCCGCCTACTTTCCCCTCAAGGCTGGGCAACCCTTTCCTCCCTCACTGCCAACTCTAAGCACTGTTATTTAGAGTGATGCATTTCCCTCTGCCTTCCTGCTGGAGTGGACTCTCCATCACCTACACAAACACAAAGTCACGCACACACACAAGCAGGGGGAGTCGCACACACACACGTGTCCACGAGTGTGTGCCGGCGCTCGTGGACGCTAACACGAGCGGACACGTTGACACACACCTGCACACACATGTGCAGGAAGTGGAGCGGACACGTCGCAGTGTCCAGGGGCAGCAGGTCTGCTCCTGTGCAGCACAACTTTCTTTTAGACAAGCCGCTTGTTTCTTTGCTGCGGCAAAAAGACAACGTAAAGCCACCGCGACTCTTCAGGCCCTGCTCACGCCGGCAGTGACAGTCCCCAGTTATTAAATATGGATGTGTAAAAATCATCAGATCACAATCTTAGTCGCAGTTAAATCCAGACGCTTCACCCTGTCCCAGGCATTTAATATTGTCTTAAAAATAAATCAAAAACCCCCTGTCATCTTATAATTAAAAAGATTAGTTTGGGGAAAAAGCATATGATTAAAAAATTATGAGTTGGTTTATAACAGTCCAAAAACAAAAGGTGATGTGATTACACAGATGCCTCGGATGCCCGGTGATAGTTTCCACAATAAAAGCCCAGAGATGGACCATTGTCCAAGTTTTTGGATGTCGTGTTTTTTCCAAGTGTGTCCTAAATGAACACAGAGAGATCTATGTAATTCATCTTCCGGTTCATATCGGCCCACCAAAATCCACGGCCCAGTTCTGTGGACACATGTATTCATCAGTCGTTCCAGGAATTTGCAACTTATCAGCTGCAACAATGAAAAAACTAATAAATTCTGCATGACGCTGATTTAAAACGTCATACAAATAATGCAGCACGCTTCTTGTTTTTTGTAAAAGCTGTTGAAGTCATCCATTTCAGGCCACTGCACTAAACAGTTCAGACTGATGAATGCGTATCTACAGCTAAACTAAGGTGTAAGTCTGAGTTTGTTGCATCACGTTGATAAATTCTAAAAGTAATATTTTTTTTGTTGTTGTATAAAATTTCCTCTGTGTTTTCTGCAAGTTGAAATGGAATGAGAATAAAAAAGAGAACAAAAACACTGCAGCTTTGGAACATCTCCACAATCTAAACTGTTTGCAATATGTGAAATGTTTTGCCCCATCACTTTCACAAATCTGCCAACATTGACTCCACCTCTCTGTGTTTAACATAAAATAAGATGTTTTTAATAAAAATATATTCAACTAATAAATGCTGATGTCAAATTGTACTTGGAGAATTAATTTGTGCCAATACTTGCAATTTGACCTAAATATGGACTTTGCGTACGCACACCTCCTCTGCACACAGTGTGTCACATTTTGCTGTGTGGGGGGCTGTGGGCGGCTCAGAGGGGCCCCGCTGACCCTGGTCCTCAATGACATCATTGAAATTAGTGCACATGTAAAGTATTAGTGCACACAAACAAAGACATTTGCCTTAAATTTTGAGGCGTCCATTCTCTCTTGCAAACACAAAAATGAGGAAAAGCCCCAGTGGACACACTTGGATAACGTTACGCTCAGATATCCACATCCTGACCAAACGAGTCAGTACTAGTAATCAGGCAAAGTGGGAACAGAACCCTTCTGTGAAGTCTGAGATTTATTTTCACCTGAGGTCATTTTGGGAATATTTGCCATTCGACTGAGGTGAGCTTACAACAGTTCGGTATCCTGAGAGAGATGCGAGGCCTCAGCTGTGGGTCCCTTAGGTCAGAAGCACAAAGTGAAAGAAACTTCAACTAAGCAGCAAGAAGTGCAGCTACAAAAAATAAATATGTTCCATTAGCGTCTCTGAGACTTGTAAACGTGGCTGTCAGCTCGTGTTGGTCTCAGTTATGGTTCCGGGAATAGAAATGGACAGTCACGGAGAAAATTCAGGTACGAGTGGAAATTTCGAGCTGAGCGTGAAGGCCTGTGGAGGGAATCTCTCCGTATTTGTTCCACTTTTCCTTTCGGTTCTCCATGGCTCCAGCTGCTCACCTTTCCTCGTGCAGCCTCCTCCATCCACATGAACTCATCTGTATATCGGGGCCTCTGGCAGCTGGCGAGACACTTCAAGGATCTTCTGTTAATGCTTATGCATTCCGCGCCCCGGCTCCATATTTTCCCAGTTGGTGCGGTCAGGGGAGCTAAAGCGCTAAATTGCTGTCTGGAGATATTCGGTGGCCGCTAAAATGTTCTTGTGCAGTCCAGTGTGCGTTTAATTCCTGGTTAATCAGCAGGGGCAGCGCCGCGTGTAAGCAGATTAGTCGGACCCTTATTCATCCATAACAGAACAGATCAATGTCCGTCCGTTTTGTTAGAGGAGATCACTGGCATGTAACAGGTTATTTAGCTTGTCATTTACTTGCCAATGAGATTAAAGAAAACTTCACGTCCCAAGAATTCTCCCAAGTATGGACGACTAGAATCTGAGCAAAGAACTTGTAGCTGTAAAATATCTGCAGGTTGGACGAGGACAATGAGGACATGTGTCCCGATGGTTGTACCGCAGAAACAACAGAGAGAGAGAGAATGTCAGGAGTTCTCACAATTACTGTGAACCATGTAAATGGAAACACAACCACATAGCAAGTATCTGAGCCACGTCTGAATATCTAAACTCTGAAGTCCCGTAGACTTTAGTTGTCTCTCCCAGAGGCCTGAGGGTCCTCAGACCAGAGAGAACAGGGGATGAATATGCAGAGAGCCGCCAAGTCCTTTATTCTACTTTCATGCCTCTTTGTGTCAGCGTTACCCAAAATAGAGCGCTTCCACTTCTATTTTCAGATGTTTTTATCCCACGAAGCAGACCAACGTGTTCCACAAGCAAAAAAAAAAAAAAAAAAGCAACCTTGAGTGGTGCGATTCCAGTCCTCCGAGATTATAAGCAGCGGATGAAGCGCAATATGCATGCATATGATTAAAACCATCGAAAGTAACTGGGGTCAGAAGTCGTTTCACTTGGCAACTGAATATTCATCAATTTCACCCTTAAACCGTGCAATGATTAATTGAACCTCCAGTGTGTTTAAAATATGAATGAGCTCCTTTCAAAGCCTAAACTCTCAGGGACGGCAAATCCAAACTGAGCACTTCATGTTTAATGCATGAAGCACTTATTGGTTTATCTTAGTGAGACCACTTTCTGCCGCCAAGTGTTTTTTCTTCACCGTATCGTCGTCTCCAAGAACGTACAGGTTTTAGAGTTTATTCCAAACGTAGATTCAAACGTTTATAGCCTGCCTTTGCCTCTGTTTGTCCACACCTTCGCTTTCCCCCCACCATCGTCAGGTCTTTTCGGGAGGAAGAGAACAAAAAATCACTGACGCTAATGAGGGAAATCATCTAGCCACTGCCATCTTTGCAAGAGCATAGACACTCCTTTGTTGCCCTGAGCGTTGTGCGTCGCCCAGTTGTGCAGCCAACCAACCTGTGGTTCTGACCCACTTCCCGGCCTCATCTGTCACACTGAGACTCCTGGAGACTGCGATTCTTTTCCCATGAATCCCATTTATTCCTCCCATCATTACAGACTTACCTGCTGTGTTGTGCTGTAAGCGAGCAGGCTGCATTTGATGCATGTGATGAATTAGCAACGTCTACGAGAGGGTAAATTCACTAAGAACATCCTACCTCCTGTTCTTTTAGCAGATGGCTGGTCATGTATGGATTTCTCACAGTTTTAAACCTGCAAACCTGCAGCGTTTACGGGAAATACAGTACGCTTTGTATTACTTTTACCTCCATCTTCAAACACGGGATCACGGCCCTAATTCAGGCCTTAAGGAGCCACAATCAAACACAGACTCCCTGGGAACCCTAGAAGAAGTCATCCATAAACCACACATCACCCAGCGGTTAGCCAGCCTGTCCTCCTGCTCCATATACATCAGCTGCAGCCTGCTGAGGAAACAAATGGACCAAGACGTAAATAAATTCACTGGAATTTCCTAGAAAGACCGAAAAAAAACTGAGGCAAGGATGACAAATGTACGGTCAAAATGAACAAAACTCCATTAAACACTTAGTTTGCTGCTTTAGAAATGATCTTCTGTACTCCTAGCAGTGACTTCAAACACACCTTGACATTGTGTATTTCAGGGGTGTCCACCTCTGGTCCACGAGAACTGCAGCCCTGCTTATATTCCAACTATACCTTTGAATGGACATGTCTGATCCGGGTAATCAGTTTGATGTAAACTTTGTAATCAGACTAAAAGTGACCCACTCGCACAGAAGAATGTCATATCACATGCACTACGCTGGGTATGCATCAGTAAACATGGATGCAGCTGAAGTGAACCGTTACGTTTTGATTTTAAAGTTGTTGTGCAATGGAAGCTGACAAACTTTTAAGCAAGTGATTATGAGAAGAGATTAAGAGAAAAACAGTTGACACGTCTGTACGGAGATGAGGGTGGATGAAGAGTCGCAGCCGTGATGTGAGCGGCTTCACGGAAGCAGATTTCATCCAGAAATTTGTGGATGTCAAGACATATCTTTGATTACATCTCTCAACGTCTCTCCACAAGATTGTTGCGACATAATCGGTTGCCGGTACCAGAGGTAAATATGTAAATAAAATAATCGTAAGTTGTGAGAACGACTTGAGGGACACCTTCAGTGATACTGAGCTTGCTTCTTTTAAAATATCTCTCTAATTCTAGCTGTAAAATGCCTCCAGGAACTTTCATTTCAGATTATGGTGTCTTGTTGTGATCATGGTCAACCTGCCGTTCCAGAGCTCCAAATGACATCATCTGAGCTCCTAATGATGAAAAACTCGTGACCGTGATGTCATCCAGCAGTTCTTTTTAGACAGAAGCAGAGAAATATTTTTATATAAGGTAGTGAATGGGTAGCTCATAAGCATTAATGTACAATTACTCCCTAAAGTGAAGCTGTAGAAGGCAAGTTGAAATGGTGAAGTTGCCACTTGAGACTAAAGACTAGAATCTTTACACAACACACACTTAACCATCATCTCTGTCCACCCATAGCGCCAACTTATTCGGACTGACCCTGACCAGCAGGTCCAACCAGTCAGCAGGACTGAATCACAATCATAAATTGCCATAAAGCGTGTCCCAGTCTTTGGACACTCCTCTTGAATTCTACTGTTTTTGTCTTTTGACAGCTTTACAAAAAAAAAAAAAAGAGAGAGAGAGAAACAGCGCCGCCCTGGTGGCTTCCGCAAGTGCCATTTAAGTCTTTTAAATAAGAATTCAACAAGCAATCATCACGACAGTAATGTCTGAGTCCATCTTTTACTGCTCATTAACTTGACTGACTCTAGTTCAAAATGTCTTGACTATGAGCAACTGGCCACAGATGGAGCTGATTCCCCGAGGGAAACCCTGACTGAGAGAGCAGGGGACGGTTTATTGGTCTTGCTCAAGGACACTTCAACATAACAAATGGCTGCTGATGGAAGAATTATTGTTCTTCTGTGGCAACCGAACCTTAAACCTTTTGGGTTAGTGAGGCTTGGCGTGGCTGAAGTTCTGCATCAGAAAATTAAACTGCTTTTTTCCTAATCAAAGTATCAGATGATTAAAAGGAACGATTCCCTATTGATTTCCAGTTGGAAGCACTCAGAGACATGTTTTGTTTATTGCTATTCTGCAAATCAGCGGAGCGCAGCGGGAAGAGAGAGCAATTACAAATGCAAATTCCCAATAAGTGCCTGGAAGGTATGTTGAAAGGTCCTCTGAAGGATATAATTACAGCCTGGCTTGATTACATTTAGAGGGAGATGAGGAGGAAATATTCCTGAATTATTCAAGCAAACAAAAAACACCCTGCAAGCATGCAAGAAGCAAGAATTAGCACCAATCTGATGAGGTTTTTGGTCTGTCTTCACTCAAGAGATTGACATCACAGGGGATCGAGTATAAAACCCGTTTTGTTTGCTTGCCTAAAGCGTTGCCAGTGATTTCTCTCAAAACATTTGCTATTCTTCATTAAAATCCTATTTCCACTACGCTAAAATTATATCTCTTTTTTCCTACTTAATGAAGCCGAGAATGGAGATCGTGTGAGGCCAGCGAGGCACATTATACCTTTTTTATTACGAGCCTTCCTGACATTAGCTGAGATTAATGTGGAGTGGAGTCGTTGATTAAACTGCTCTCTAACTGCTCTGATCAACCATCTCTTTAGTGAATGACGGGAGACGGAGAGAGTGAAGTGATGCTTTGTCGTCGCAAGGCAAGCCCACTTTTCTGTAACCTCAGCCAACCTAGCCGGCAGAAATGGTTGCCTCAATATAGTAAAGTACGTGAAAGTTTGACCCGTTTTTGTCATTTTACTGATGATTTCTGAACATGTCTATTGTAAAAACACTTACATACTCTGATATTGAAGACTATATATTCTGCTAAAATATCCAAACTTGCAGAAAATGTTCAGTTTGTCTGACTATAATGATTTTTGTGGTTTTGTTTAGCCACTCGAGCACACGGTTAAGGTTAGAGAAACGTTGTGGTCACACACAATATTTCTATTTGTTCAATCTTTCTTTAAGATCAACCAAAGTGCTTTTCTTGCCTAAACCTAACCACGCATTGGAACGTTGGGATCGAACCTTCAGGCTGTGATGGCCCAGCGCTGCACTCGGTACAACTTCTTCAACCATGTCCTTGCAGCTCTATTCCTTAAAGAAAAAAACACGTCAGAACATAATCGTTCAATTCAACTCAACTTTATTTATAAAGCACAAAAGTCAGTAACTTTGTTTCCTTCCAAAATTGCATTTCTCTAGCTCTAAAATAGTTTGTCTGCTGTTAGTACGTATCGGACAAGGGGTTTTTAGGAGCCCAAAGTCCCTCTCACATTTATTTATCACAGCTGCCAGTGCTCACGTTTGTGCACAGAACTAGTGAAGAGCTTTTTGGATCTGGCCAGAATGACAGGATGTTGTCATTTGTGTGCTTAGCAACAGGATGCTGATGCAAACAGTGGGAGGAATGGGGCCTTCAGGGTTCCATCTAGTGGGTTCCATAAATGCAGCTCTCCCTGACAGGCCCCTGTTTCTGTGATTCTGGGAAACCGCGCTCCTGCTTCGTGAACAACTGTAGTTACTGTGTGTAAAGACGTAATGTAAAATGCATGTAAATGTAACAGTCGGGAAACAGCTGTTGTTTTGTCTCAACTCAGCGGGACTCGGCACAAAGCAGATTGTTTAGTTAATGCAAGAGGCAGCACGCTGCAAAACAAAATTCAAAAAGGTATTTTGATCTTGGCGTTCAGTCCTGGTGTCAAAGAGGAAGATAATTTAATTTGTTTATTCATGCATTAATTATAAACTGTCGGCTAGTTGACGTTTTTCCAGAGGATTTTGAACTTGAAACATGAAAATGGTAAATGCCTCATAATTATAACATGGGAAGTGGCTCTTATCGCTTGGCTTCAACACTAAAAACTACAGTACGTGACCCCGTTTTAATACGTATTTTTCTTTGACTCTCTCACTAATGTTGACAGCGGAGTCAAAGCCTCGGTTTAAAGGGCTTTAAATGGCCAGGGAAAATTCAATTAGAGAGAAGAAACTAACCATCCACACCAGACTTTAATTTCTACTCCTCACTTGTGCTCAACAAAAGGTGTCCAACGTGGACGAGGAAGTGGGGAAGATTAATCTCGGTGACTCCGTGACCCATTTGGAGGAGTGTGTCTGTCTGCGTGTGACTGAAGAAATCAGCGTGACCTTTGGCGTAACCGTACGAAGGCAGATAATGACTCTCAGCAGGGAGCTCGGAGTGTAAATTAGGGCTGCTTTTCACTTTGTTATGGAGCATAATCAAGACTCTGCTCTGACGCCTCTGGATGGAAATTAGCTGGAACGAGGCAGTGAACTGTGAAGGGCTGGGGCATTATGAGGACAGGTGCTCGCTCATACAGATAAACTCAGTCACTGATACACTCTCCATGTGCACACAGACACACTTATTCACGGTGGGACACACACACACACACACATGCACTTGACTCCTGCTGTTTAACAGATTAGTTCATCCAAAGTGGAACAATCAAACCAGTAACTTAGGACGTAGTTGTGTCAGTTTCCTTATTGACGCCACATCGTCAACTTTATTTGTTCTTACACTTATTAATAAAACACGTTTCACACGGAATCAGTCACGGTCCGTTTGAATGAGCAAACCTACTGAACAGACCTACCAGGAAGTCATGTGACAGTATTTTAAAAGAACTGGGTTAAATGACACGAAAAGACCGTAAGAGATCCAAAACACCTATGAAACTTAAGAGCAGAGAAATAAAAACAACAGTGACTCTTGGCGTCTGTGTCCTCTGGAACTAAAATCGCTCTCGATTCGCTCTGGACAACCTGCAGCCGAACCGTTTCGCGTTTGAGCCTTTTCTCAAGTTCCTCTGTAGTGTGGCTGATTTCTCTCGCTCGGTGGAAAGTCCACGATGGCAAAACGGGATTTTCCATCAACATGTGTGTTCAACACGACTGAGGAAGGAAGAGCAGCAAACAGGCTGAGGGAGATGTGGGTACCAGCAGATACGCAGATATGTGCTCCACGATTCAGCACCTGTCCAGAGACGGGTTCAGACACTAAATATGAGAGTGTGTGCAAAATCATTTTACACATGAATCCACAGGAATCCATGTTCTGTGCAGTGATAATGAAGTGAATAGCTTTCCGATAAAACCTACCACCTAACATTTTTGTTTTTCCCAGGTACACAGCAGAGGCCTGTTGGCCAGTTTCTGTGTGCACCTCCATCAAAGGTGAGGGGCCCAGGGCGTTTGCACAGGCATCTTTTCACTGAAGAAACACCAGGGCGATCTGGTTCCTCTCTTGCTTCTCCCACAGGTTGTTCTTCAGCTCAAACGCTTGAAGCACTTTACAGCTTTTACTGCAATTAAAATGTTGCATGGGTGCTTTTTGTTATGCTGCTGAAAAAGAATATTCCATTTTCGTAATCACAAACTATTTATTCAGACCATGTTTCGCAACGTCAGCATAGGTTTGATGAAAACTGGTTTCACGGACTCTCGGGACGCGAAACTTGCTCTGCTTTTAAATGGCCGTGTAATCTGTCAGTTCAAGTTAAATCGGTGACTCCCGGGTGCAGGTGTGTGGAATAGTATGAATATGAAGCAGGGCAATGCAGATAGAAGCAAACATCCTCTGTGGACTTTAAAAAGCATAACTAATCTAAAAACCAACGCAGATTTAGGACACAGACACACAGACCTCATCAGCTGCCCATCACGAGCGTAACACCCCGCCTGATCTGACACAGCTTTGCCAAGCATCGAATGTGCTTACAAGCCGCCCCGCTTTTAGCACCAATCACATTTGAGGATGTCCCGGCTTCTGACGCCAGCATCCCACCAGCCCTCTGAGCCGGCGTTTGTACACTACAACACATCCTCACTCTCCCAATTACCGAGCGCCAATCCCTAAATCCCTTCGTCTTCTAGTTCCTCCCCGTCTGAACCTGTTATATTGCTCATTCAGCCAACTGCTAACTGAGCCCGAAACCATTTCTGCTCTGGGGTTATAGCTGCCCATCTGTGCCTCTTCGTCATTCACTCTCAAGAGGGCGGACTGAGGAGAAGGAAACATATTCCGCTGTCGTTCTCTCAATCAGCACTTTGGTCTGAAGTAGTGGAGGGAATGTTTCCCTGCTTGCACCTCAACAAGGAGCTACAGTAGGAGTGTTGGGTCACTTAAATGTGGGCAAAGTGACCATGAGTGTCCGAATGAATGGAGCAGTGGAGTCAACCTGGATGGAAGTGGATGGTGGAGGGTGTATAAATACGGACCCAGGTGAGTATGACCTGGAAGTGGGCGTGGCTAATGGAACATGCACCAAAAGAGCAGGTGAACTCTGAAACCCTTCCCCGCCAGGTGTGCAGGGGTTCTATTCCATTTACATTTGGCACATGAAATGCTGCACAGCTAGACAACGAGTTGGCAGGAGGTGGAGTATGTGGAAGCCAACAGAGGGAGGACAACATGGTGAGTATGAGGAAAAGCCAGACTGTCAAAATAAAAGCATTATAACATGAAGCATGAGTGACCCGATGGATATGATTCCTAAACATCCAGATGCCTACAGTTAAATGTGCATCTCACCAGACCAGACTTCATTATTTATTTTGGCTCTTTATCACCTCAACTCATAGTTGTTTTGACTTGTGCTGCTCGGCAGCCGGGATAAGCAGTGTTATCCTGGCTTACATTACATTCATAGTTTTATTCGTACCCCATTTATACATATGGAGAAGCAAAAAACATAAAAATATAAATTTCATGAGCTATTTCAGCTCACCGTGCAAAATAAAGATGTTAATGGAGGCTAAGCAGAGTGGATATTTGGCATTTGGGATTAAGGAATAATGATGACTTGCCCCCCATGGAGTAAAGCAGACTCCATTTATTACAGCGCTGCATTGTATTGGTATTTTCATGATCCCTCTTCTGCTGTAAATATAACTGCTACTATATTCTCCAGTGAGATCTGAATTGCACAGTCAAAAGATTTAGTAAAGAGCTTTGGATGCATCAGTTGCAAAGTAAAGTTAGGATATAATAAGATATTAATATAATATAACTGTTGGATGACTCATTCTGCAAAGATAATTTATTATTAATATAAAGGTACAAAGAAACATCAATTATGAAAACAGAAAAAAATGAATTAAAGCTTGATTTCAGTCGCTCTTTAAATTGTTATTTCGTTTTCTAACTGCTTCACCAGGAATAGAGAGTGAAATACAGCAGACGTGAAACAGGAAGGGGACCAACATATAAAAGCATCTCTCAACAAACTCTGAACTCTGCTGAGAAAACGCCCAACAGTTTACAACAAACCAATCCTCTGCATGTACACACTCTGTTTACGTACAATTATCCTGCAACAGCAAATACCAAATATTAATATGTTATTGTTAACAGTAAATTATGGTAATAATTTAACATTAATTCTCACATAAAAGGATCAGACAACGTATTTGTTTTCCACCAAAATATGTGATCCTGAAGTAAATTACCATATTCTACATGGAGCAAATGCAGTAATAAGAATCAAGCATGAAGACGTTTTTTTTCCTCACGTGTAAAAAAACGAACCTCACTTTTTTTGACTGTTAGAATAGAATAAAGGGCTTGTTAGAACACGGCTGAGCTACAGTATCTGGGCTGTTCATAAAGTCTGAGCAGAAGGTGAGCGACTGCCAATGCTCAGCACACACAAAGAGCCAATGAAATATTACTGATTGCACTTGTCACCCCGTAATATCTAATGAAAAGCTAAACAACTGTCAAACATCAAGTCAGAATTCACCTAACGCACGTAGCAGGTGCACTTGTTCAAAAATTCATTGGAACCGGAATCTGCGCAGGAGGAAGGAAATCGTGCAGATCCATTGGCTGAACAGCAACTGAAGACAGAAGTCAAGCAGAAGTTCGATTTTCTTTCCAATTTTTTTCAATATTTTAAACTAAAGCACATTTAAAGAGGAACAAAAGAGGAATATTATAATGCCCAATGTCCTTGCCATAAACTGAGGGCGTCAAAATTAAATCAATTCAGCTTCAAGTTCAAATTTGAAGCACAGCTACACAACGTTAACATGGAGATGAGAGGAAAAGGGGAAATGAAAGGAGCTCAGTGCATCAGGAGCAGTCTAAGTCAACAGCAACGTAAGTAAGAGCTGGTTCAAAGTCATCTGACCCAGCTCCAACTATAAGCTTCAACGAAAAAGGAACATTTTCAGCCTGATCTTGACTGTAAAGGGGACGTCTGCCCCCGGAATAATGAGCCAGAGCCAGAGCTAAAGGTTCTGCTTCCCATTCTTGGGACCGCAATTGGAACCTGCAGTCTGAGAGCAAAGGGGTCTATTGGGATCATGAGGTACTAGGAGGTCTTCAAAATACAAAGAAGCTTGACGTTTAATGGCTCTGCATATACAGAGGAGGGAGCCAAGGGAGCCAAGGGAGAGAGACGCTACTGAAGGACAAATATTGCCGTCTCTTGCTGTGGCGTTTTGAGTTAATTGCAGGCTTTTTAGAAAATTATGTCTAAAGCGGCACAATTTGATGCTTTAGGAAGCATCGATATCTGACGCTGTGGGATTAGAACCCGCCGGTCCAGCTCTGGGTTGTCATGCGTTAGTCGAATGAACTTATTTAAACTCAATGTTTAGACGACACAGTGACGAGGCTTCATCTAAAGCAGCAACAAAAGTTTCGTTGTCCATGTGGCCGACGTCCTTTGCTCGACAGGCAGGAGTGGCTAAGCCTCCTGGGTTTCAATACTTTGCCTTTCAGATGTCGAATACACTGTCCAGTATATTTTCCCACCGAACTTCTCTTGTAAAACGGAAAGTTCCCCAACAACAGTTCTGTGGCGAGTTTCTTGGTGGGAGAGCGTCACTTCCAGTCTACACCAGACTTTACGGCATCATTCATTTACAATAAAAGATTAAATTATTTACATTTTAATTCGATGTAATTAAACACACAGAAAAGGAGTCGACTGAACACACGTACTTGTAGAAGCATTCATTTAATGGACGTTTGGCGTGAGAGGTCGAGTTGCTACTAACGCCTTTTCCTCGCCTCTTATACAGATACAGCTCATTTAAACAAGCATTGCTTCTGTTCATAGATCACACCGAAGAACACAAGTATTGTAAATGTCCTGGCATTACCGAGACTAAATGGCTTGTTTTTTTTCCTCAGGTATAAAGGCAGTTTATATCTTTTATTGTAGAAATGTCCCAAATCCATTAATTACCAGTGGCCATAAAGTGTATTTGTTATGTAACACATTCATTAGTATGTGGAGTGCACACTCTGCTTTTCAAAAGACTCACCCTGGAGAAAAGTGGTAGGAGGACAAACTGACAAAGTCATCTTGGCTCAAAACATCGCAGACACACACACACACACACGCGTTGATCGGCAAAGTGTAATACACAGCGTGTCCCTAAAGTAAATCACACTTATGAACAAAAATATGCAGGTATATTTGCCACAAATACACACACACAAACACAGACGCACACACAACACACAGCTAGAATCCGACTGTACATACAGAAAAATGTGGAGGAGCTGTGAAGGTGAGGAGGGTGAGGAGAGGAGCGCACCGCCACCATTGGAAATATCCATGTCCCACTCTTTATTTAAAACAGCCAGTAATAACCAATAATTGCGCTGGTTTTGTTGGTACCATGGATTGTATTTGCTAAGAACCAATCACAATAGTCTCTCTCGCTGACGGATCAACGGTGACCGGCGCGATTCAACGTGGATGTCAGCCAATGTAACGTCCTCTGAAACCTCGGATGTTACTGGCCTCGACAGCTCTGGAGCAGATCCCGACAGCGGGAGCCATGTTACCGTGTCAGGTGCCGACATGGTTTCTGCTGTCTCGCCTTGGTTCACGTCAGCAGATAAGTCAAGCTGAGCTGAGCCAAGTCAGACAAAACCGTTTTAAGGCAGCTGCTTCCAGCACACACCACTGAACCAGCCTGTTATCGTGGCACCGCTCCCCCAACCAGAACGACCCCAAGACCTCAGTAAGTAAACGACTGGATATGAAACAAGTTTTAATCACTCATCCTATATAAAATGTGTAAAATAAAGGAATCGGTTCCACTCGCAATGGTTTTGCAGCCATTCTTAGTCTACAAATAGAGAAACAAATCCAGATCCTGCACATCCAGTGCAACCCCTCACCGAGCATCCTCAGGAAGTTCAGGAGTTCAGGAGTTCCACACTATTGTACTGATATAATTATATTGCCCTGACAGGAAGTAGTCCATTATTAGTTATCTAATTCATAAATGAATGGACAATTATAACGTCCAACTGCTTCTCACACAGATGAACCACAGCTGGCAGAATCCTGTTTCTCAAATTTACAAATGTGTTTGAGACCTTTTGTCAGAGGTTCAGCAATTTGTTGATCGGGATGAAGTAATTAGGTGGAGGAGAACATTCTCATCTGCTGCACCTTAATTACATCCAAATACAAAATTAGTCTCTAACATCGATGTCTCCACACCACAACTCCCTGTGCAATCCCGTGCATGATAGGACCGTCACCACACCCACACCCTGCTTCAGCTTTTATCCGAGGTCGTTTACGTCCACACAAAATGAACGAGGGAGACTATGGCTGTTCAGTCGCCCGGGGGAAGGTTGAGCAACAGTTTGTCAGCCAATGAGGAGCGTCTTTATTTCTGTGGAAGCCGATGCAGGGAGTGAGCTTACTACCCAAATCAGAGGAATTAAAAACGAGGAAAAGCTTGTTGTGGTTTTCTCATTATTAAATATGTTAATAATAATCTTCTCAATGCAGAAGCAAACAAAGAAGCTTATGCACAAAGGTCAGCAGTTTTCAATCCAGTGACTCGGGGCCAGTGTCGAGCTTTTGTAACACATCCATGTGCTCACTTTTCCACACATGGACACACATGTTCCCAAAATATATTAATCATGTGCAGAGACAAAAATGAAAAACACTAAAAATGAAATCCATCTGTATCAAAATGTTCCCTTCGGTGATATTCTGTAATCCTAGTCATGTTATTTATTGCTAATAAAGTTACCTGAACCGCCATTAGCTGATTTATAATACATGTACCGTATACATTTGTTCATGAGGTAGCGAGTTTGTCTTCGTGTTGTCCAACCACATCTTATTGACATTCTATCACGCTGGTTCTTCTTCTGCGTCCAGAGGTTTGGACCAACAGTAACCACAGCAGCCTTCCTGTTTCAGTGTGCACACCGAACTCGTCATACAACGCGCCCGACGTCTGATCGAACCACAATCCAGGGCCGTCGTGTTTCAAAAACAATTCAACACACCCGAGCAGATCTCCAACGTCATCAGACCACAGCTCAAAAAAAGGGTGTGAGCACCCAGTGAGTCGTTAGTCTTGACAAACTACCGGCTTTCAAAGTCGGATACACGCTCTCTTTTCCTGATGGTCCATTTCCAAAGTGCACATGTACTTTATGTATGAGTACACACACGGACACACATCCAGTCACTCGGGCCCCAAATTCCTCCGACACTCGAGGAAACACTCACCCGAACGCACTCCCCTCATTTATCTTTCATGGACGTGAATACAGAATGTGTACACAAGCACGGAGACAAGCGCTCATTTACAGTCCTGTCGCTCTTGTCGATGATTCGGTGTCTTCAGAGCCGGTGTGAGACACACAGCTTCATCTGTACACGGTCCTGAGGATGAATAATGATGCAGCGGCGTGAGCTCCTGGTCTGCTCAGCTTACTGTCTGAGAGCCCGTAGAGCAGTCGGCATTTATCTTGTCAGGGGATGGCGTCACCCTGCTTTTAACACAGACGAACAAAGGCAAACATTCGCATCAGTGGATATGTGGGAACCCTTCCTGACTAGCAGTGGAACGCTAACTCGGTTCCCCTTTGTTAGCACGTTCCCAAACCATCCGCCCCCGTTTTTTTTTCTCGACAGAACACCCACGAACGTCACAAGACACCGACTCATTAACTCCAAAGACAGTTACTGTACGTGCGCAGTCAACATTCGACCCCGTTCTAAATGCACTGAAAATGTGAAAATCATATTATTGTTATTATAATAGTCATTAAAGGTGGTCTCCTGGATGAGGGGGTTTCATAATTGTACCTGTGTTAAATTGCCAGTTACTGTTTTTCATGACGTAGTTTGAAGTAATAACAGATTAAAGACAGGATCCTTGGTGTGAATGGATTAATCTTCGGTAGATTGAAGACATATATGCACGTATTACTACACAGAAAACCTTTACAGGATCCTTCATTTGATGTGAACCAAAACACATTTTAAATAATGCACATAATTACCATTTGCGTTATTTACATGGCGTGAGGGTGTTTGTGTGTGTCACTGTAATGTGGTTCATTACTGAGCGCTTGACAAAAGATGGCACTTTGTGTAAAGTAGCATTTACTCCAGTTAAGACACTGGCTGCTGGTCTGAAACCCCAAGTGACTCGCGTCTCTTGTTTCAGTGTCGTGTGTTTTTGTCTCCTTCCTCTCGTTGCGTGGATGTACCTGCTTTTGTCAGTGTTCATTAACACTAATCACATTAACGACCTGTCAGAGCTCAAAGAGTCCAGCGCTGTGGCCAGGGTTTGCGAGGTCCTTTATTAGCCATCTGGTCCCCAGAGCACACGGAAACGTGGAAATACAGTTCACACATCATAAAATAAAACTTCTGTATGGTTGATGCGACTCCTGTCGGGAATATCCTGACGGAGTAATTTACAGAAAATAAACTCAAAGCCTGCAGGTCCGCGCCATAAATTTGGACGGAAAATCTATAACTCAGCTTTTCGATGTAAATGTCAAATCTCGAGACGTCAAAAAGCATCAGTGTTTGACACCTTTACACGCTAGTTTACTCTGACATATACATTACTGAGAAAATGTAATTGCCTGGTGGATTATGGATCAACAACAGTGTGTTAATGGCAGAGCAGAAGTCACAGAGAGGAAGTGGAAATGGTTGGTTCAGCATGTAAAGCACGGGGACACCAGAGACATGTCCTGCATCTGACATGTGTCCACATAAAAGGCGAAGAGTGAGCGGCATTTTAATAATGTTGAATAATACGTAACGTAAATGCAAAACTAAAACAGCTAATTTATAGCAAATGTTTAAATAAAAAAGTGTCTCCTTGGGCTCATACGTGTTCATGATGTTGTCTTTATGTTTTAAAGAGAATCATTTTAAACTGCACAATTTGTGCATCATGGAACCATATTTTCAAATGAACACTTGGCTTCGCATTTCTTGAGGTCCAGTTTTCTGCAGCTGCAGGATGCAAACTGACCCCGGGCTACAGGATCAGGCGGAGTGTGTTTTCTCGCCGATAACCGTAACATATAGTATCCGTATTGTGTCCGGGCTGGTCTCACTTCACCTTACGGGCTCAAAACTGAGGGTGGTTTTCAGAGGAAACCAGACAGTTCCGTCTGTCTCACCTTTACGCAGTGGGACACGGGTTTAAAGACTTCCTATTTGTATTTCAAGGTTGTGCCCTGCTCACATTGCTGGAGGCTGCATGTGTAGCTGACAGAGGGGAGTTCACGGTGGGAGCGGGGTGGGGGGCTACGAACAGCAACATGAGAAGCAGCTGTCAGGACTGGAGTTCCGCCGCAACGGCACAGGTACGATGCCGATCTTTAGCGTGAGGTTCCTGAGTCAGTCTCCTTGGGAAATTCTTTCTTTCATTTGAAGATCGTCCGTGTGTTCGGCCTCTTCCACATTGTCCTTCAGGTGAGAAACAGGCAGCGGTGGAACCTAAAGCCGAAATACAAGCTTTAAGTTTTTCTTTGGTAAAACAAACAAATGCTTTCAGGGCAGTAAATATCATTATCTTGGGTAAATGGGTTCAGGAAAACACATGGTTGGAGGGTCATTTATTAACTATACAACAATGCTTGCCTAAAGCAAATGGGGCTTTATTATACTTTTAGGTTGTACCAACGTTTCTAATAATACAAGAATCTTAATGCAGTAAACACCATCAATCTTGTGACCAAAGCAGGTGAAAGAGAATAAACACACAAAATAAAATGTCGTCACCATCGGAGCAAAGAACAAACTTTTCTCTTTGGTCAAAGAAAAATTAGTAAAGTGAAAGAGTAAAGTCTGATTGTTGGCATCATTGAGCATCATCTGGCATCTTCTGCTCCGGGCGTCTTCTCACGTGCCTTAGTAACTTTTAAATGTGGCACAGCTGTTAAAGCTAGTCCAACCCCTCGAGTGTGTAAAGACGCACTTAAACACGCTAGTTTTCTAATCTAAACTGATCTTCATTCACTGGTCGCATTTAAATAAAAGTTTTTAAAACGGGTCAGACAATTGTTATGATATCCTGTGCAATAATCATAATGGTGTACGATAATCATAACAATACACGACTCATCAAAAGTGCGCGTGAAAATTACCTGTAGAACCCGTAGAAAGAATAAAGTGCAGATCCAAACACTGCAAAGACCAAATACACTTAGCCGGAATGAAAACCATTTCATCTGCAGGCTGACTTTAAGAACCGGCTGAAGTTTAGCTGATGTTTTTTATGCGTTTTCAGATAAAACACTTTCCTAATGAACTGCTTTACTGAGATGGAGATGTCAGCAATTAAGCCGCTAAGTGTAATATAAAAGGATAATGCTGTTAGGACATTTGAAAATGCATTTTATTTACACAGTCTAATTACATAATGTACAAAACGCAAATTAAACCCTTGGCTACAGCTTGTGTCACAGAACTCAATGGATTCCACCGTGACTTGTTTGGTTGTTTTAGGACGGCAATTTTATTGTGACCAGGCGCTCGGAAAGACTTTGAAACCGAAATAAAAGCCACTTCTTCTGTATTTATCGCATGTACTGTGAGACACGCAGCCTGTTCAGTGCAGATAGTGGGACGTCTTAATTACTTCCTCTGTGTTTAATTAGCACAACTTATTGGAATTTTGGGCTGAGAAGAAGAAAAACCAACATTAGCCCGCAATCAATTAGAAGTGGGAGCAGATTCAGAAGCTCAAAAAGAAAAAAAAAATACATTAAACGCAAAACAACCAAATTAACATTTTTGATACTTTCACAATAATTCCTTTCTGTCCAGGCGATCGTGTTACTGCTGTGCCGGGCTGCAGCTGTCATTCAGCAAGCAGCCAAAGTCATGGCTGACTTTTCTTTTTGACACAGGTCAACCAGGGGTCACTGGAGCAGCGGTATCACCATAGTAACTCATTCTGCATGATATGAAACAAACATGGCCACCCTGGCCATCCATCATCTCTCTAGTGAGGCCCATCCATCATCGCAGACGCTTGCTGACATCCACTTTGCTCCGGTTCCTCTCGGCTGGACTGTGATTGGATGGCGTTAGGGAGCCGAGTTGCCCGAGCTAAGGGCTGCTTTCACGCTCGCGGAGCAGAGAAACGTCCAAACTCTATGATCTGACAGAAACACATTGATTTAGAAACCTATAGAGATGGGATTCATCAGTGCTCAGGCTTTGTGTGGATCGCAAAGACGGTTTTCTTTTAGCTGTCAGATGGTGACCAGCACGCAGAGAATCAGGGTGGGCTAAACGAAAGCAAAAAATATGAGGGTCCCTGACGCGTCACCAAGTCAGTTTAGCTGCAGTTCCAATGGAAAGTCATAAAAGACTAGTTTAGCCTTGCAGGTGATGAACATTAGCAGCATAGGTCTTTTTAAATATTATTTCTTAGAAGGCATTCAGAATATTGCTAAAACTGATTGTTCAGACAGAAAAAGAAAGTTTAATTCCTGAACGTTTCATTTCCGCAGAGCTGGCCAGTCACTGTGTTGCGTGGTGAGGTGCCATGAAACACAAACCGAGAGGGACCTGCTCCACATGCCGGAAGGCTCAGCAGGTCATTATCATACATGTGGTTTTGGCACAAATACAAAACTTTTGGTACTGAAAACGATATGGTAAGGGTTACAGAAAGACGTTGGGGTGGCACCAACAGAAACTGGTGTGTCCTGGGTCTCCAACGCATCCGCCGCGACCTCCGGTTTACAACTTTGTTGACTTTGAATAACATCACCAAATTCAACTCTGGCATCAGTCATAGACGTTGCCAGTTCCCCACACATCTCACTCATAATGAATATTCAAATAGGCAGTGGGGCCATAATTTTAGTAATAATATGGCAATAACAGATAAGTTGCGTTCAGTGAGACGATGACTCATAAACTGGAGCTGCGAGGAGGCGTTAGCACGACAGAGACGTTCGCAAAGCAGTACAACAGAATGAGATTGGACTGAGTTTGACTTTTAGTTGTTAGTTTTGGGAGGAATTCCCTCACAATGAATTTTCAGGATTCTTTCACTGCTGAAGACACTGAAGGTATGTCTGATAGTTTGACATACAAAACGGAACAAACGCGCTTTGTCAGCTGCGAATCCCAGACAAAAATTCCATCTGTCAGTAGAAATGGACTCAAAGCTGTTTCAATCTAGAAGTTTAATTGTAAAAAAAACACACTGACATTTCCTCGGCTGACGAAAACGCACAAAGTGCTTTTGCCTTTCAGTGTTTGGATAGCCTTTTCCCTCAGACATGAAAGCAGCATGACTGGACCAGAACCCATCGAGAGGCCAGATAAGATCCGGCGGGGGATAAGCCCGAGTGAACCCTTTATACATGACGCAAGGATGAGAAAAGCTTCGGTCTTCCTTTGAGATATGTGCAGAATAAAGGGCCATTTGAATAATATTGATATCTTCAGCTTTGAGAGCTTGAGCTTTATCACACACTTCATTGTTGATACTTCCCCAGAAGGATCAATAGACGAAACAGAAAGCTCGCTATGTGAAAAGGCATCTGCCTTAAATGAAACACTATTCTGATGTGTTTTTTAAAGTGATGAGAAAGAAGCTGTTCAATGGGGAGATAAGATTAGAGGGCCTCTGTGTTTGCGATGTAGTGCGCCCATCAATTAAGTGGATAAGATGCAAATGATTATTCTTACAGAGCGGCAACTTAATTGCGACATAGATTTCTGGCAATTACGTTAATGACTTCATTTAATTTACAACCGTTTGTTGCAGACGATGCATTACAGTCATGGCTAACCAACAGGAATGGAGGACTGACAGCGAAGGGAGAGAAAACCATATCAGGCCTCGTTTTGTCAGAATGGACATATTTAAATTTGATATAGCAAATAAATCAGAGGTGTCAAATGAACATTCACCACAACCTGTTTAGGTGCTGGTTTATGAATGTCTGCCCTTACTCGACATGACTAAATGTCATTCGCATTTCCATGGCATCAAAATTGGCGAGTTTGCCAAATCCCCTTTGCACAGGGCTTTAATATCTGATGCCCAAGTTATTGACATTGCATATTAAGCCACAGGTTCTTCTTGCTGGGGTGGGTCGAATGGCACAAGACTTTCCCACAGGAAACAGTGGTATGAGTCCAGAGTCACTCATTGTGCTCTTAATAACTGATGATAGTTCTATTACGTTCGTTGCTACAGGAAGTAAGTACGTGGGTATCTGTTTCACCGTGTGCATTGGAGTTTTTAATCTGCCCTTACCCTAAAGCTTTGGTGCCCAACCGTAAGCCAGTTATGTTTGTGCGTGAAGATCAACCAAACCATGATGTTTCCAAAACTGTACCACAGCAGTTCACGATGAGAGACCAACACGCTGGCAGCACCGTCCACTTAGCGGAGTAGGATCTAGTAATTGGCACAAAAGTAGCATCTACTTAGTGTTTTGTGCCGGTTGGAAAATGTTTTCCAGATGGTGAACGGGGCATAGCTCAGAGCTGCTAAAAAAATGCTGTTGGACTATCAACATATTCATTGACCCATTACCTCTTATTAAGGTCCTACCTTGCGTTAGACGCAGCAGGTCGTTATCATGTGCTTTTGTGTGCAGAACGTTGTCATGGTTACAATGCTAATTACAGTGACCACAAAGGCGTGAAAGCTACTGTAAAGTCATTAGGTGCCAAAACTACAAAGTATCGCTAAACACGAAAATCATTACAGTTTGAAAAATGTTATGTAGTTATTATTTAACTTCAGTTAGTTACAGGAAACAAACTCTCAAATAAAAGTTCACTCTTTTGTCATCCACCAATCAACCCTGACATAAATTGAACATTTTTAACAATGCATTATTGACTTAGTGGTAGGTAGTAGGTTGACCTCTGACCCACTTTGTGACCACTGAATAGCATAATAACAATCAAATCAGCTGAAAAATCTGTAGATTAACTTTGGTATCGTGATAGAATAGCAGCCACTATCAAACACTAAAAAGTCATTTTAAAAACTTAAATCTATTTTTTAAATACTGCTGTAACAGTGTGTTTCAATGATGGGTTTAACTTTATTAAAACTGTTCACAGCACATTCTTATCAAACTCTATGGACAAGACTGTGAGAAGGTTAGGTATCACATTTAACAGATGTGGATGAAGGTCATGCTCCTCGTGATCATTATCATTTTAATTATAATCCCATCATCATTATCTTCATTATTATCACCACCACCTCAGACTCGTCCCCGTCACCGTCCCTGTGATCCCTCCACTCACGGCTTTAAGACTATCGACACACTGGCTTCCCTCCCAGTCACTTCCAAACTCTGCCCCACGAGTGTCATGACAACCAGACACAGACGTATCTTCAGATTAGGACACAACAGGAAATTATATAACTGGTTTAATATAACAAGGCGATCAAGTAAAATATTATTCAAATCATCCTATTACCACTGCCACTTACCTTCCTTGACAACCGTTATATTCATTACAGCATACGTACATCCTGTTGTAGACGTCAGTGTCAGTATGTCGTCATAGGGGCCAGAAGATTTGACTAAAATAAAAATTTAAAACCGAACTGACAAAAAATGCTACATCTCACCAAAGAAAGGCGTGTTTACACACAATAATGTTTGAATTCTCTCCACATAATTATGCAAACAATAACAAAAGCTTTGTTTGTAGCTGCCTTTCAGGAAACAGCGCGTCATGTTCCTTTATTTCCGTCATTACTTTCATCTAATCCCGTGTTAGAAGTTGACCGTTTCCTATCAGGTCTCGGGGCTGCGTTTGAGCTGTTTGGTTGTGACAATAATTTATTGAAGATGAAAAAAAGATTCGATGAAAGGGTATCGTGATTGACAGAGCACAGATTGATCCGCCCCAATCTCAGGCAAGTGAACCTTTAACGCCGTCACTGATGGCCCACCCCAGTGTAATGCAAATGCGTGAGTGCACCGCGTCCCTCCAGTGGACAAGCGTCAACTCTCTCATTTAGTATTGATCTGGCGGTGACACTGGATTTAATATCCTTTAGACTTCAGATAACAAGCACAAGGGAAACACGCCTCCTCTCGGCTCTCGCTGTCGTTTGATAAACGTTTGGCCTTAAAGACAGAGGAGAAAATCCAGCAGAGGATTTTCTGAGACGTGAAATACAACAGCTCCACTGAGCTCGCATTAAAGTGGCATTTTTCAACGCAACGGTTCAAGGCAAAGATGCACTGATCCCACTGCTCTTCTCATGAAAGCGAATCTCATACCTCAGGGTTTAAACACCAAAGTTCTAGTAATAATTGTAACATTAATATAATTAGCTGCAGCCTTCACCGTGACAAAAGTCATGATAAGGTTGGAGCCTGTGAATCCATGCTGCCTCTCACAAATGTTCAGCTCCGCCCTTAGCCCGGCTTCCGCTAGTCTTTCCCACAACGTCAGTGTTTGGCTCATCAGCTTTATTCCTCCGTAGTTGCCACAGCTCTGCACATCTTTGTTCTTAAAAACTCCTCCAAGCCTCAGGCCTCCTCACACACCGAGCCCACGTCAAAGAACTAGTGCCGATGAAGACCAGTTGACGGACTGGTTCACGTCAACTTTGTCTGAGCCAAAGAGGAGACACAAGGAGGACGTGCTGCATGTATTGCATCTGTCAGAAAGAAAGCGTGCTACCTCGGATGATGTATATTTACTTGTAATCGAGGATACGTCTGATCAAACGTTACTGTACTGCCGATGTTTTTTCAGTGGTCTCACTGATTCGCTAAGCTGCACAGAAGCCAATTGAACGAATGGGTTGAAAAGCCACCGACAGCGTTGTGACTAGCACCAACGACTCGGGACACACTGCAAAGACTAGGATGATGCTTGGTTTGACCTGGTCTTTTGGACCCAAGTGCCCAACCACATATGATTGTATGACTGAGTTTGAAACAGGAAAAGGATATAACATCATGACAGGAGGGTGACTGACTTTGCATTAGCACAATTTAGTCTTTGTGCTTTCAGTACAAAATTTATTATAATAGTGGAATAAAGAATTTATTCCATTTCCGTCATTTACTTTTCTTAAATAATTTTATTTTAAAGGAAGCCAAGTGCTGACTCACAAACTTTGGTTGGACAAATGCCTTTGGCTCTGGTCAAAAACGACTTTCAGCTTGTCCCTTTTCAGGAGTCGCCACATGAGTCTTTAATGCCCTCCCACGTTATCAGGGCTCAGGACTGGCACCAAGGTGGCCCTTGGCCACCGGGCGGGGCCACCCCTGGTGGCATGGGATTTGAACTTGCGGTAGTGTCAACTGTTGTTAAAATGCTCCCCTATCTTCCAAAACTTGAGATGGGGGGACAACATTATACTCAAAAAGACTCGCCCTGCCACGGGAGCTGCTGATCCTGGTCCACACTGCTGCCATGGAGTCTGTCCTGAGCTTCCCGTTCACTGTCTGGGTTGGAGAAGCCACTAATCAGGACAAGAACAAAAAAAAACCAGCTCATTAACAGCTGGACTCTTACTCATCACTACTCTCCCCATGCTGTTCTGCACACAGAGGTGATCATTAACACCAAATTTTTGCAATAGAGATAGAAACCCAAATGCTTCAATACTTGTTATCTTAAAGCAATGGCGTAATATGTAATGCCATTGCTCGTAGGGAGGTGGACGGGGTGGTGGATGATACAAGACACCGGACTTTTCCAAAGGAGACGAGGCTTTGATTCTAGTGCGAGACATTGTGGATCTTAATGATGATCATGGTACAACATGGCACAGGTTTCACTATAGTAAGGAAGTACATATGTGTCATGGTCACTGTTTGTTTTTTGTCTAACCCTAATGCAATTTTTTGTGTATATAAAAGTCCTCTAAAGTCTTCATGCAGCACCAAAGGGCTTATAAAGCATCAGGATCTGAGGGATGGGATGTGTTGGTGAAGCAGCTAAAAGGGCCACATTGGTCTGCAGGGGCAAAAACTGGACGGCTTGACTCTGGGTAGTAATGTTCCTTCAGGTCGAGGTGACGGACGGACAGCTAATACTTTAAAATATTATGACATCATAGAGTGTCTTGTATTTCTCTCCCCTGTATTGGCTAAAAATGGATTAATACGGCTTTAGGAAAAAGACTCCTCTCAGCTCTGCTGTGCACCGCTGCACAGACGGAACCTTTATGTCCCGCGGAACGCAAGTGACCATTTCCACACCTTTTCTCTTTGCCTTGTCTCAGTCTTGAGCACTCAGCATGTACACAAATGTTTAAAGCTTTTTCTTTGTTTGAGCACATTATGTATTCATGTGCAAATGCCTCTCTCAGTGTGAGCAAGCTAATGTGCTTCTGCATTATTTATACTGAGCTTAATGAACAGTCCTGGCTTTTCGAAATCACTGCAATATTACACATCCCGACGTGTCAACACAAGCCGGCTTGTCAGGGTGATTACATCATGTAATTTGAATGCCTTGCCTTAAAGCATCATTCAATTCTTTCGTTTCTGCTTTTTTTTTTTTGAAATTCCTCTTGTCATTATATAAAACAGCAAACATCAATACTTTCTTTGTGAGCTGGTGGCAGTGACGGATGCTTATCTGATGTGATCCCCTTGTACTGCCTAAAGATTTCTATTTATTTTTAGCGCCTCGCAAACCTACAGTTATTGCTGCAGGTGATGGTAAAATTAACCAAGCATGGTGGGTGGCAATTGTAGGCCGCATTGCTAATCAGAGGCAAAAATCTCCACAGATTAAAGGAAGCACTTGCACAGTCCTCCCTCTGTCGAGGTGCTGTCAGCTCAGCGTGATGATAAATGTTTACGGCACTGCATTAAGACCAAATTACCCCTTTTTGCTAGAAGCCAGATCATTCATTCGCAGGCATAGCATGCCCATCGTCCGCCCCGCTGTAAATTAGTCTGCACCTTTCGGTGGGAAGCAAGGTGGGGAGGATTAGGGAGATCCATCTTTTAGACGGGCAGTTAAAATCATTATTTGGCTTCCTGCAGGACACAGGTTGCGCTAAGGAGTGACAAATTGTCCCACGCTGTTATAAACATGCCTATTCATGGACGTCCTGGGGTACGGTCGCTTTGTGTCCCTCTCAGTGGAGATGACCAAGACTGACAGAGGAGAGGAGGACACAGAGTTAGGGAGGTTATTAGGCTGCAGGACCTGCACACTTATTCATAGGGAGCGACCATAACAAGCCCACAGTGGCTTCCATAGCCAAAGATTTACAGTGCGCCTCCAAAAAAGAAAGGGGAAAAAAAAATCCCGCCATATCCCCACAGAATCTATTATCTTGACTCCCTCACTTCTGTCAAAGAACGAGCTGAAAGACAACTCATCCTCAGGAGCGGTGTCCATGCAGAGTGTCTGCTTTGTGCATCAAAGCCTATCCCCAAATAATCACAAATTGGTTTGTTTCACGGATTTCAAATGTCCTCGCCGTGCTGTGATTGACAATATTCGCATCTGGGAGACTCACATACGAGAGATTAGCATTTTGAACAAACACAGATCTGAGCAGACTCTGCACATTGATGCGATTCAGACCCACAGCAACCGCTGCTCGACTGCATCATCTGCTGCTAATCCAGTTAATCTTTCCACTGGCGACTGTTCCAGGACGGCTGTTTCCCTGTTATTTTAGGGGAACGATCAAGCATTGTGGATTTAACCACGGCTTAACCTCTTCACAAGATTTCTTTACATCCTGCCTGCAGAAAGGCCTGGGAAACCTTTCAGTGGGGAACTCTGCTGCTCTCGCTTTCAGCGGGAAACACAATGTGAATCACGACGTTCGCGCCAATTACTAGATATCATTTATTGCCTGAATGATACTCGGAGAAAATGGACGTGCTTCCGGTGTTGTGAAACCTGGAATTTCTCTTCACTATTGCTAGGATGGTGTTAAACACTTGGCTGTCCTTTCAGCAGATAATACCCCCTCTTACCTGCCTTGTGATATTTTAATGAGGTGGAAGAAAAAAAATCACTTTTTAATTACCAGTAGGGCCCATTTCCTCTTCTGTAGCCCAATAATGGCCAAGTCCGAGAAATCAATTTAGTGCTGTACTACAACGGGGAGTAGCCACATTTACTCCCTGGGTTGAAAAATGACCCGAATCTTTGCATATTTTGCACAAAGACCAAAGTCATAAATTCAAACTATTGCATGGGAGCTGGTCCAAACCTATCTGAAAGGCTGTGTGGATAAAAGTGGCTCAGTTCCCATTAGTTTTATGTGTGCTGAACCGGTTAGGTTATTACAGTTTACCTGCCGAGTACAGACGTGATGGTTCACAGGTGATTTGTAACGTAATCAAAGATCATTCTACCAGTAATTCTCTACAACAGTGTTTGAGTTCTGGTAAACGTCATAATGTTTTTGGTGTCAGCTTGAAAATTTTTTAAAAGGGACAAATTCCTTTGTAGCCTTGGAAGAAAATGTTCGGCCAGCTGAGCAACAAACAGTCTAAATGAGTTTAAATACTTGAGGCTGAATTTTTGCATCATATCGCACTCACACATCACAATAATATTTGTGATTAGTCCTTCGACACACCAAGCTGATTGATCTGTTCAAGACTGGATTTGATTGTTTTTGGAGCGTGGGTTCTGGTTTTTATGTTCTCGTTCGCATGCTGTTCTTGTGATTACTCCAGTTTCCTCCCACAATCCAAAGACTTGCAGTGACGTCAATTAGCGAATCGAAATTGCTCGTAGATGTGAAAGTGACATTAAGGATTGTCTGCCTCCGAGGGCTCTTGGTCAGCTCTCAGTCAATGTCGGGCCTTCGATGAGCATCTGTCGCTCTAGTTCTTTCAGTGGTGTGTCCCACTGGCACTAGTCAGACCCCTGTCAGCTTTTCAGCTGGTTCAGCATGTTGAATCAGATGCACATGGCACAACTGTGGCTTCACTTTAGAAAATCAGTGCTTGAGAAGAGAAACAGAACTGATACAGGCTCCGGATCATCTCCAGACGTTTCTTTTCCCAACTATCTGTGACAAGTTAATCTTGGTTTCATCAGTCCGGACAATCTTACTCCAGAACTCTGCAAGCTTTTATTACTCTGACCTTTACCAGTGTGTTATTCATGATACCTGCCAATGACATGCCTACTTTCTCGAGAGTCTTCTACAAGTGTCCACCAAAGACAGAATTCTGTTTCCCTCCACATTAGTTGTCTTCCATGGTCTTCCAGGTCTTTCCATGCTGCTGAGCTTGTCATTGTGTTATCAAATTGTTTTTATGGGGTTTGCTTTGTTGTGTTTTTCAGACCAGTAACGGCCTCCTTCACTCACATCGACTCTTTGGACCAAACACACACTCAGAGTTCTGGTGAACAATTAACAAATGCAAATATAACACTCCACGAACTAACTGACTGGCAATCCAAACTTTTGTTGACTGTCCAAGCACCTTTGAGCCTCTAAAAATGAGGCTGTGTGTATGAAAATGGCTGAAATGCTTTATTAAATTAAAGCTGATGGTCTACACTTCAATGACTCGTGAAAGGCTTTATTTTAAATACATTGTGGTAATGCAGAGATGCAAAATTACCAACCTTGTGTCATTGTCTAAATACATCTGACCTCAATGCACATGCGAGTGCATTTGCGTGGCCCTGCTTGACCCAGGCGAAGCTGACATAAGATGACGCCAGCAGTCTGTGTTCATCGCCGCTAGTTCTTTGGTGTCAGCTTGGTGAGTGTCTCACTGCTGACCTGTCCAGGGTCTTACCCAGTGTTAAAGGGACTGGATTTAGCCCCCCCCCGAAACCCCTCTGCAGGACAATCCCTTAAACTGAAGACCACAAAAAGTAAATCAATGTCAGATACTTGCAGATATCTGGTTAAGACCAATTACACTGCACAGTCGGTTGCACTGCCCAGAATTATAAAGCAATCCATAACTCCACCTTTGGGAGGCACACCTAGATCCTCCAACTCTTAAAACAATAAAATATTCATTGGGCAAATTTGAGTATTTCTACATTACACGGTAGGATGTCAAGCCAATTAACTGCTCCATCTCTGCTTCAGTAAAATAGAAAATGCCCATTGTTGATCCTTTGTAAGCATTTATGCAACAAGCAATATGCCAGCCCTGGTTAGAAAACACTATCGCAGCCAATCCTTGGGAGAATGTGATTAATTCAAAATTGGAAATCTGTCATTTTCACTTGCCAGGTGTGACCAAGATGCTGATTGGAGCGCACTTTAAAAGCCACCTCTACGAGCTGGAAATCCACCAAGAGCTAGTACGCTGCTCTTCTGTTTGTACCAGGCTCCATGCTTGAGATAAATCACAGTCCCAATAGTCTCCCCTCTGTTCTTCTGTCAAACCACGTATCAATAGTCTGTTCGAGCGTGGAGCCGAAAGTCTTTAAATGTTCGTTTTCATGCCGTAAATGTTCAGACGCTGACTGAGATCCATCCGGATTATCTTTCAGTCCCCTGTCTAAAGAACGGCAATCAATATCATGAATGTGTTCCTAAGGAGGCGTAAAAGGCGGATGATGTGAAATGATGCTGCGTAAGGCCAGTTTGAGTCACCTGCATCCTGCACAGCAGTTAATCTGCCCACTCCACGTGTGTGTGTTTGCGTCGTGTGGAGAGGTTTGCACACACACAATCTACCCATCCATCCATCCATCTGCGATAAGAAAAATAATTTCCGCTCCCTGTAAGGAAATGAGGCTGTGGCATCAAAGGTGATATCAGGCCAAAGGAGACACGAGCACGGCTCTAGAATAAGTCCAAAATAAATACACAACTAAAAATAACATAAAAAAGAAAAGAAACATAGTTGAAGAACGTCTTTGCCCATTTTCAACAGTTTAGGGCGTAAATGCACATTAAGGCTTTTAAACTTAAAATATGTTTCTGCTTCTAGCTGAAAAACTCCCCCATATGACATCACCTGGAGGAGATTATCATCATTAGGAGTTCAGATGATGTTATCTGGGGGAGCCCTGTAGATAAAGGTTGACCATGATGACAAACTTCGTAGTGTGAGCAACAAGGTGACGTAATCTGAACTGAAGGTTCCTCCAAGTGATGTCATCTGGCGGCGTTTTTTTTTTTAGCTAGCAATAGAGATATATTTTAATATAAGGACGTCAGAGCGACATGTATTGACATTTATGTACATGTACCACCCAAACCTAACCCAGAAGTAAAATATTCGTGAAGGTGTCTTAGCAAACTACAGAATTTGAATTTTTCCATGGAATAACGCTTTAAGTGAAAATGGCTGCATGAAACGGATGCTAGGGGAAATAGCTGCTCAAAAGGTCAAACTTGATGTTGGATAGGATCAGCGTGCTGAACAGAACGTATAAAATAGTGGATTTAATGTGACTGAGGCAGTTTGTAGATTTCCATTATTTCACATGAACAGAAGTGAACAAATGCAGTAAAGATCTGCAAATAACCCCGTGGCCCGAGCATTCGTCCTTATTTACCACCACCAGCGGGAACACGGAGGCTCGCTCGCAGCGCGATGGCCACCGAGGGAATCGGCCTTGTATTTTAAGCATTTGCACAAACCTGTTGCTGGACCTTCATAGCGGATCGGTTACATAAGAAATGTGAGACATAGCAAAGGGAATGAAGACGAGCCTGATGTGGTAATAAAGACAAGTGTGGTCACCACCAACCATAACATCGAGGAAATCTTTGGAAATCATCACTGCGATTAAGGACAGACACAAATATGGAATACAAACCTAAATGTGTTCATACTTAGAGAAGCCTTTACATTATGTGTGTTTGTTGCTTTTTGTTTATTTCCTGTCTAGGACTTTTATTTGGTAGTATTACAGGTCTTTCCTGTTTCCTGTTTGTCCTTATTGATTTCAGCTGTTATTTAAACCCGGTTCTCCCTTCAGTCGGTGCTGGTACGTCACCAACCCCTGACACGTGCCCGTCCTCGTCTTCGTTTGTCTCTGGTTCCTTTGTATCAGTTTGTTTATTCCCTTTTCTAGATTTACTTTTGATCACCATTTTGTCTCCGTTAGTTTAGTTCTCTTCTTTGTTCCCTCCCGTCCTCCCTTGTCAGTCCGTATTGGTTTTATTCCGTTGTAGGATTTGAGTTTTGGGTTTATGTTCGTTTTCTTTCAGGCCTGGTTTTGTGTTTTTTTTTTATTCCCGTTTGTAACTGTCCGTTAAGTTCTAATTGTCTTTTTCTGTTTTAGATTTGGCCACTTGTTTTTTTCCTGTTTTGTTAGATTTGGCCTCAGCTCGTGATTATTTCCTTGATTAGATCATTTACCTTTGCTGTGTTATTATTTCCCTTAGTTTTCTCTTTGCTGCTTAGTTCCTTTTCCTGGATAGTTTAGTTCATTATCAGTTTCTATGTGTGTTTCTTGTCGTCCCTTTTGCAGTTAGTTTTTGTTCATTATTGTTGTTTCAATAAATCTTTATTATTTACATACTTTAGTCGTCACCATCTTCCGGGTCCTTGTATATTAAACCCCATCCACTTTCAATTCACCCCACAGAAGAATGTCCATGTTACTGCTGCTGCCAATAATTTATCATTATCACGAGATACTACTACAGCTGCCACTGCTTGTCTTTTTTCACACTTAATTTGCACATAGTCCATATTTCTATTTTTATTATTTATTGTGTAGTTTTTATATAATATACGTACCACATGTTTCGGTTTTTACGTTATTATGAGCACATTTTGTTAAGGCTATTGCCAACATCACACAGACAGCTTTTTAAAGATGCCTACATACAAATTGGGACATATTTCAAAACAAAACTTTTCTTAATCTAATCTTAAACATTAGTCTTATAGGACGCCTTCACTGCTGGAAGTAGAATTATTTTCATATGGGGAAGGCAGGGAAAAGCACTGATGTACATTATCACCCTAAACTAAAGCCATAGATATCAAGCTGGATATAGGTGACGTGGCCCTTTAAAAATCAGTTCCCATGGCTGGTGCCAAGTGTGATGATGGAACTCTTTCCCTTACAAAATGAATAAACGAACTCTGGTCAGGACATGCTTGTAATTGTATGACAAAGATGGCCGCCTTGGCTTGAACAACCACATGCAGTCCCGCCGTGATTCTCATTTCCGTGACCTTAGTGGGAATCAAACTCACAGACGGGGCTGGAGGCGTTCTCTTCCCACAGAGCTGTGGAGAATCATCCGCGCGTTACCTCAGAGGCCATAAATGCTCACATCGCAGACGACCTCGGGATAGAGTTTCAGGTTAGGGGTCCGGAAACAGAGCTGACACAGTTTGCCGTTTGGCTGTTCTGTTGCTGAGGCTGCGGCGGCTATTTCTGGACGGGCTCCTGTGATTCATCAGACGCTGTATGGAGGTCTGACGTGTCAAGATGTGTCATTCCGCTAATTGTCACTCTGACTTATCCTAAGCCCTCTCCAGCCCCTGAGCTCCCGTCTGACCAGAGATAATTTCAGCACAAAACTAAGTGGGGAGAGCAGGTTTTGGACACCTCAGGGAAGGAGAATGTGCTCTGGCTCTCTCTGGAGCTTTAGTGTACAGCCGGTTTACTAACAGCTTTAACACTTTGGTGCATTGAAAGCACGTTTTCATACTAATACGCCAAAAGTACTGCTGCCATAATTTCACCACTGGAACTACTTTAATGAGGTACGCTCACAAGAAGCCAACGGAGTGCTTTGCTTTATGGTAATTCCACCGAGTCAATTATTTTCTTCATCAGGACACTGACTATTATTGATCCGATGGCTCCTACTCTAAGCTCGACGCGACTTTTTTCAAATCTCTTCAGGTACAACGCACTGATGAACCCATGATAAACTGTCGAGGTAAATGTAAATGTATTGCTAATAAACTGAACAGTGTCATGCTTGTGCCTAAACCAAAGCAGCACATCATTCTTGTACAGTTATGACCTACTAAGGCTGCAAATGTGGAGCCGGCACCGACGGGCCCATGTCGTACGGCCTCTGCTGCTCTCTGTTCAACATGTAACGTAGCCACGAAATTAAAATTACAATGAATGAAAATGTCTCCACTGGGTCTCAAAAGGCCTGGACTGCATCTCCCTGTGTTAAAGGTTTAGAGCATATTTTTCGTAAAAAGTAGACTTGCGTATTTTTTTAAGCTTTTAACAGTTCAATCTAGAGCCAGATATTTCATTTTCTTCAGGAGTTGATGGACACAGATTCTAGAACTGTTAGAAATATTATGCTGTATTTCTGTAAGACTTGATAACGTATTTATCTTGTTTCTTGTCTTAGCTTAATTTACATTGAAATCTACGTAACATATTAAGCAGAAACAGTCATCAGGGTGAAGTGGACTTACAGGTGAGGCCAGAGTGGTTGCCTGGGGGGGCACTGCCCACCCCAAAAATCTGTTGCCCACCCCAATTCTCAGCAGAGGAAGAAAACCTAAAATAATAATAAAATTTAAAAAAAAATTATATAAATGGGTACAGTTTTAAATTTTGGATGGATTTTTACCTCTCCCCAGCTGTTTATGACTTACTATTTATTGGAAAAGAGGTAGATAATTTATGAGTTGGACATTTCTGACACTGAACAAATACTTATACTTAATACAAATACAAATAAGCAAATAATTTTTCATTATTTCCAAAAGGCTTTCAACTTGAAACCCTGTAAATCATGGACAAATGTGCCACCCTATTTCGAGCTCGTGCCCCGTCTGGCCACACATGTCAAAATCTACTCATTAGTGAACAATTGTCCTTTGGTGAAAAAACATTAGTCCAGTAAAATTAAAATACAGTCAGCTTTGCATTTTGGTTCTTTGCATCATCACAGGTAAAATGACAGGAAAATTCTGGATGAACTGTACGAAAATAAATATCTAATAATATGTTTTAATTCATAGACCCCAGTTTTGGAGGCCTATGGATGTTTGGACATTTGGCTGCTTAGCTGTTCCACAGCCAGGTGTATGTTCATTTGGCTTTAGTTCATTTACAAGTAAGCGGATCAAAAGGTCTTGAGCTGACGTGTTGTGTTTGCGTTTAAGAAGCTGCTCGTGTCCTTTTTAATGCTGTCAATAATAAGACTAAGGAACTGTCACTGCCACTATTAGGCTCAACAACCAAACGACTACATCAGAGAAATAATAAAACTATTAGGTGTGAGCAAACCAACAATTTCCTAAAAAGAAAAAGAACATTTTACTTTTTCTTTGTGAATAAAAAAAGACCAGATCAGAAGATTGTAAACGATATTTGTAAGAGGTTTGAGCAGCTCTGGAACAACATCCTATCTATAAATATTCAGTATCTGTAATTCCTATTACAAAAATTCAATATTTTCACCCCTTAGATTAAAGAAGACAATTTGCACTTAAAGCACATCGTGATTGTTTCATCTTGAATCCTTTGTGGTCACGTACAAAGCGTATCTCTGTCCAAACACTACGTGGCCCTGACTACAGGGCAGCTCAGAGTACTTACAAACTGAAGTGCAGCTCTTGAGAAAATGCATCCCATCCTCCACCAGATGTCCAATGGGACTGAGCGAGATTATGAATATATGAACCAGCTCTTTCCCAAAGCCTAAATATTCAGTGCTGCACTGCCATCAAACTAAATTTCCCACAACTTCTTCACCACCGGTAGCCCTGATAGGATTTATGAAAGTAAATTTAATGTCCAAAGCCCCTTTGATAATAGAGCAACCGAGCCTGATTTGCTTTGCATTTCACCATCTTTAGTTATTCTCCTAACAAAGTCTCACAGAAATCTGGGGTCATGTTGACGACCAACTGACCACATCTCCTCCGTGTGTTGGAAATGCAGATTTGCCTCCTACGGCATCAGAAAGATCAGAACCTATCTTTCTGAATGTGCAACCCAAGTCAATGTGCAGGTGTTGGTCATATCTCGTCTCTACAATCAAACCCCTCCAGATGACCCGAAATGCAGCAGCGAGTCTCATTTTCAATGAGCCCCAGCAGACACGTGACATCGGGCTTCGGATCTCTGCAGCGGCTTCCTTCAGCCGCCTGCATCAGGTATAAAGCTCTGACTCTCACCTACTGAATTGTCAACTCAACAAGTCCCGTATCCAGGTCTACAATCCCTTCCAC
This sequence comes from Channa striata, assembly GCA_033026295.1. NCBI lineage: Eukaryota > Metazoa > Chordata > Actinopteri > Anabantiformes > Channidae > Channa > Channa striata. The sequence continues at coordinate 23,874,843 of CM065176.1, read as the reverse complement.
CCACTGCACTCTGCCCACGAACGTCTTCTGGTTGTAACCGCGCCACGCAAGCGATCAGCGCTCGCCGATCCCGTGATGGCGGAACGAGCGACTAAACTGCACGCTCAGTTGGCTCACTCCCACTATTCAAACAATCGTTGGGACAGAAGTCAACCACAACTTCCTGTGCACTTGTAAAAAAAGGAATCCCATCTGTTCTTTCGTGCACTTGTGTGTCATGAAACTGAAACGTTCCTCTCCTTGACTTTGGGTTTTTCGCTTGCCTCCTCCCTCACTCGTAAGTCGCTTTGGATAAAAGCATCTGCCAAATGACTAAATGGAAATGTAAAATGTCAGTCGAAAATAAATGTTCAGTTCGACGATGACACACTGCTAAATGTTTTAATGAAGGCATTTTTATGCACATTTACTTCCCAATATTATCCAGGAGGCTCGGCATTTCTATTTGGGGCATGAAAACACCATTTCCCATCTGGTATGAGCTGCCGTCACAATTATGTGCTGGGCTAGACACATATTACCCAGGATATTCGATGTTCAATGTTTTTTTTGTGGTCGCACTAAGTTCCTCCCTAATAATATCTAAAGTATTCAACCAAATTATGGATGCTGGAGTATTTGTGATTAGGCCATGAATATGTATGTAAACAGCTTAGCCGAAACATGACCTCAGCCGGAGCGTGAGCTGCACAGTAGTTTCTCCATGTGACTCGCTGCAAAGTCATTTTCACTAACGTTTTTTAATCAGCTCGGCTTTATGGGCCCATCGTGGACATTTTTCATGCTCGCCATGTTGCAGAGCGTCTAAAACTGTAAAAGTTACATTTGACAATGTGACGTCCTTCGTGAGGTATGAATATCGTTGTGAATTAGTTTTGCAACAAATTTTCATGCAAGTTTAAGTAAAAACCATAAGCCTTGTCCACAATGTGCATGGGAAAAAACCAACCAATGAATGCGTAATTATTTTGGTTCTTGAAAACCACAAACCAGGGTTGAGAGTAAGGCGTTCTAGTCTCGGCTGCAAGGGTTGGTTCAGTTTCACTCTCCAAATCAAATCAGTCCACATCTGTGTTGGGTCTGGATGGATTTTTAGAAATTTGTCAGTGGTTCAAACGTCAGATCATCACAAAACACGACACGTTTTATTCAAACTTGCTTTTATTTCTTTAAGGGGGCTGAACAAACGGGTTCCCTTTAAATCCTATCTGCACCCCTGCAGCCGCCTGTGTCTCCGCCTGCGTCTCGGACCGGACGCACTTTGTCTTGTGATGACAGGTGAATCCTGGGACCTGACTGTCCGCGCCGCGCACGCACCGCCGGAGCCCACGAACCCCGACGCACCGCCCTCCCGTCCGCCTGCTGCCGGGAGGAGCCGAGAGAGAGAGCGAGCAGACCGGAGCGCAGCACCAGGAGTCACGGTACCGGAGGGATGTGGCACTTTGAGCCGCTGTTCTGACAGCTCCGAATCCCCCGTGAAATCCTCAAACTTTGGCTTCGGCTCCCGCAGGAGACACACGACAACGCAGAACCCGTGAGCGGGGAGGCGGAGGGGGGGGAGGCGGGGACCGAGGTGCATCAGCCGCTGCAGACATTTCCAGCGGTGCCTGCCCGAGGCAGAGCCGGAGCCGGAGCCGGGAGCTCGGGATCGCGAAGCGCATCGGAGCCGGCGTCCGAGCCGATCGACCCTCCAGGAGCGAGGAGCGAGGAGCGGGAGGCAGAGCCGCGTCCACCGAGCGCTCCTTCGCAGGAGCCCCCCCGCTGACACCCGCGCCCGGAGCCCCGCAGCATCCGCACCGAGGAGCAGGTGAGTGAGACCCGATGCTGGCGCGATGTGTGGCGGCTCGGCAGCGAGCGGAGGCGACCACAGGTAAGGCCACGTGGGCAGCCGCGCTCGTCCTGGTTCCGACCCAGATCCGTGTCACCGGGATCAAGCCCGAGCCAGAACTTTGAGCACAATGGCGCGTGTGGCTGCGCGTTAGACGGGCATCCAAAATCCAAGAAGTCCGGCAGGAGGCTGAAAGCCGGTGGATCCCAGCCAGATAAATGTGTGGCACATGGGGTCACGCGTTCAGACGAGCTAACGGAACCGAATCCCCCAGACAAAAGCACGTGACCGAGCAGAACATGAATCAGCTTTAACCAGAGAAATGAACTTAACTGGCTCTTTTCGTTTGTCCAAGTGTCACAGCTGCATGTGTAAGACGACGGCAACACATGTGAGACGAGTTCGTCCACGTCCCCAACAGGCGAGCATCGTCCGGAACGTCGCAGGAGAGTTGCATCATCCGCCGAAGCCGCTCGCGTCCCGTGGTGCGAAACCCGGCTCCACGGCTCATCTGAAGAGCCTGTGGCAAAGCAGCAGCTCATTACAAGTGCAGCGGCTCGGGCCTCCTCTGGCAGGAGGCTGCTGGCTCATTAGGGGTCACCGAGGGGCGAGACCCCCACCACGAGCCTCAGCTTGTTACCAGAGCGCCCGGTGAAACTGCCGCTAATTGGAATGATTTCATTTCCACTGGCACATTAAAGAGACTTGAACGAGTCTTTACTGTTGACAACTCACTGTACAGCTGATGACGTGATGTTTTGAGCTCGAAAAGTAGAATGGCAGTGAAGTTGGGGAAGAAGCACAGAGCCTGGCCACAACTAGTTTGATCCTAAAAAATGTAGATATACATATACATTCATCCCGTACTGTACATTCTGAGTGGACACTGTCTCTGACTGTCCCAATCCTGTGTCTTTGCATGGATTAATAGGAAATTCATCGTGCGATATTGTAAGAACAAACCTTCTGTCATAAGTTCGTTCAACTGGATGCAGGAAAAAACAAACAAATTTTCAATGATGTTTTGTTTGTCAGATTAAATCGTATGAGGAGTAACACCTCGGCTGGATTGAGATTTAGTCACTTGGCAGATGCTTTTCTCCAAAGCGACTTACAGAATAATTTGGTACATACACAACTGGGCCGTTACTCCGGGTCGGAGCGTCGTACTTGGGCTGCAGCGTTAATCTCTCTGCTGTGCGTTTGCACGTTTCTCTATATATTCTCTATTATAGACTCGTAATGAGTCAACAGTACGTCTTTGAGACTGTCCTCCTGTCAGGTTGTTTGTACAAGCAGGGACAAATGACGATGCTGCACGTATTCCTGTGTTCCTGTGTTACTGTGGGGCTGAGCTGTGGCTGTTACAGCCTCAGCTAGTATAAAAACACAGACTCGACTGCCGGGAGGAGTTTGGGGTGAAGGGATGGGCAAACAAAACCGAGGACTTTCCCACAGAGACCAGAGTTACCTAGTCCTCATGTCTTTGTGGCCTAACCCTAACCACCATGTTTGCACAGCTTTAATCCGGCGTCTCTATGGCCTGTTGTACATATGTGCTGCGCACGGTGTCCGGGGAAATCGGCCTTGCGTTTCACACATGTAACACACAGCGGGAGCTCGTCGGTGTGAGAAGCATCCTCAGGAAATTCAGGCTGTGTGTTGTTTTCAGCACAACTACTAAAAAAACAAGGAAAAAAAGGTTCAAATTCTCCCGATAATTCCGGGCAGAGCAGGTGCTGCACGCACAAGCTCACGCAGACAATAACAGACGTTGCACTGAGGGGCTCGAAGGATAGAGTTTGGATAATGACCGGAGCGTCTCACTTGGACATTTGTGTTCTCGGGTACGAGCCCTCGGGACAAAGTCTGGAGGATGTCGGTGTTCATGATAAAAATAGTGTGAAACGGGATGGCGTTTTGGTGCCTGCTGGGAAAAGGGCCTCGGTACACGGGGCGTTGTTTGAACAAAGGGTCCTGTTGGTCGTTGGGGGATCGTTAAAGCCGGAGGAACTCGTTTTCCTGTGGTTGTGTTACATCTTTTGCCTTTAAAACGCCAACTGGGAAAACCAGGCAACAACCCAAGTACCTCTGTACCCAAATTAAGAACTTGACGTTTGATGTAAAGATTTTTTAATCAATAGTTGCCTTAGGACTCCAGCTGCCGCTAACATTGCTTTGAGGTCTATTTGAGCCAAGGTGAAAGGTTCGATCCCTCCATGGCTTTCCATCCGAGACTCAGTCCCACTGTTTGCCAGAGGCTGAAGCTCCTGTGGTGACTCAACCCTATTTCTCAGAAAAGGTTGTGAAAAAGTATGAACTCACTTACCCAATATTTGCGTGTTTTAAAAACTTACCTGCAGAGTTGTGCACAACTGAGATTTTTTTTGCGACTTTAATGCGACTAAGTTCACGCGCATTAGCACACAGCACATTTGCATATGAACTCCACACTTCAGAGGAGCAGGCTAGTCTTGAAAAAGGAAAAGAAAAGAGAGACAAGAGCTGCCCCTGACACCGTCAAGTCCAGTGGGCACCAACGCGGCGCGGCGAATACCAACCAGTCTTTTCAGCTTTGGCATAAAGCAGATGGCAGGCTGCAATGGACACTTTTCATATCTAGAAAATGACTAGGCTCTTAAAAAAAAGGGGGGGTCCTGCCCTCACACTCATTCATATTGTACAAGCAATTTAAATAAAGCGATTTTTTGCTTTGAAGGAAGCCGCGGCTTTCATTGACCCTGTGTGCTCAGGCAGAACAAAAACCTAAAAAGCTCTAATCCTTCATACTTTCTGAATGGAATTACACGCGAGCTTATGTCAGCTGCGTTGGCCACAGTCAACACCGACACTTTGATGAGAAGGTGGAAGACGAAGACGTCTATGCCTGTAATTTGTCCTATTTACCTCCACGCGCTGTATAAAGTTCGGACGATGACATCACCTGCACATCGTTTGAACCCTGTTTGATGAGTTCTTTGTGACGTGAATTAAATATGACAGATTGTTTTTGGCCGTTTATGAAATACTGCAATGAACTTTCAGCTTCCCACGGACATTGACAATTGCAACAGCATCCACTCAGGTAGTCTGTGCAGAAAAGTCACTCGATCTTTTTCCGTGAAAGGTTAGACAAATGCCACAAGTAATTGTCGGTCTGCCTCTTGACCGTACTCTTCCCCCCAGTGTCTTTCCGTGTTGATTATCGGAGGTGATGCAGGTCACGAATGTCTCCGCAGCCTAAATCTATCGGGCAGCCGGTGACGTGAGGGATGCGAGAGTGAAGGCGATAGTGGATCTGAGCTCCGGTCTGTGCTCAGCCGCTGGGAAGAGAAATCTTAATGCGACAGACTTCCTGCCCGAGCGAACGGGTGAACGAACGGACCTTACTTAGAGCTCGCTTAGCACCGATGCCAAGATTAGCAGAGGAGAGGAGAGAGGAAGCCATGCATGAATCCAGACTGTACAGCGTTTTCCTGCAGTCGGAGATGGCGGCGTGACGCGCTTAGCTGGTTCACCGAGCACCGTGATGCAAAGATTGAACAACGCGTTTACTGAAAGAGGGAAGACGAGGCATCTGAGCCCGCGGGCGTCATAAACCCAACTCGAATGATTAGGTTTTCTTCTACTTCAGGAAGAGGACAGGTTTTAATTGAGTCGGCCGTCGGTGCCAGCACGAGTTGAAAGATTGTGAAGTGACGTTTCTAAGCTGAACGTGAGTCTAACGCGAGGACGCCATTCGTGTCGTCAGCCTGCCAGCGATTACCCCTTCTGCCATTGGTCCGTTTTCATCCAGCGCGACTTAACGATACCTTTAATGACGAGTGAGGTGTATCAACCTCCAGGAGCACACGACAACTGTCAGCCCCCTCAGATGCACCATGTTATACACACGGAAACGTTTTTCTTCCCTTGGTCAAACTGTCTATGCTTTGTGTAGTTGGTTTTGTAAAAGTCCATAAGTGATAAATGATGAAATTATAAAATAAAAAAACAGAGTGTCATAATCTACATTATCACAGTTAGTTATGATGGAGGCACCATCACATTTATTGGGAGCTTTGGCTGAGAGCCTGAAATACAAACATCTGTGTTTCCCATGTGCATCATCCCGTCCGCCTCGTTCAGAGATTTATAGAGTCCAAAGGACACGCTCGTTAAATTCTCACGTTCTCTGCGGCTTTTACAACATTACAATAAACGTATGATTTCAGCTTTACGTGTCATTATTCCAGTGTCGGTGCTTCTGATAACATACGTGCAGATTAACGGGGCTGGAAATTAAATTACAGACATGAATGAGAGCTTAGGAAACGTTTTTTGCAAAATTGTCAAGTTTAGTCCAAAGTCTTATTTGACACTAAAAAGGAAAACTTTGGTCGTAAACAATCCACAAAAGACATTAAATAAAGAATAAATACTCATGTGGGATTTGCTTCAGTCTATAACCTGGATTAGTTTTTTGTCTGTACCTCAGAGACATCGCTCCACTGGGTGAAACATCTCTTTGTTTTTTGTATATTTTATTTTAAAAAACGCTCTGAATCTCTATGATTCCACTGTTGGTCTGGAACATGTGACGTTGAGTGACTGATGCTTAAAGTCAAAATTTTTGACGCCTAAGTCAGCGACCTAGTCTATAAAGTTATACGTGGTCTTGTATCCAGTGCCAGAAGTTGTGCGCTTCAACGATAATCGTCACACGATGTGACGCGCGTGGTCACATGAGGAAGTTCGTGTGTGACGTCACTGTGTCCAGCATTTTGTGTTGGTGTGATTTGTCCTGTAACTTAAACTTACCCTGACGTTTTCGTGGCTAATTGTGAAGCAGTTGTGTGCGTTCGAGCAGTCTTTCCCGTGGTGTCCCGCGCTGCTGGAGCGTCCGATAGTTACCGGCGGTGCCACGATACTTTGTGGCTTTGGGCAGCATCATCATCGTCGGACGCTGTGGGACGAGTAGGTGTCGAATTTCTACTTAGACACAAAACTCAGCTTTTAACCTTGATTGTTAGAGGCCTGAAGCAGGGCCGAGGACTCACCCAACACTAAAGTGTGGCTTGATTTCACAAGAATCTACACTTGCGAATGGTAATTTTACACAACTTTAAGCAACATATGGTCGTCCTGTGTGCACTGTAACTTTACATTGTGTCTTAGACGGCGCCCAGTGTGTCGACAGATCAAACTGCAGCTGCTGCAGTCGGGCTATTTCAACCCACTGCACTTCCCTTTTATGACTCATCTATTCTTTAACAATTCCCTCTTACCCCCAGCGTTTGATTTGTCTCCTCTTTTACTTGCTTTGAGAAGGGTTCAAAACCGCACTCTCACTTTAGGGGCATTTCTTTGCGCCGAAAGCTCTCAGAGAGATGAGTGTCAGCCCTCCTCCAGCTGCAGACGCAGCACTGTAAGCGCGAGCCTGGTGCGTTTCCAGCTGTCGGGCAGCAGACCGTGGACTGTTCGTACAGTGATTCATTATCGCTGGCCGAGCAAAACCCAGCTCCTCGCCTCGGACGTTTGTCACCATGGGCGCTGGGCTGATTGTTCGGCCACTTTGTTTCCTGGACTGATGCGTCCTTTGGCAGTTTGTCTCATTTTTATTTGTCAGTTGTTGAACCTGTAATTAGAGAACGAGCATTTGACAAACACCAGAATTTTTAAGACCTGAAGAACTCGAATAAATAACGTGCTCAGTGACGCACGTTTTTTTACGTCATCGGCTTTGTGGTTTCCAAATTATCCCCCCAACCCTTTGATAGCTACACAGCTCATCCCTGAGAGTTATGGACGAGCCGAGGCCAATTAGGGATGACATTACTGCCCAGTTTGACTCGGCTTTGTGTCTCTTTCCAACACCGGGAAATATTACAGCTGAATTACTGGACGAGTTCATGCATCTCCCCATGTCTGTGATGATTAAATAAAAGTTTTTCCTTAATCAGTGGTGGAAGAAATTCATCACATTATCAGATCTTGAGATTAACAAAAAGTGGCAGTTGTGCCTTTAAAAACTCAAATGAGTAAAAGGACGTAAGCGTTGTCACAAAATGTACCTGGGTGAAACGACTCTCTCAGTCTTTAATAGGTCGTCCGTAATAACTGCTTTATTAGATTATGGTGTTGAAGAATTGTCATGCATCATGTTAATGTGGAATTAATTACGCAGACAAAAACAATGCAGTTTTTAAACTGATCATGTATGTTATTTACAAGATGACTTTACTATAGGTTAATAAATTAACATCAATTACTGTCACGTAATTGTGCTTACAGTATGAAGCAGCTGGAGAGATGATTTTATCAATTTTTTTGGATATTTAGACAAAATATTCAGTGTTTAGATAATTCGCAAGCAACTCATTAAAGCCAAAAATGTGATGACTTTCTGTATCTCGAGCTGCGTCACCTCGTGCTCGTCGATACAGAGACGAGCGTCGTTTACTCTTTCTTTTGTCGATCAAGCTGAGAAGCAGATTGTTGAAGAATATAATAAGCAACTAACAATGAAATCAGTAACAAGGCGTGAAACTGACCTGCCTGACTTGAATGTCAAATTAAAGGTGGATTTTAGGCTGATGCACTCGGCCACATCAAGGCTTCAGAACAGAACACGGCGGAACGTTGTCTGTACAGTAGCAGCACCGAGGCTCCTCGTGTTCTGATGCGGAACGATGACGTGCGCTTCGCCTGCTTCATCTTCCGTCTCTGTGGCCACGTTCCCTCAGCGTCTCTGCCTCCGCTGCTCATTCAGGATAATGTGACTCTCTGCCCATTAGTAGCCAAGAAGGACTGCGCTCGAATCAGTTTACTGCCGAGTTCACGTCCACACACACACACACACGCTTGTGTTTTTTGTGTGGAATACGTTTATTAATCAGTGACATACAGTAGCTCTGACCCTGCATTGCTCACTGGCCACAGCCAGAGCGAAACGATGTGTTCACCCAAAGTGCAAAAAGTGATTTCGCCATGTAGAAAACACGGGGTCCTCCCCTTCTGGTTTCACACATCTGTCTCTGAGATTTATGCAGCAGAGTTTTCAATTTAAATCCTTTCCACCGCAAACAAAATTAAAAACACAAATGAAATTCCTACTTAGGAAGATGTTTGACACAGTGAAACCTCTGAGTTTTGGCACGTGAAGCTCCATCAGTTTGCAGCCACTAAATGAGAGATGCTCAACCTGATGCTGTTCTACCAAAACAAGGCCTCTGCCAATGTGATTATCTAATCTAACACAAGCACCTCACACTGCGGTGCTGCGGGGATTCGTGTGGCTTTGTGTAGTGACCAAGTGCAAATAACTAGTGTTATTTAAAAAACCTTTGTTTATAGTGTGTTGGCCATGTCTGATAATTAATAACACACATATCCAGGCCTTCAGGTGAACTGATTGAGGACGTTCACCAAATGGTTTTGTAGGATTTAATGTTAGTTTGCTGTTTTTGTGCATTTCATACAACAATCCCTCAATTGATGATTTTTTTCTTAATTGTACTTTTTATCATACATGTTAAATTGTGTAGAGGAGGGGGGCTGAGCTGTTGTGTGCGGAACATTGGAGTTGTAAGAGTCTTCTTGTTGTCTGTAATTAGGACGGTAGAGATGATAATGGGAGCTAATGGGTTGCTAGACAGCAGCACCAAAGTGCCAAAGAATCAAAGGAGCACAATGAATTCCCTTATGAAATATGCATCAATGACAGCGAGCTGAAGACTAAAGGCAAGCTGTGTTTGTTTGGAGAACGCGACGGAGCGCCGGTTGAAGTAGGTTGCCACCATATTGGCGTTTTTTTTTTTAACGTTCACACCAGCTGTTGATGGCGGCACGAAGCTGCTTTGATCAGGAAGAGGAGGTCTGCTGAAGTTGACGTTGCAGATGTGGACCTGAAGGCGACAGAAGCTGCATGCCTGCTTGATTTATTTAGTTCTTTATTTATTTTATTTGCCACGATTTTTTTTTTTTTTTTCCTGAAGCTTCTGTTGGGAAAGTTAAGAGAAGTCAAGATCTCAAAGTTGTGATCGTACAGTTCAGGCTGGTTCAGAAAGGCGTCAGTCACTGTGCTCCTCGTTTTAATAACCACATCACATGAATTGTACACGAATCCCCCCCCCCCCACACACACACCCACCCTTAGAATTTGCAGGTGTTAAATGTAGAACAGCAGAACAGCGCACAAAGCCGTTCATCAAACCTGTAACAGACTCCAGTAAACGGTGAAACCGTGATGAATAATTGCTTCAAACTGTTGCTCTGGTGGAGTCACCTGGATTATTAATAAATGGCTGAATATGAGTCAGTCTGTCCCGATATTTGCTCCTCTACATTCCCCCATGTAACAGTTCTCAGCGAGCCGTAAAATTCTGCTCACTGGAAACGCAGATTGACAAAAGTGCAAACTCCAAAAGTCAGCATTTGCACAAGGCGCCTTGGGAAGGAAATTCAAATAGCACAGTTGATGCACCTGCGACTGAAGCTGTTCATTGTCGTCACTAATTTATCACGAGAATTTCAGGCAGCACAGGTGCTTGAAACGCCGGTGTATAGAGGTCTGCACATTACTGCTGGAGGAGCTCATTCGCTGCATGTCTGCGGGTCAGGACAGGACAGGAAGCAACTGGAAACAGTTCAAGTTCAAAAAGTTCAAAAATAGTTTGTGATTTTATGAGAAATGACACATTTGAAAGTTGACTCACATAAAAAGCAATTTTATAGAATAATTCAAGTATAAAGGCTACAGACAAACACACACTTTAGGTCGATTTTCACTGATATTGAACTTGCTTTTTGTGAATCTAGTTGGGGTAGTACATGTAAATAAATGCCATTAAACTTGTCTCTGAGATCCATATATTCAAATATTTATCTTTTTTTGTCTAGTGGAAAATTGCCTCTAGATGACATCATCACTTGGAGGAGATTCAGGTCTGATCATGTCATCTTGTTGCTCACAGTATGAAGTTTGAGATCATGGTCAACCTGCTTCTCCAGACGACATCATCTGAGCTGCTAATGATGACAAACGGATTCTGACACAATCTGGAGGAGTTTTTCAGCTAGAGGCAGAGAAATAATTTCATGTAGTGAAGAAAGAGGGACCTTTAAAAGTATGAATGTACATTTACACCCCAAACAGAAAGCAAGGTGAAAATAAGTTTCCCCTTAATATAATTACAGGTTTAAAGGTAATAAGATGAATGTTACAGTCGGTTAAAAGTTTCAAGATTTGAAATGTGTCCAACTGCATTTAACACTTGTAAAAATCATAAAATTACAAAGTCGAATGTGCCTGTTTCCTAACGGCTGGGCTAAGATCCCAGCGTGTCTGGCTGCATCATTTGAACCCGCCTCACCTGCAGCAGGTCGTGAGGTGGGTTTCATTTATCCCCATTAATAAACGTAGTATTCAGTAAACGGCCGTTGATGCAAAAGATGCAAAGTGACATGGCACCGAGAAGAGCTCCTCTCTAACACGAGGTGTTTACATATGAATTTATGTTGGACATAATTAAAATGGATGTAAAAAGTGTCAAAACAGCATTGTAGGATTTCTAATGACACAGTACTGGACAGGACAGGTTGTTTTAAAAGCCAAAGAGGCGAACGTGCAGCGCACTTATTAGTGACAACTGTGAACCTCCATCGTAACTATGGATACATATTTGTTGTTACCTGATAACAATAAGCAAACTTTGGGGAGTTATGGGGTAACAAGATGAGAATTAGAAAAAATACCTGCAGTGTAAGTATCCAGTAGTTAAGGGGAACGTATTAAATATTACATGACAGGTATATAATTGCTTACATCACGAAACACATGCATTTTTTCTTTATTCTTTTCTGCTTATTAATCTGCATAGCAACGCAAAACAAGATTGATTTGTCGACTCTGCGCAGGGCTTCCTCTCCCATGAAATAAAATAAGGACAGAACTTGATGTGTATATTGTGGGTTGTTGGAATACTCAGCTCATTTAATCTAGTTTCCCACGATTTGAAGCAAAATAAATAAAAGTGTGATTGATATTATTTTCCAGAAAATGACTACGTTTAAAACTCTGACTGCTGTGATTTAAAGTTGTGCCCTCTTCTTAGCTGTAGTTACACTGTAAGTACAACAAATGAGGGCTGTAATCTGCTGTTTTTTACTCACACCTGTCATGTAATATTTAATAAGTTCCCCATAACTACTAAATACTGACGCTGTCGTCTTTCCTTTTCTCATCGTGTTACCCCATGACTCCCCAAAGTTTGCTTTTTGTTATCAGGTAACAACGAATATGTATCCATAGTTACTGTGGAGGAACGGCGTGGTTACTGACCAGTGAGGGGAGGGCTGCGATCACAACAGAGCCATCGCTAATATTCAAATCTTTTCTCGCTGCTTTTGGCCAAACCTCTGTTCCATTTAACCACCTCACGTGTATGTTAAGAACACGGTAAATCTATACAGTGTCTCCAGCTGTGGCAGAGACCTGTTGATGTTGTCACTTTCCCTGTGTTGCTGGGACGGATCGATAAATGTCAGTGATTACTTAATATCCTCTTACTTTGGCCCCCTCGTTCCCCAGACACACACACGCTCATGAATTATTGAAGTGTGCTCCGCTGCTCCAGACACTAAACTAATTAGTTTAGCCCAACACTTTTCACTGTGATACACTTTGCAGGAGAGCGTGCAGAGTTGGAGGGCGGGTGGGGTGGGGTGGGGATGGGGGCTGCATTGTTCCTTTAAAAACACAGGAAACCTGGTGAGTGGAGGAGAGAAGGGAGGAAAGAACCAATGAGATACAAGCGTTTGGAGAAACTGTTAGTGGCACCTTGGCAAGGAGAGTTGTGCTTTAGGGGATGTGTGTGTGTGTGTGTGTGTGTGTGTGTGTCAAAGACGGAATGAGAAATGGGGAAGAGGATTGGGAAAAGAGATCGAGAAGAGAAGGAACATCCATGCGTGGGAGTGGGAAGACAAAAAAAATAAATCCTCATCACCAGGCTACTCACTGCCGCCACAATGAGTGTTTATCCCACTTTTCTGAGAGCCAATTATCTGCTCCCGCATGAGTCATGGAGATCATTTAGACTGGTGGCGTGCGCAGAGCGTCAGCCGAGCTCCCTCACCGCACACACACACACACACACACACACACACACCGACAGGACTGAGATACCTTCGAGCCTCACAGGCAGGTGAGTTTGCACATTCTTCTTTTTCCCTTTTACACAACAATGGTGCTGCTGCGAGAGGCTCCGCCCCCCCTCCCCACCTCCCCCCACAGTCTCCGCACGCGTTCTTTCCGTGCTGGCGTCTCGGCGGTGGCATATCCGACTCCTCCGCGACCCCCTCTGCTTTTTTCACTTCCCATCTTTCTTCCTGTCTTGTTTCTCTCGCTGCCGACAGTGAGTCGTGTCACCGTGTCTGATCCGGACAGAATAACTCATTTCAGACGTACAGCGTTTTCCGACAGCGTGCACCGTTTGCCCCGTTTGATGATCCAACTTCTCGGACCCTCAGACCCCTGTTGTGTTGTCTCTGCATCGCGCCAGTTCGTGTCTCTGGTAATTGCGCCGACGTTTGGCCCTTTCGGTAGTTCTGAAGGCACGAAGACGAAACTTTGTCAGTGTGTCATGTTCACATTCGGTCATTAGGCTCGAGAGTTTTACCCAAAGAGAGTCACACGCCAGGAGGAACGCGGGGCTCAGCGGTGTCCCTAAGGACGAGTCCACATGCGGATCGGAGGGATCAAACCACCAACCCCTCCCCTCGGCTCGCCTTGTGTGTGAGGCATCTTCACAAACTCACAGCTCGCTCTTTGTCCTCGTACAGTGAGAACTTCATTTCGCTGTTTCAGGAAAACGCTCCCCACGCTCAGAGCACAGGTTACCAAACAGGTAAAGCCTCTGCTGTCCCGTTCGAGTGCTTCGGCGGTTGCGATGAATCGCCTGCCTGGCCCGCTTGGCTCTATTTCATGCTATTGTCTGCCGGCGGTGATTAACTGCCCGCGCTTGTGGCTCGAGTGATTTCTGCTTTGTGTCGACCGGCCGCGGCCCGTTCGACGGGGCTGTGGAAAACAGGAGGAGGGGGAGCTGCCGGGATTGGAGGGTCAGCTGATCGGCTCTGAGGCGCGGGAGATTTATGACCCCCCAGAACAAAGCTGTGTCTGCCGGGGGACCATAAACCATAAATCAGGGGGAAGTGGGTCAGATTGGGTCAGTGCTCATCTGCTCACTGCGGATCGGTTCTCTCTTTCGGTAAAGGTGCTCTCCCTCTCTCCTCCTCTTGGCACCCGACTATGTCGCACAATAAGTAACTTTTCCCGCTCTCTTCACCTGTTGTTTTGTGCGTTTACCCGTCGCCGCTTTCTCCTCGTGTGCCGCTGAACTCGGCGCTATTCAGCCGTCAATCAGATTTGCTAATGAACTCGTGTTTTCTATTTTGAAACGCCATTAGCCTCTCTAAGTGAATCACCCCTAATCCGTCCATTATCTCCAGCTATGTTAATACCGTTGGCCTTTAGTCTCTGCTCATCTTAATCATCCTAATTATATAACGTTTGTCGTTTTAAGAGGCGGATGAGAACGGAGTGGCGTGTTCTCACAATGGCACCGACTTGTGACTGATTCCGGTCCCTTTGATTCTGATCGCTGGTTTGACTAGTTTTGTGATTCGTCTTCCTGAGGGCAGCCAAAGCCAATGTGAAAAAATTGATTTTCTGCAGAAGGATTAGCAGTGGGTTTATAGCCATAGGCACGCATACATTACAGCGCACCAAAGTAGGCTAAACAAATTCTTTATTAGCTGTGGTATAAGACTGATGGTAGTGCGACGGCGCAGGCACACAGGCGAACAGCAGACTGTAGTCTCTGCTGTCAAGGCAGTGGCTGACAGGTATGGGAATAGCAATGAATAACTTGAAGCTGTATTTTCCAAGTTCAGACAGCTTGAGTAGGGAGATAAATAATCTCTGCCAGGAAGGATGGATCTTAATTTATTTGTGTCTCCATTGTTGCACAAAGAGGCATTGCACGCGGCTGCTGGAAATCAAACAAATGCAAATGTTGGCTGCGGAACGGAAACGACGGCGAAACATTACAAGTCTCTCAGTACGACTGCCGTAACAGCGGGGATTTGTACTTGTGTTTACGATAACACTGATAATATTTCATCCCATTTTAGGAAATAAAGCTGCGTTACTCTTCCTCTCTTTATTGTGCTAATACCCCGACAGATGCTCGGTGTGTTAGTTAAGTATGGAATTGTCAAGTGCATGTGTATGTATTGTAAAACAGTCAAAGAGGATTTGATCATTTGTTTCCTAAATACCATCACAGATATTTGCTTTTTGTCATGAACGGTGGGAAGAAAAAAAAAAACGCTGCAGCCTGAAGAGGCAGAAATGACCTTTTCTGAGCTAAATGTTAATTTATACTGTACGCCATGTGAAAATGGGCCGGACTGCAGCGGAAATGATTCCAAAGTGTTTTGTCTGCTGTTTGTGGCTTTTCACACAGTTTACAGAGTCATTATGCTGAAGTTTGGTCACCACGATGGCTTTTACCGTCTACGTTGCTCTAATGGGTTACGCAAATGGCATAATCACATCTCCCGGGTCAACTATTAGGCCTCGCGTCTCGTTTATTACTGCAGTCCGGTCTCACGGTTGCGTTAGCTTGGACGCGGCTCAGAACATTTCCAGGAAAACTGTTGTTTTTGCACCATTAAAACGATCCCCACAGCACTTTAGTGGCATTATTATATGGTAATGTACAACACAAAGCTGCAGTGTGAACGATCAACAAAGAAGAGTAAATGGGAAAATACGTCCGCAGTTGGAAACTAGTTATTTTAAATATGCACTCTCTGAAAAGCACATTTAGATTGTCCCAGTCCAACATTTTTAGGCCTTAACTCGGAAACTGTTAAATTTAGATTAGATCCAACTTTATTACATTAAGTACAAGGGAGGTTAGTAGCTAGACAGAGGTGCAATAAGCAGTAAGGAGTATACAGTGGGTACGAGATGGACACTATTATGGACATAAAGTATGTATGTTTGCATGTGGAAGTATTATACAAATAATATACAGATGAATGTTTGTTATTTAATGTAAAGTCTCAGCAGAAATGTTATTAATTTAGCACGTCAGTGTCGTAAAGATGAAATGAACGTTTCTGGAGCCACACAGTTTTCACGAAAACACTATTTTCATGCATGATCACCACCACAGCTTGGACAATATACGATGAAAATCCCCCTTAATTAAGTCCTCTGGATTATGGAAGATTTCCAGAATACTGTCGTGTAGAACGCCACGCATCGCGGTGTTAGTTCGTCTCCGGAGAGTCCGCCGTTCTTGAAGAAGAAAAATGGTTCATTGTGCTTTGAATTCGAAATCAGGCATGCATCTGTTCTTTGGGTTTAACTCATCGTCATCATCGAGCGTGATAATTTCTCCCCAGACAGCCTTGAATGAGCCATAATGTCATATGCAGCGAATTGATGGCCTTATGCTCAGTGAGAAATAAATCAATGCGCCATACTGAGAGATTTTTAAAATTGCTGTATAAAACAGAGCTGCCAGAAGTCACTTTTCTTATAGGATTTTAGGTACTTTTTGGGCACATTTCAACCATCCATTTGTGAAAATGACATTACTGTACATTCTTGATGAGTGGCTGCAGAATTGAAGTTACTTTAATCACAATTTGTCCTCCGCTGCAGGAATCAGATTGACAGGTCAGATATTATTCACAGCACTGGGCTTTAATAACCCATAGAGGAGTATGTAGATAAGAAAAATGGCCATCAAAGTCTCATTTCGGTTCAGCGTTCAACAACCAAGTTCAGACTCAGTGCTGGGATTTTCTGACAGTCAAATGTGGAGGGAAGAAGAAGGACGACTGTGTGTCTGTTCCACGGCCTTTGAACCTGCTGCACGATCGACGTTTAAACGCTGAGCTGACGTCAGACGTTTTCTCACCGTCACCGTGCGAACTAAACCGAAGTCACCACGGCGTTTGCGTCCTCTTGGTGTTTCATAGCTGACAAACTGCAGTGAAGCTAGATGCATGAAGCCCGAGGTGCTTCAGATCGTAATGGGATGCAGCCTGATAAATTATTAACGTCAAGGTGAGAATGCAAAAATAAACAAGTACATCACAAACATCTTTCTCAGTACAACTGCAGCTTTTTTTGTATTAGCTGCTCCACAAACTTTAAGGTCAAAGAAGTCGGGTGACAAAAGTTGAAACCATCTCCTTATGTCGCTGGTTAGCTTAGCACAAAAACTGAAACAAAATCTCATCGATTTTCAACTTAATTCCTTTGACTCGTTTGGGGATTACATAGGGCATAAAAACTCTACCTTTCTTTGTATTAAAATATATCTATGTTTCTCATAATTTCATTGCTCATGGTACAGAGAAACTAGTCTTGGTCAGCATGCTCTTCCAGAACTTCCAGAAGAAGTCTTGATGATGGAAGATTTTAATATTGTCCTTTGCAGGCGTTTGTCTTGTTTTGAAGCTAAAGCATAAAAAAATATTTATATATATATTAGTGTGTGTGGGTGTGTGTGCCTGTGCCATCCTCTGCGGTATTTTGATGTATCAGAACATCACAAGAAGTCGGCATAACATCATATTTAATTACAGTAAATAGTCAGAAAACTGTCATTCAAAGAAATCTGACTTCAAACAAGGACACAATAGGGGACATCTTATTTATATCTAAATCATCATATTTGTTCTTTTCGGTTCATTTATTCAGCAAAAACAAACCCCAAAAGTGAAAAGTAAAAGAAACATTTTTTTTTTTATACATTAACACCCACCCACACAGCAGTCCAACATAACTATATGATATTTGTCAGACCAGAACCTGCGAATTGCTGCTGAATATCATATCATTACATTCATTTAAACACTGATGTACTTGATATTTTCAGATTAAAACCTGTGACGAAAGCTGAGTCTAGGCTTTGTAGGAATTTCATACACACATAACACGACAGGGAACAAGACTAGACCAAGACCGAGACCCAGACTAAGCACAGGTTAAACCTACAGCTTCATTTCCTGTTGTTTGCAAGTTTAAATGTCCTCCTCTGTGGTCTGAAGCTCATATAAGTTAAGGTCTTCATTGAGGTTTTTTTGCACAATGATTTTAATTAACTGATGTTGTAATGTTACTGGCCAAGAGGCTTTCCAGCGTGCCAGCGTCCAACGGTAATGAGCAGTGAACACGGCCTTTCTTAAAGTAGCCTAAATTAGCATTTTGCTCGCTGCAGAACTTAGGGCAAATTACACCTCTGTGCCTGCCAAAAGTCTGGCGCTGAAATAAATACTTCTGCGATTCTTAAGTAATGCTGCCTTTTGACACCGTTCTAAAAACACTGTACCTTCAAAGGTAATAACATTTAACAAGAAGCTTTTCTTCCCTATTGATTAAACCCCCCTGCCCCCACTGCCCCCCCACCTCCCCAACCCCTCCCGTAGGACTCAGTGTTTGAGCTGCACTTTAGAAAAAGCACTTTGGATGACTTTGTTACTCACGTGTACCTTCAAGGTATGAACTTACTTAAACTCACTCACCACATTGTGTCAAATCATAACTACTATGCTTTTGAATTAACATTAACATTGTTGCAGTAAAAACAGACATAAACTCACCTGCAAATTAAAAAAATATTTAGAAAAGTGGTCGGTAATTTTCTTTATACAAATCACACAAGCAATCAAGATATTAAGACAAAAGTTGGGGTAAAATTCACTACATAAACACCAACCTAAACTATCTGAGTATTTGGATTTTAATGTTTATTAGTAAGTATTTTCTGTCCTGGACATAATAAGAATCTGGACCCACAAATCTTTAATTTAAATGAACTGAATTTAAACATCAGGTGGAAACACACACACTTTTGTCTCTCCATCCTTGCGAGGACACTCGTTGACATAACGCAATCCCTAAACCTAGTTCTAATCCTGACCCTAAAATTGAGTCTTGACCCACAAAAGCCCTTTAAAGTTCTGTGTCCTCACGACAATCGTACTGAAACAGAATTTGTGCACAGGCCTGCCCACAGAGGCTTCACTTTCAGAAAATACTAGAGTCATTACTCAGGTTTTTGGTTTTCAGAAGTTCTATTTGATGATCAGCTGCAGTCCATTGTGTATTGTGTTGTTGATGTTGGACTTTTAGCATTTGTCAGGACCTAAAACTCCTTTTGCTGTTGCTGACCAGCGGCACGAGTGTGTATCAGCTCCGCTGGTTGGACATGGGGGGTCACGCTGCGGCGTCAGGTACTGATGCTGCATTTCCCATCCTCCGTCCTTGGCGTTCCCGAATGCGGGTTTGGCGAGCAGGTAGAGACAGAGCAGCAGAATGAATGGGCGGCAGAGGCAGCGGCGAGGTGGACCAGAGAGATTAGCTGGGAAATTGACACTGACAAATCTCATACATTAAGGCTTCCTGGGAGGCAGCTATCGGCAGAAGAGGCGGCAGGTACCACATCCCATAAATGGCACCGGGCTTCTTTAATACTCTGCTTGCAGCACGTTAGGAAGCTGAACCACCCTGTCGTCGAGCGCGCAAAAGATAAGAAAGCCAGGTGTGCTCGGAGACATTCCATTTGACTAATGTGTTTACAGCTAGAATAATGAATAGAGTGAGGAAGATGGGAGTAATTAATTTGAGCTGTTCTTGCTAAATAACAAAGCAAATACAGGCAAAACTGTTCCATTTCCCTTTGGAACAAGAACCCCCCCACCCCCACCCCGCACCCCTTTTCTCGCCTGCTTTAATGAGATAAACCAGCCGACTTTGATAAGGAGTCCTACTTGCAGTTGTTAGTCGCCTGGTAGCCTTTTGATCTGTTCTGAGGGTGTTTGCGCAGATTTTCTTTGGAAAAATCAAGGACAAAGCCGGCGTCCAGCATTCACAAACATTTCCCGTTTTCGGGAGTGTCCGCAGAGCCCGTGGGAAAAAAAAAGTCACGTTTCTTTACACAAGACAACCTTTAATTAACAAATGGAGCTTTATCCTAATTAGATGTTGGTGAGACAGGAAGTAGCTCTCACACTGTAAATCTGGAGAAAAACTGGATATGCTGGACTTTCCTTTGTGTCCTGAGAGCAAAGAGTGTAATTACCAAACATAAACATGTCTTTGGCCTTTGACCCGCCACCCGATGTTTGCTTGAGTGTTATTCCCAACGACTTAACCCCGCTGGAGAGGTTCATGGTGGGTTCCTTCTATCCTTATTTGTTTTGGACAGTGAAGTTGTTTTCCTGAAAAAAAAAAAAGGACCGGTGCCCTTGCTGTTGCCTAGCAACAAACTGAGTCCAAGGGACTTTGCACTTTGCAGGATCTTTCGCCAACTACCTTGAAACTTGTCCTCTTTAAATTTAGGAAAAGTTGGAGCATACGTTGTTATTCATCGACAAAAGGACGAGTCTCCGAAGACGGTAACACAGCTGATGGTTTGGCCGTTTGCGGCACAGGACAGCTTGAATATGGCACGATTTGGTGATTTTGTTGGTCGTTCTGTCACAATGAAAACGGTTTCCTCAGGCTATGAAGATGTCAGTGTGTGTGTGTGCGTGTGTGTGTCATTTCAGGTCAATTCGAAACAGCCTCAATTCAGTCTAAAATATCAAACCGAATTAAAAAGGTTTTATTTTATAACAACCATAAACATTGTAGAGAAGCATCCTGGCAACGGCAGCTTCACAAAGACCATTTTTCACTCGGAATGGTGGGTTCAGACTTTTTATTTCGGTGGTTCATCAAGGAGACAAGCTGCTAAATATTCATGGCTGCGTTGTGTTCTTAAAATAAGGCTCATTAGCACTCCCAGCCTCTTTTCAAGTTCCGCCTTTCTCTTGTCACTCTCAAAAGAGCAACACAAACATGTTATTCATCTCTCACCATCTCGGCACTCGAAGTGGGTTAGAATATTAGGCCTACGCTGAATGATGCCTCTTTATTACCAGACCAAACCTAAGACTAACGCATTTGAATTCTTCTTCAAGTAAATGTAAGAATGTTGATTGAGTCAAGTGTTGCCGAATTGATTTCTTGAAATAGTCGGAACATATGCTTCTAAATATGGTAAACATAATTAAATGTGGGTAGCACAGCGGCTCGGTGCTTAGGCCGACTTTGAAACTCCTCATTTCAAACCTGCTGCTTCCTTTGTGTCTCACTGTGTCCATGTGGGTTTCCCTTGAACTGAAGACACGAAATTAGTGTGAATAGGTTCGTGTGAGTCAAATATTCAAAAATTTGCCTTCTGTATCTGATCTTCAAGAGCTCCAGCGTCTTTTAATGACGTCATTTCACCACTAGTCGGAATCATTGGGATGGATCGTGTTTGTCTTAATCTTAACAGATACTTTGGACGTTTAGTGGCTTTGAGGGTTCAAGTTAAATCCAGTCCCTGGATTGAAGTGCGCTTCACTGTAAATGCGCTGAAGGACCCACTCGGGAAAATCTTTAGTGACTGTTGCTGATTGAAATTTTCACTACTTGGGGTTACGCAGTTTAGCATATGTGGCTTTGGCGTCATTGTTTGGCAGTGCAGTGGGAATTCAGAGCACTTTATTTAATATCAAACTCTTTAATTAAAAAAAACACTTTAATAGGTAAGTGGATAATCACTATCCATTAGTTGTTTTTTTTTAAACTAATCCATCTGTTGCATTCGAGCTGCAAATTGTGAAGATCCACTTCGGTTTCATTATGAGCACCTTCAGCATTTTACACACACACACTTTTAATAAGTCGGTTCAGCACGAGGGAAGTTCACCTTCTCTCACAGGCTTTGTCCACCCATAGGCAAACCTATTAACATCCATTTTATCAGCGCTTTCATATTTCATTACCAAGTTCATCAAACTTTAATGCAGTCTTGCTTCTACACGTTTGTGTTTTAGTGCAAAGTCTTGTCTGAAATGAAAGCTTTACCCGTGAGTCTCGATTCCACGGCTCCGAGAGGAAATTATAGACTTACACTTTAGCAGCCAGGTTATTCATGACCTCTACACATACACGCTCCCCATGGCTATCCAAAAGATTTTGGATGGATTGTGGCATGCGAAAGGACATCATTAGTGGTGCAAAATGGTTTCACGGAGCCAAAAACCTGCTGAAAGCAGATGATGGGCCAAATGCCAGTGGTTTCTCGCTCTCTGCAGACGTGGCATTCAGGCTGCTGTGCCACACTAGGGTAATGTGCTGCCCTCCGATTGCTGGAGTCCCACTGAGCCTGTGGGATGTGCGATTAGCTTGTGCCCAGAGCTGATACGCAGTGACCAGAGCCAAGCGCCAAAACACGAATAGAGAGAGGAGACGGGGAGGGGGTTGGAAGGGAAAGGGATGGGCAGAACACGGAGGTGTGTCCATAATGTGCAGGAAACAGTCTGAGTGTTTCAGGGGTTTTATGTGCTATACAGAGAATGCATTTGCCATGGAATTATTGGAACTAAATGTTTTTCCAGTGACCCATGCCAGAACGATATCTAGTAAAAATTCATGCCAGTCCCCGCACGAGCTCTGACGCGAATGACAAATTTTAAAAGGGGTGACTCTGAATATGGCAATCACGCTGAAAACCGGAAAAAAAAGGCAGCACTGATGCACAAAGCCTCTGCGACGCTACAGAGTGCGACCTCGGGTTGGCGGGTCACAATTTAGTCTGCTTTTCTATGGAAATATAGCCAAAAGCAGTCTGTGGGCTACTGCTTGGATTGTGTTCCTTGAATTCTGGTTGGCTCCAGATGTTACTCTCTGGATACTTCTAGTTTCAAAAATTTATAAATAATAATAATAATAATTCTAAAAACGAGTCAAAAGTTCAACTAAACGCATAGTGTTCAAACAGAAGTCAATATCAGAGCTGCAGGCTGTGCAGTCTGATGACATCATCGGTTATAGTCTTGTTTTTTTGTTATTCGGTGCTGGGAGAGTTGCTCATGAATCAGATTTTAGTTAAAACCAGCCCAACCAAAAACCCTGCGTCTGCACGATTCCTTATGTCTTCTCAGCCTAATTGGAAGCTACCATCTGCTCAGGTAACCACGGGGTGAACTACACTGCAGCAACACTTCGACAGAATGCAATAATTTAAGGGTTTGTTTTTGCTGCATTAGATCATAGGACACACGTGCACGGTTGCTCGTGTTTGCACCACTTCTTCTTCTATCCCCATTTACCGATCAAGGTCGCCCCTTTTCCCCGGTATGAAAGAGCCCGGGCGCACGTTTCCTGTGGAGTTAAGCGCGTGCACCTGTTCGTGCTCTAATTAGGAAGATGATCACCACCAAAAGGCAAAACACACGACAGCTAAAAAAAATCAGGTCATTCACAGAAGCTGGACATATAAATCATAACTCTGCTTAAACACGTTTGTTCCTTGTGTGACCTGACGTGCTGATTTACAGAACACTTACTTCTGCATGATTTGTCTCTGTGCAGTGTCTTAACCTGGAGCTTCACTTCTGCCAAATTCAGCTTCACGTCTCTCAAACTTGGTCCATCGTTCCCCCTTTAATTCGGTAGAACGTAGGTTCTGTTAAGTGCAGCTTGAGGTTTTTCCGTCCTCTTGCTGCTCGTTCTCTGTAGATGTTTTCTGCACAATTTCTCATCTCCTCTGATGAACGCTGGCTCCCGTGTAGACGCGACCCTTTTAACACTGCAATCTTGCCTTAATTCCCTGCCATATTTCTCACTGTCAGTCCGCAGCGTGCCGCATGTTTGTGTTATCATCGCAACACCCCTCCGTAGGCTTTCCCCATAAATATCATTTACAAGCTCTAAACACAAAGAGGCAGACAGGACACACACACACAAAAAGAGTTCCCATAGGGAACAGAAGAGAATAGCAGTTAAATGATCTGGCCTCCTCCAGGACAAGGCAGCATTCAATCACCGAAGACAGTGCAGCCCTGAGGAATACAGACAAACATATCGCGTTATTGAGAGGAATAAGGTGAAATACGCGGGGCTTCACAAACAAGGTTTACACCGCTCTCGTGATATCCTCCTCCCATTGTCAGCCATTAATTATCGACGCGGACTCATAACATGGTTGATTACTGCCTTAAATTGTCTTTGCGGTCGTGGATCCGCAGCCGCGTTCACGGGCAAATTACGAACTCAATGAAAAGTGTGACAATCATGGTGATTGATGGTGTTTGTTTTATTGGAGTCTTTTCATCGGCTCCGGGCATGGCCGTGGTCCTTGGAGAGGGCCATCAGCGTGATGGCTGCAGTGTACACATGTTATGACTCACAGTTCCCCAAAGCGTCACAGACTAGAATTTTTGAAAAAGAAAAAAAGGCAATAACAGAAAGACATTAAACCTTGGAACGGAGGCCCTGAAACAAATGTCGCTCTGTCTCCGTTTTGTGCATTGGACCATTGTAACATCATATTTAGTTTCTACAGACACAAACATGCAGATGGCAACAATAGCCATCAACCACGCTAATGTAGGACGATGCTCTTATTTCATGTTTATATTACATGTTGGAACCTGAGTTTCTCCTCCCAAAGTGACTCAAATGTGAATATTATTATTATTATCATCATCATCCCTTTAAAATCTGCGACAGAGAAATAACACCACAGTCTAATTTTAAGATTATTATGTTTTTAAATCTATAGCAACTGAATAATTGCTAAAAAACCTTCAATAAAGCACAAAGATATTTTATGTAATTCTTCTAAACATAGAAATACCACAAACTCAAACATTTATTTGAACTATGTGCATTAATTAGCCTGTGAGGTAGTTTCATTTTTATAAATAGTGTGTTTTGGATGTGACAAAGAGAGAGTGTGCAAAATCTGATTTAACAAGGTATGAAAACAAAAATTCTAACAAATAATAAAAACACAGTATATCATAAAGCTTGAACATAAAGAAATGCACACGTACATAGATCATAAAAACAACGACCCTAACTGTGTGTAACACAGAAACAAATGATGGGAGGACACAAAAAAAGGAAAATGAATTTTTCTTTATTGCGATGAATAGTCGTTCTGTTTTAAGACGATCACGATCAGACAACGATACGGGCGAATAACGGGATGATGTATAAGCAGCTAAAAGAGTGAAAACAGCCAAGCTTGGATCTATGGAACATCTGCGCAAAGATGTTCATTAGATCCAAGTTTTTACACAATTTGTACAGATGAAATACGGGGTGATAACGACTCCATGGGAGCGTGTTGGATTATTACGCTACATTACTACACACTGGGCAACGGCATGCAAGTGGACACATTTTGGTAAAACTTCAAGACCCCTCGTTTTTATTTCGTATTTCTTTGCCTCGTCTGACTCAGCCTTCCAGCTGTTTACGACCACAGCTGCATCACGCTGAAGCTGAATGCGCTGCAACGATCTAAACTGCGATGAGAATCGAGCTCTGCGCCGCGTAACGGAAAGCTGGCGTTGTTTGACGGGCGGGCCGTGCGTCCCCGCACATGTTTCCGTGCCTCTGACCGCCACCTTCCGACTCCCTTCCCACGCCTCATTGCCCTCTGCTGGTTCGCAGTGTTGCAACTGCAGCTCCGTGTCTCCTCATCCCCACATCCACCTGTGGGGTGATTGAAACAAGAGTGAGCTCTTGTCAGGGCCACGGCCACCGTGTAATTGAATTCTACCTTGTTTCACAGAGTGCAACAAAGCATAGCACTGGATACAGGGTAAATATACTCAGCACTTAGACACAAACCTGGGCCACAACTGCTCGACAACAAACAGAGGCAGAGGTATTGCTTGGTATCATTTACAGACACAGTGCTGCCATTAAAGTAAAACGCTGGAGCTGCTGTCTGTGTTATTACTCTGAGGCAGGGAGGAGGCATTCTGCTGTGTCCCGGAGAATCCGTGCAGCTGTTTCCAAGGATTTGCAGTACAACAGCATCACACACAGCTTTAAAACACACCGAGTGCGACGCCGCCACGTGAGACACGTTTCCGGTGTGGTTCTGGGTCCACAAGTCTACTGCTTATTATACAAAAAAAGATTCAATACATTTAGTATTAGGCATCAGCGAGTGCCAGCTCCCATATGATAATTCACCTGCAGTAAATGTTCATGAAATCGCTGACAAAAACACAGGAAGTGGAAGATGCTCCGATATTGATTGGGAGACAAGGACGGACAAGATTAGGAACGAGTTTAATACGCGGCGCAGCACAGGTGGGACGGCACGACTCAGGTGGTTCAGGCGTGTGCAGGGACGCAGGGTTTATCGGGACAGGAATGTTGAGGACGGAGCTGCCGGACAGGAGCAGAAGAGGGAGGTTCATGGACGCTGTGAAAGGGGGACGTACGAGAGGTTGGTGTGACAGAGGACGATGCAGAGGACAGAGCGGGAAAGAAACGGATGATTCGCTGTGGCGAATAGAACTAAAGGTTCATTAAATGTGTCTCACCTCAGAAACTGTTTTTATCAGGATTAACCAAGAAAACAGAAATCCCAAAGAAAATAGAATGTAAACAGAAATTAAATAACGCAATCACATCTGTGCCTTTGGGGAGGCATTCAGGGACCGCATAGCGTGTAGGTTAAATGCGTTTCAGAGGCATTTGTAACCTCAAACTCAAATACAGGCCAATAAAACGAAATACTTTCAACTTTATTTGAACTATGCTCAGATCAGCTCCTATACTAATATTGGATTATTTTGTTTGAAATAAATTTCTACCTCATAATAACTAATAACTACATCAACTAAAAACAAAGCTTATAACTGGAAATCACATGCTACGAAAGACTTTCCCGATTCCTCCTCCGTCTTGTTTTGGAAGCCTGGCATAGAAACTGGAGTTCACTGAACTCTACCTGGAGAAACCAGCTTTCTTTAATCCCCAATTTCCAAAACCAGCTTCCCCGTTTACGTGACACTTAGGAAATCAGCTTTCCAGAGAAACTTGGTCACTAACGTCCATGTCCACACTGTAACTCTGAAACGTGTTTGTTCCTAATCACATAAGGACCGTTTTACTGGAATGGAAGTTTTCTGCTCACAGCAGGAAAACCATTTTGGAGGAGGTGAGGGAATCAAAATCTCGGAATGCACGTGTAGGAGACATTTACCGGACAGACTTTTGGTGAAACGATAAAGAAGAGGAGAACAAGCTGAACGTTTTCATTCAGGAAGTAACGTCACCTTGTCCGTTTCTCTTAAACACTCTGAAGACTTTATCATATCTCATTAGCATCAGTGGAATCCCGCCCTTCGCCGAAGCCACGCAGTAGCCGACTCACAAATAAGGAAAGATGCTGCTCCACAGAACTCATGCTGTAATCATTAAAGCGGCTGATTCGACTTGGCACATTAGTAATGGGACTGATTTTAGTCATGACTGAAAAATGGTTCTTGTTTATACAAGCTTTCAACTGCAAATCAGATATGAAAGGGACGTGTCAGACGTTGGTTCAGCTCATGAAAGATAAACACTTTCGCTGTGTAATTGTTGGTTCAGTCTTGTCTTTTCCAATTTCCTCACTGCGTCTCTGCACCGCCCTCGTTGGGTGGGAAGGTGCGTGTGTGTTCGTAGCATGTGTGTGTGTGTGTTTTTTGCCGTTTAAGAACGGGTCCAACGAGGCCCAACTCCAGCCTTTTGGAGGACAAATGGGATTACACTGTCGAGGCTGCTTCAAGGCGTCGCGGGCATCACTCCACCGAGGCAGGTTCCAGCCGCTGGCCTGTTTGCTGTCGGCTAATCTAAGGAGATGGATTCTCAGTGCGGGGCCGACTCCAGTACAGTTACTGTGCTTAATGGGTTCGACTCCCCAGGATATTGTTTCAATCTAGAGGTCATCATGGCCTTAGCTCAAGCTGAGAACCTCTCAACTCAGGCTGATTTGCTCCTCAGCTCCTCTTATATTTTGTTTCCAAGGACTTTTTTTTTTCTTCTTTGCCCTCACAACTTCAATACTAATTACTGAGCAAACATCCATTCGAGAGCAACTTCACTAACTAGTATAATTTAACAGGCTCCTAAAAGTGATGTAGGGGAGCTGTGGCTCAAGGGGGTAGAACAATTTGTCCAGCAACCGCAGGGTCGTGGTTCAACCCCAGCTCCTCCACCGAAGCGTCTTGCTGTGCAGTGTTGTCTTAGCTCAAAACTCTGTTCACTCAAACGAAAGTGAACTAAATCACAATTGCATTACTTGTCTTGTTAGCAGGGCGAACAACTGAGCTTCTTTTTCCTTCTCGTGGTCCCTGAATGCATCACTTACACAGACCAGGATGAGAGAAACTAGCAGTTGACTGCAGTGTTGGATTATTACGCTACATCATGTTCACGTTCAATTCAGTTCATCGGAAAATTAGCATTAATGTGTTCATATGTGTGTGTCTCGCTTACTTATATGATTTTTGGATAAAAGTGCCAAATGACAAAGTGCAATGACAAGCATAGCAGGCAGATAAAACTCACACATTGAGACACCAGCAACGTGGATGCGTGGGATGTGAAAATGCCACATAGCTCAAGTTTTCCCGAAGACTATCCATCGTAACGTTTTGGTATTTCCTCATCCCCATTGTGGTTGCATACTCTTGTATAATATGTACATTCTGAAGAAATGCACATCGTTATAGTCACATCATAGATGCATTAAAAAAAGAGCGAGTTTCTTTGCTAATGCTCAATCCCAGTGCACCCGGCGACTCCCCATCTGGGCACAGCGATCAAATGCCTCGCAGCCCCAGACCTTTGGGGGCCCCAGAGGCAGTCGCTTTATGATAATTTAGTTACCAGCAAAAACAAAGCTAGTTAAACCACAATTTATAACCAAATAATCGCAGCCTTAAGAGCCCTGCTGCATTTTTAAACACGACTCGGAGGCCTTGCATGGTCCTAGTCCAGTTTTAGTTAATATTTCAGTTAAAATATGAATCAGTTGTTAATAAAATATAGTTTAATTATTAAACATATACCATGTTGCAATAAATTATCACAACCTAGTAGGAATACTGGTGCATCCTGAGCACGATGGGAAGGAACAACGTGCGCCATGCGGGGTCTACGGCTTTTTTTTACAGCATGACCCTGGCTGCACAATAGATGTCGATTTGATGGAAGGTGTCTCCTAATGTCTTGCATATACAGTATAGCTGTGCAGCTCTGACACCGGTTATTGTTTTTAATCCCGTTTCTATTATTGGAAGCACTTTGTGAGGTGTGTTAATCACAGAGGGACCTTGTTTACTACAACCAGTGATTAACACTGTCGTCCCACTGCAGAAAGAGCCGCGAGGTCAAGATATGTAATTAGACCTCTTGCAGTTGGACACAGTAAATAATGACTGTCCTCTTGGTTATTTGATGCGAAAGCTTGAAAACTGTAAGTGATGCTCGTGGTGAAGCAGGCAGTAAAAAAAATTAATCATAGATGTTCGCGTCCTGCCTTCACGCATTCATTTGTTCAGCACCGATTTATTTATTCGTGATGATGTTTTTTCCTCGAGCCTTAATGACTTTGGGGCCACCTGCACATTTACCAGCCAAGTCACAGACAAACAAAGCAAAGAGGAAAAAGGAAAACGATTTTGTCAGCGTGTCATTTGGCGGCGTTGGGCAACGTGTTGTAAGACAACATTCGCTGCAGTTCTTCTCCTCGTCGAAAGTCACCCACACTCAGACTGACGGTCTGCAGGCGCACGGCTCGTCTCCCGTTAGTCTCCCACCACGGGAGACTCTGTACCTGCCGCTTGGTGACAGAATTGGACTCCTTTCTGCCACGTTGCGGTTTTATGTCACCTCTGGGGTGACAAGTGGCCCAATGGGCTTCAGAAAAGGCCCTTTCAGAGTTCGCTCACCCCCCCTAATTTATCTAAGGGATTTCTTGTGCTGCATATATTTTGTTCTTTGAGCAGCCAAGCATTAAATTGCTTTCCATTGGGAGCAGCCTGCATGCTGGGGTCGCCAAAGCTGTGGCTGGTTTCCAATGAGATGGTTTGGCAGCAAAGCCAACACTGTAATTAGGGTCACTCGGCTCTAGAGCTCTTGGAGGGCCGAAGGGTCGTCGCCGTTGCACGGTGCGTTTGAAAGTCACAACTAAGCAGGAGGATGGTAACACGCGACTTCTTCTCATAAATCAACACAACACTAAGGTCACGCCATTAAAAAAATGCGGCTTCTTCTTAAGGGAGCAGCCCTCGAAATGGGGTGTTTGTTTATTCTAATCACAAAATGTGCACCATGCGGATGCAGGACATTACACAAGCAATCAGGAAATAATGGGACGCTGAGACTTGAAAGCACAAAGACAAAGGAAGAGATAGAGGAACAGTGGCAAAGAACGGGTGGTTAAAGCCCCGTGTTTAACCAGGTGTCAGCTTTGCCTCGTCATGCCAGAGCTGACTTCAGCAGCCATCAGGGAGCCTCCTCGCCAAAATGCAGCCCGTGGTGTTTTCGCGAGGAGACGGCACAGCATGTGTCCATCTCTGCAAAGAGCTCTCCACGTTGTGTCCAGTAGAGGAGCAAAGTGGGAGAGTGGGGGGGTAGTGTGGGGGGTTTGCACTCCAAGGAGCTCTTTTCAGATCACAGCATTCGCTTTGGCATCGGCGAGCGTAAACGCCTCTGGGAAAAGCGCAGAGAAGAAACATTTGGACAGCTACTCAGCAGAATTTACTGACGCCTTGGGTGTGTTGTGACATGTGATTTATGTATGAAAGTGCTTACCATGAGAGCCAAAGGAAACGGTTCCTGAACTCTTCCTAGAGATTCTCGCACTCTGCACATGCATGTGATTTTTTTAAAGCAGTTGTCCTTTAGGCCGCCTGCGTTACCGCTGGATCGAGTGTGTTCAGTCAATCCGAAGTCGGAAGATACCGGCTCGTTTCGCCTTCCTCCGCCCCTCCCTTATCTGAGGTGGTATCTCCCAGCGACGGACCAAGGATCCCTGAGGACCAATTGACGTTTGTATGGGTTAAAAATGACCTCACATCTATTGAACCCGCGTAAAAAAAAATCACTGAGTCGAAGTTAATTGAAGTGAGCTCCATTGCACGTAAGCGTGAGCTAATTCTTGGCTTTCGAGCAGAGCTATCAGTAGCACCATTACTGGTGTTTTACAGTACGTGTCATGTGGAGCACATTCTGTACCAAATTCGGTTACAGCCCCAGCGCCGTGGTGCCGTACAATAACAAGCACTGCAGTATAATAAGGAGTTCCCATTCAATTTAATGTGGAGACAGAACAATTTCCCTGTCTGTTGGAGGAGGCTATTTTACTCCCTTTTTAACCTATATTTAACTGGGTGCATTGGGCTGAATTATATTTTCTCTTCAGGGGGCTTTAGAGCAAAGAAGGGCACACAGCAGCAGCAAGTTACAACGAGGAGATTAGTGTTAGGGCGGCGTGATTAGGCACACGTTACACCGCAGACGACATTTTTAACACGTAATAAAACGTTATTTGTTCTTCAGAATAGAGAAGTCACACAACAGATTTTTCTTTATTTTATCGTCGAGGACGTTGCGTAAGGCTCATTCATTGTTCGTTCCTTTTCAGAAATACTGAAACATTTTCTGTTTTTTGGCAATTATAACAAAATACAGTTAATCTGATCAAAAAGTTAAATTTTTTTACAATTTTTAACTGTGATTACTTATAATCACATTCGTGCAACTGGCAAACTGAATTTTGAGCATGAGTATGACCAACGTTCCTTCTACGGAGTTATAAAAAGGGGACCTACAGGTTCATGTGATTTATTTTTAAACTGTTTCTGCCAATTTGGTAATTTATGTTTCATAGAAGTTTTGACTATACAGGCCTCAAATGATCTGTGCAAGTTGATGTGATGTAGATATGAACATAATTCAGCTTGTAGGCAAGGAGTTCAACAGCTTAGGGGCAATGACAGCAAAGATCCCGTCACCCCAGTCTGGGCACAGCAAGTGCTGATGGGTTGATCTGAGATTTGCCCTTAGCCACACAAATAGCAACCAGATCAGCCAAATAAGACGATCCCAGATCATGAGGGGCTTTAACAGTGACTAACAATATCTTAAAATGAATCTGAAGTAAAGAGAAGCCAACGACAAGAATGTAACACCAGGGTTATGTGGTCACGTTTGGACATATTAGTGAGCAAGCGTGTCACAGCATTCAGCACCGACTATAGCTGCTGAAGAATCGACCGGCTTACACCAAAACACAGCGCAGTAGTCGAGCCTAGAGGAAATAAATCACAAATAGCAATTTCAAAGTCTTTTTGTGGCAGAAAAGGCTTTACTTTGGCAAAAAAAAAAAACTAATGTTGGATGGATATGGAATCTCATATTGTCTGTGCAAGTTGAAGTGATGTGGATATGAACATCATATCCTCATGTGCAGATTTTACGGCACGTGACTGAACAACCTACAGTAGACATCTTTATTGTGTTGGAACCTTTGTGCTTTAAAAGATAGACAGTATTTCTACAATTGCTAAATATTTGTATATTTTTTAACATCTTTTGGAAAAAGAAAGCTGAACACTGCTGCCCAGTCCATGATTAAAACAAACAGGCTACTCCAGCCGTTTATTTAGAATAATTTTACCATTATGATTTGCAGAAGACGTTTTTTTCAGTCCCATATTTGCCAAATTAAATGATAAACACAAGCTGCTTTTTATCATGTATTTTACAACAAATCCATGGATGGTAAATAGGTCCTTATATAAAGCATCCCATCCTGAGTGGTTTGCTAAAATTAAGCAGCATCGAGGGAGTAGGTATTTATTTTGCTTTGCTAATCACGCATCTCCGGCACAGTGCTCACCCACGCACACATGTCCTTGTAATACACAGTCATGGTAATTGTCTGAGGAAATAGATAAACAAAGGAGATGGTGAGTTTTTAAAGGTGGCGGCTGTGTTACTTCAGCCTCTCAGAACTAGTGGTCTTCAACAATTCTTAGGGACTGAATGGACCATTTTACGATGGAACCCTACACAAATCCAGGCGGCTGCCTCCCCATCACGTCGTTTCAAATACATATTTTCTGTCCACACGTCTCCCACACACAATTGTAAAGCAAACTATGAGATTTTTGGCTTGACCTGATCCCACTGAATCTCATAAATAGACACTTGATGTCATAATGCAAAAAAAAAAGTGAAGCTGCACACTTAGAGGATGTGTGAATTTGTGTTTCCAAGTGGAACTTCCTTCCTGATTGATTGAATCTTACTTGAGAGCATAAATGTGACAAGCACCCCGGGATTCTTTAGATGCAAAATATCTGCCAAGACAGTCTAGAGCGGCAATCTTTTAAAGAACTTCTGCTTGCATTTTTCACCACGTTGCACAGACTGTCTCGGTGCTGCAGACGTGAGATATGTTATTTATCTCCTCCATATTTAATGAGGAGTCACCCTGGGAAGCAGATGGTACATTAGCTGTAATAAACCAGAGCTGACTTCAGTGGTTTTGCGAGGAAATACGAAACCGAGCCGCCAAGACCTCGCCGTTTCACTCCCGACATTGTTACAGGGTCGAAAGGTGTCTGATGTGTGTGGAAAATGTGTTCGCTCGCCTCGTGCGAACACATCCCTTTTATAACTCTGGACAGGTTCTCATTGCTCCCAGTGAAGCATCATATATTGATGTGGGGAGAACAAAAATTACTGTAAGCTCTGACCCCTTTGTTCGCGGAGCCAGCATTAAAGTTGCTGAGTGAGGGCTTCACATTGAGCTATGTTTTATTGTTATGCTCAGCAGAAGTAATTCGAGTGAGCACAGACACGCTTACATGCTGCTGGAGGCTCAGTGGCTGCTCACAACACACGCATCCTCCCCCTTCACACGCACTGACAAAACAGGTTTAATGAGCAATTTGGTTCAAGTCTGGACCTCCAGAAATTCGCAAGTGGATGGTTAAGTGGTCAGAAAATGAAGGGCGAGCGCTCACTGCTCCACCAAATACAAGGTGCAACATCTGAATGTCACTGATCTGGCGAGAAGACTTAGTCTGAGGAACCGTCCAGATGTATTTGAAAGTCACATCGAGATGGAAATCACAGCCACTTCTTAAGATCCCTTAAGTTACTTCTGTAATCTATAATTTCTTTTCCAATCGCTTGCTCCACAACCGCTGATCGGATTCAGCAGCAGTCGGAGAGTCTCCGTGCTCCCACGATCTGCGGCTAATGATGATAATTAAGGGGAGTGAATACATGTATTAAGTCTCGGCTGTGGAAAAGGTGCCGATTTGAACCCTGCTGAGTCACGGGGCGTCTTGGAGGTAAACACGAGCAGGTTTTTTGGGGGGAGTCAGAGGGCGGCACGTGGGTGGGATTGAAATGATTGCCCATCTCAACCGGCTGATTTCATAAAGCAAGAGTCGGGATGTGCACAGAGAAAATAATCATGCACTGCAGCATATCAAATCATGGCATGATGAGCAAAAAAAAAAAAAAAACATTTCCAAGCTCATAGGCTGTGATGCAATCGAGAAAAGGCATCTCCTGGGCTCCGTCTAAACACTTAGTGTTAGACAAATGCTGCTGTTGAAGGAACACAGAGGAGATCTTAACAAGTTAAAAGAATCCCCCAGGAGACACACCAGAAGGGAGAAGGTGCTGGGCTGGAAAAGCCCAGATCATAGCGTGTGTTCTTGAGAAGAATAAATTAATAAATGAGAAGCGACGGCATTCCCGGCCATCTTCAAGGCAGTGAGACATTATCGATTTCTAAGGGGGAAATGTATTCTTAATGTGTCCAGGGATCCAGGCTTTCTTCCTCTCTGCCTCTTTTCTACACCTTGTTTCTTTAGATACCAAAAATGACTCGATACGTAACAGACGCTCAGTGCAGCCCAGACACGCCGCTGCAGCCGCTGGAACAGCGAGCACTCATCTCAGTGGACGGCGAAGGTATGCCTCAACCATCTGTTTCCTTTTGACACAATGCAGGGTATCAGCACTTTAGTTTTTTTTTTTTTTTTGAAGGAGTGCATCCTGAAAGCCTTTTATCTGTGAGGATGGAGGCAGAGCATTGCAGTGCAGATAGTAATCTGTGTTGATATTTAAAGGGAGGGAGTGATGCATTCTGTTATTGCTCCCAAGCCCATTTTCACACAAATTCTGCAAGGCAAACAAGCTGTCATAAGCTTTTTTAAAAAATTGTTTACAACATGATGGTTCATTGGCATACGGCTACCACCTGCAAGATATTAGAAGCAAGCGTCAGCGATTGGAAGTTTTTCTGTGAATATCTAATGGGAATGAATGTAGGGTTTTTTTTTCCACTGCCGCCGCACGCACACCTTTTGTGTTCCTGAATGTGGGACAGGGGAAGCTGAGGTTGCAGTTTTTAAGACACCTTTGCCTCGGCACTGAGCAATGGTCGTGCAAAGTTATCAGCGCCTTTCATTTCTGGGTTGATGCTCCAGGTGAACGAATCAGAGGCGAGGTGGGCAGCAGTGGATTAAAGATCATATCGTAGGCGTAGTGGTTCTCGAACGATGGCAGAGATACGGCAGCACACGAAGCCCAAGTTGGTGGAGATACTCTGTGTTCATCATGTGGACGTAGTCAGGGGATAGATAGCATGCAAGGACGTGGTTTGATGTGTGGCGTAGTTGTTTGACTTTTATGTTCATGGACACAAAGTAGGCCATAATTTGGCCTGTGTGTGTTGTCTAAACCTGAAAACAGCCGACCCGTCTTTGGAAACCAGGGGCAGGGTTTCCCCAGGTCAACGTTTAGCAGCGGTGATTAGCAACCAAGTTGGTGATGTGTTTCATGCTTGGATTAGCCCAAGCCATTACATATAATTCTGTTCTTTTTCCCTAACAACTAATGTTTTATTCAACGCAATGGCATAACTTTTGCTGGGATGGTCTTTATTTCAGCCTGAGACGGGCACTTAAGCCACAACAAAGAGCAACTGGGAGGGAACCAGCCAGCCCAGAGGGGCACTCGGGTTTCTTTCCGCATTAACGTGATATCGGGGTAGAAACTAACCCTACCCATTAGGGTCCACACGTGTCCTGGTGGGGCACAGAGCATCACAGCAATAAGGGGATGCGGCCATGTTGTTGTGGACTACATAATGTGCTTTGTGTAACATTTGGATGAAGTTTAAAGGCGGAATTATGCTTCTCCATCGACACGCGTAAACGTCACGCGAACCTGAAGTTCGGATACGTTTGCACCTGTTTCTTTTACACTTGGGCCGTGTGACAGTGTTGAGGAAACAAAATTGTTCAGAGCAAGTCACAATTATGACTGGGCGTTGGCAGGCAGCGGCGTCTGCAAGAGCTGCAGGTTGTGGGTTTGCGCCTTTATGGTGTTTAACCTTTGGGGAAAACGGGTCACTGCAAATCCTGTGTGTAGAAAAATCTGAACGCGAATTTTGACGGCACCGCGGAGGAGACTCTCTTTATAATGTTGTGTTTTGGAAAGTGGGGAAACTCGTTCTCTTTGAACGGCTGTATATCCAAGAATCGCTTAGCAAAGAGAAGATTAAGTGCACACATTAATCCAGGAGTCAGAGCAATCTTGTAATCCACTCAGTATGCTAATTGCCTGTTCTTTCTCCAGCAAAGGGGTTTACAGGCCATTAAATGGCACTGAGCAGTTGACAAAGGATGGCCAGCACGGTCCTGCACCCACTCTCCCCCTCTCTATTTCTTACTTGGACAGGCTGTTGCACACCCACACAACACTTCACTCAAGAATAATAAAAATAAAAAAGTGTGCCCGTTTGATTCCAAAGCTGTTTTTTAAATTCTCCGGTATTAGTGTAGAAAACTGCCCGTGTGCTCTAAGTGAAGGCGAAAAAAGTCCATGTCTCGAATGAACTTTATTGGGGTTTTGTTGGACGCGTTTCCCCGGCACACCAACGTTTTCTCGTATCCGTTCTCCGTATCTGACAGAGGTGCAAGTAAGTAATGGAAGCGAGTTGAAAGCTATTGTCTTCATTGCGGTTGCAGTCATGCACAACCCCCATTTTTTCCCACTTTGTCCATACACGAGGGGATCACAGCGAGGTAAAGTGCAGTTCTTAGCGCACTACTGCCTGTGCAGTCCCCCAAGTGGCCTTGGCTGCCTCAATATGATGGATGTTGTATTAGATTGTGCTTCTCACTACACTGATAAAACAGCCTTGTCAAAACATAGTCACTCCAATGTAAGCAGATAAAGATGGTTGCAGATAATTAGACGATCTGCACGTTACGTCTTTCTTGCTTTTTTTTCCGTTTTTTTTTTTGCTGCCAACTGCCAAAGAACGGGGCTGTGACGGATGACTCAAACAAGAGAATTCGGCATGAAGCCTGCCTGCAAATGTAGCCGGTAATGACCAGAGTGTGTTTTTCAGATGCAGCTAATGAGCACAGCCATTAGACATAAATGACATTTTAAAAACCTGAGGAGTAAGGAAATGAAGAAGTAGCCCAGATAGACTGCCTGTAGGCAGCAAACATGGAGGCTGCGGCGCTCAGTTCACACGGATGACCTCCACCCAGAGCGCTGGGGCTGTCAGTCATTTCACTGCTGGTAACTGTGAGGATGGAGGCTCATTACGGTGAAACTGTCAGAACCATTTGCCTCGATAACCAGATGGCATCTCAGTGCTCTGTACAATTGGCACTTATACTCTGCATTTGACAGATTATCCTTTTATGGCTATATTATTTAAATTTTCTAACGAGTCCGTTTGCAGGGATGTTTGCCACTTTGGAAGCTGCTGCAGACAAAAAGCGAGGCCTCGATCGGGACAGCAGCTTCGACGATGCAGCGTGTGGTTTTGTGAGGAAGTTTTGAACCTACACGCCACATCGAGACAACAAACCCAGATCAGAGAATGAAATATCGCACAATCGAAACCACCAGATGGATTTGTTTTCCTCTTATTAAACAGTAGCTCTGGAACATGTGCCACTAAATCCCAAGAATATGCGAGCTTATGCTGCAGCCAATCACTGCGCAACACAAGTGATTAGTCACTCATCTCCCGTTGAATGTGTGCAGACGTGGATCTGTGGCGTTTGGTTAGAGGTTGTGGAGGGTATATAGGCGAAGTCGAGCACCATGAGGCGCCTTCTTTTAATTGCGTCTAACACGACAACCTGAAGCAGCAGAATGAAACCGTAAATGAGTTTTATTATAAAGTGATGGAATATTTAGTAGAAAGTGTAAATTGTTTTTCGCTCCTAAGATCAGCTCACTTCTGAACTCTCGATAAAATGAGTCGCTTTCACACTTCACTCGCTCCTTCTTGATTTCGAACATGAGTAATAGAGAACATTGAGTTGCGAGAGTAATGGTTTGCTTTCAAAAAGGATTGGCCATTTTTCTGCAAGCGAGTGGGCGTCTCTTTTTCTTTGTTTTATTTTGTATTCTTTATTGAACCCTGGTTTAAGGATGTTTTCCTGGATTTGCCTGATTGTGTGCTGTACTATGATGACCTTCTGTTATTCTCCTGGTATCTCTGAAGGTATTCGGAGGTGATAGCGCTGTGTTGTTCAGACTTTGAAGGAAAGCGGGGGGGGGGGTTGCGATACAGTGCAGATGAGATGTTAAGGTAAGGCTGGATGTGGGCGGCTGTCTCTCAGGTTGAGAATTTTCCTGGAAGCTATTGAGGTCACAGGAGAAAATGAGCTGCGATGAATATGCTCCATACCAACATAATTTTGGCATTGAAAACCTTCTGTATTCCATGGCAACATGTGCAACACGCAACTAAAGTAAATTCCGAGCCCTAATTTACCCATTTTTTTAAATGGAAAACTTTTTTTAGCATTTGTATATCGCACATTTTTCAACTTTCACATAGTCATTATTGCAACATCAAACGAATGACCCGCCTCACTGAAACGCATCACAATGTGTGTGTGTGTGTGTCAATTGTACATGCAAAATGCATTTAATTGTTGAGGGAGTAAATGATTGTAACGGCCAAATCTGGATCAATAGGTAATAATTTTCCATAAGGAGGCACATTCTTCAGCAAAGGTCCATTTATGATCGCCTGCTCGATGAGATATTGCTGCACCGCAGAGATTTTAAGCTTTAAAAAGTCAAATCTGACTGTTTTTCACTCAGGGGATGTAACAAGAAATGATTTGGTAAAGAGCTTTTCGAGAGGCATTAGAGCTTTTGAGCTAAAACTGCATTTGGCAACTTAGCACGCTGGCTCCGGATCCAAATGGCAGTAGGAGGTAATTGCCTGGAGGGTAAACTTGTGTCCAGAAGTTACGTAATGCGACGTTAGTAAACTACACACAGCTCAGTTATGTTGGCCAACCCAACTACTTATGATCATTTCATACCAGAGAGGAAAAAAAACATGAACCGTGGAGATATAATCTACCTGGCTCACTCTCCTCTAGTGGAACCTCAAAAATAAACTGCATTTGTCCATGAAAACATCAACTTTTGTAGCCTTGAAATCTACTGATGCTGAGATATTCGTTTTGCTTCCTATGCTTTAAGCTGTGCATTTGTACAGCAAATGGAATTCAACTTCCCTTTTCTTTCCCTCTATTCAAATATCCTGTAGCTGATAAACTCCCCTCGATGACATCATCTGGGGGGGTTCAGTTTGGATAATGTCCTCGCAAACAGTTCTGTGCGAGTACGTAGCTCGACCAAACCTACAACCTCTGTAGCAGCACTTGAGCAACTGGATGACATCATCAGAACTGAAGAAACTCCGGATGATGTCACCCGGAGAAGGGATCGTTTAACACATGGAAGGCAGAGAGAGTGGAACCGAGGGACGCAAGGCAAAATTAAAAAGTTTTTCTTGTTTTCAGCTCATCTCGTAAGTTCAGGGTCACCACAGCCAGTCGCTGTTTTTCATGTTGATTTGGCACATTTCTTTTATGACCTCCCCTCCCCAATTTCACCGGGCTCGGGAAGGGCACTGCCTGGCTGTGGATGGGCCGTTTGGCCGTTAGGGTATTGCCAAGGACACTTTGGCGTATGGTTTGGGGAGAGTGGGTTGGTGGGGGGGGCACTCTAGCAACTGAGCCACTGCCCCCCAAATGCAAGTTAAACACACAACATTTATAAAATACTGTTCACGTGAAGCAGGAAACGCTGCTCGTGGACTGACCGCCTCGGCCTTTGTGTCATTGTAATAAAAAGTCCGCCGACTGGTTCCCCGCCCCGAAGCTCCATTTTTAAACAGGGCCACAAAAACCAACTGAGTGAGAAGCACCTAGCAAAATGAGGCCACATACACACATCCTTTGATCCATTCTACATCTCGCAGGCAAGTGGCATATAAGAGGATCTATCTTTGTGAAGGGTTTTGAGCCTCCAAAATTACAAACAAACTAAAGGCGGGGGATCGATAGAGTGTGTCTCACAGAATGATGAACTGGCACTTCAGACGGGGAAAATCAATGTTGCACTCCATTCCTCTCCCTCTCCTCGTCTCTCCGTCTTTCTCTCTAGGTCCTAAACTCTCTCCACAGTCCTTCTGCCGCAGTGTTTAAGTGCGTGTATTCGCGAGCGCGTCGCTTGAAGCTGGAGCTCGCTCTGATTTAACGCTCCTTTTGTCTCTTATTCCTTTGTAGCCTGGAAGACCCCGGCCACTTTGATGCGTGAGCACACCCACCAATAATGGCCCGTAGGATACGTGGCGGAAGTAAGTGCTTCTGGTGAGATTTACAATTTTAGCCGTCCTCCCGCCACTGTACGACACAGCTCATGTGATGCACACGTATTAATCATGGTTATTTTTAAAATCGCACCAACTGAACCGCTCATTCCCTGGACATATAGAATAACAAAAAAGAAGTCGACGATGTATCTTTAAAGCAGCATTAATAGACTTCCCCAAGGGGAAAATTGGATTCCAAGAGTGGCACCTGAAGCTCTAAATTAACAATCCTCGAGGATCACGATCACAACAAAGGAAGCGTTTTCATGCCTCACTGTTTACTCACACTCCCCGAGTAACACGTTTGTAGTAAGCAACTGAGATATTTTGTTCGTAGAAATAAAAGATAAGTCTAAAGTAGCTTCTTTTTTTGTTGTTGCTGCTGCAAGATACGCAGCTTGAAGTGATGGAAATATGAATAGGTAAGGTATTTGCTTTATGATTCCCTCTCCCCGGAGAGGTGGAGTTATCCGATTACTGGAGCGCGATTATCTCAGCAATTGGGGTTTCGCTGAGCGGAGGCAGGTTGTGGTTTGGACTGGTGTGTGTGTGTGTGTGTGTGTGTGTGTGTGTGTGTGTGTGTGTGTGAGAGTCTGAATGGGGAATTAACACCAAGCTCCCAGTTAAATATGCCACTTCTCTCCGTGATGGATGACATTGTCTGCTCTACCAGCAGCGTTGGCTGGTAACCAAGCATGGTCTGGCAGGCAGCTCCACAGCTGTCCCGATATACTTTTAAAAAAGTGATAACTAGTGGTTTGGCTCAAAGGACGCCAGTGTCGGTCTGCGGGTGTGTTGGTCTCACGTTCAGGCTATAAAACTGCAAACCTGCAGACGTTTGTGATCCCGAACAGACAATGCCTGCTGACGTCGAAACGGGAACATTTTCAACAGTTGTCGAAACACACGATGAATATGACAACATACTTGTAAAGCTGAAGATGTTTGGAAGTCAGAACCAGACTCTTGGTGCCGTTCGGTCTGAACACCTGAGTCCAGCCCAAAACCTCTGCATCTGCAGATGTGATGTTAATCCGGTCTCAAACAAATTCGATGATAGTGTGATCTGTGAACGATGGCTAACTGATAGTACGTCATCTCTGCGATGTTTTCTTGGTGCCTTGTCATCGTAATAAACAAATGCAAGTTGTGCAGTTCATCACTCATTCAATTTTTAGCACCTAACTGGCACGAGGCAACGCAAAATGCATGTTATAAAAAAAAAAACAAAGCATTCCAGAACCGGGGAATAGACCTTCTTCCCGTCCCTCCAGAAACGTGCAGCATTAAAATCTTTCAACCTCTTTCAACCAATTTCCCTCTGCATCCCGTGCAACCTGGCAATTTAAAACAAGCATCACAATTTTTACAGAAAAGCAAGTGCAAAATTAGGCCTTTTAGTCCATCAAGAAAACAAGGACTAGTTTACATTCGAGGTCTTGCCTCAGATCTAAGAAACCAACGAACAATGAGACTGTGGTCACATGACTGGTATTGATGCATGTCAGGTGTGAGAGGGAACAAAATGAACAGGAAAACGGACCAGATTCACAACCTGCTCCACCCATTCATATCAGACAAAATAAGGATTGAACACCCTCTTAGTAAAGTGTGTATCTAATTCCCTTATTCTCGCACGCAAAGGTTCTTTGTGGGTTGCGCGAGCAGACGTGTTGTGTGTTTGAGCCGAGACTCTCCCGGGCGTTAACCTGCTGGTGTGATGTGGATGAGCTCTTTCAGCAGCTTCTGTCGGTTCTGGACGGGAGCGCCGTCAGATGTGCCGAGCTCTTCCTGTCAAGCCCAGGCTTTGTGAAATGTAGGAGTAGGAGGCCAAGCCTGAGACAGGTATCCACGTGGGGTGCAGGGCTTGGGTGAGCATTGGGTGTGGGGGGGGTGGGGGGTAATCTATCTATCTATTCTTTTCTTTTCTATTCGATCCTATTCATCTCGGTGTCTTTGTCTGTCTCCAGCGGTGCGGCGTGGGGTGAGGAGCTGCCGAGTGTCGGCGGTAAAATATTCACTGTACGTGTGGGGAGTTTGACGAGCTGCTCTGACACTTTCATACTCTCCACCCTCATTTTCATTTCCTCTCTGGCTCCGACGCGTTGCCGCACAGCTTCCCGGTCGGCTGTTCAGCACCGCGCTGTGTGCTCAGTACAGTCATGATTAAAAGAAAACCGCAGCGCACTGCCTTTATATTTTCATATTGCAGGGCATGGGATACTACAAAAGAAAATGGAAGAAAATATATTCAGGTTCCTCTAAACATGAATATATATATTTTTCAGATGTCCTTAGATTTGAGCTTGTATCACCTTTCAATAGGAAGCTTTCACAGTAAAACTGCTGCTTTACACCACGGTATTAAATGTTCATCTGCCCCGTCATTATGGGGAAGCTGTCAGTCTGAATTTGACATAATAATAATATATATTAATAATTAATTGTAACCTTGTTCACTCTTTCAGAGAATTCGGCACAGTTTAACCCTGCTGCTGACTTAATTTAATGTTAACTAGTCTCAGCCCCTTCATTATAGCTGATCATCCACAAAAAGTGACACATTATCACCGTTTCATTGTGTTTATCAACTTAATTACTTTGTGAACGTTACATATTTTTAAATTCTGTTTGGTATTCATGGGCTGTAGGACATTAAATGAGCTCATGCAACTTGTTTTTGTGTGAAAGCCCCAAAACAATTAACGATTTTCACCCTAACAAAGAGTAAGATGGAACATATTGTGTGACTTGTTTCTAATTTGTGTAAAAAAACAGCGAGAGTTTTTTGTTTTGATAAAAATTTCTTGTGTCCTCAATCAAACCTCAGCAGTAGGTTTGATTGGTAAAGGAAGGACACGGGCCCGGTGTCCCTGTTCCCGCTCCCCGCTCCCCCGCCGGCCTGCGCATGCCTGTGTCATCATGTGACCTTTCGCTTTGAAGATTAATGCGCTTGCATAGTCATAGCATTGAATTTCCATTCACGAACACAGTCGGCGAGAACAATACTCGCGCACCGTCCCCCTCTCGGAACCGTCTCCGAGCCCCACGCAGAGCAATCACACTACTCAAACAAAGTGGACTTTTGTAGCCAAATGTGCTCCGGCACAGTGGGAATCACCCAGCGTGAGTATGCGGTGAGAACAGTCTTCTCTTGACGAACGTCCGCTGCTCGCAGCCTGAATTTACCTCCAACAACACCACGAATGTGTTGTAGGCTGACACATTGTTATTTCATTCTGCTGCCACAGGATGAGTTATGAGCAAGGCCTCGACAAAGCTTTGTGAGCCAGAGCAAGGTGAGAAAAGTTAGTGAAAGAATGAGGCACATTTTACATCAGAGTTCACCAATTTTCAAGGTGCTTTCATTGGCTTCAGTTTAGGGTGGAAATGTACATTAATGCTTTTAAAAGTCTCTCCGACTTCCCTATGTTAAAATCTGTCTCTGCTTCCAGATGACATCACCCGGAGGAGTTTTTCCTCTTTAGGAGATCAGATGATGTCATCTGGGGGAGCGCTGGAAAAGCCGGTTGACGATGTTTCTAACCTCCATAGTGCGTGAGCAACAAGACAAAACAATCTGAACTGAACGTGCCTCCAAGTGATGTCATCTGGAGGTGTTTTTAATCTAGAAGAAGAAAGATATTTCTAATAGAGTCAAGCAGAAGTTTAATGGCGTTCATTTACATGTGCTACCCAAACAAGAACCACAAGTTCAAACTCAGTGAAGGTATCCGTCCAATTTGGCCGGAACTCAACAGGACGGAAAAGACTTAGGTTGGAAGGTTGGAACTTTATATCTTTCAAATAAAGTCTGAACAGAAGATTCAATAAACATCAATCACGTGTTTCAGATGTGTCTGACAATGGTAATCGAACCTCCTTCTGTCTGACTGTGAGGCATCACCGATCAGCTTCTTGCTCTCTGCATAATTCTCACCCTCATCCCACAACTGAATGATTAGCTTCAGGAGAAAAAGTAAACAGGAAGCCGGAAGAAGTTGAAAATTATGCTTTTATTAAATTTTTAACCGGGGCCCTCCCCTGTAAGTCGTCATCGCGGAGCCGAGTCGTCTATCTCCAATCTCTGCAGCAGTAATATGGATTTGGGAGTCTCCCTGAAGCAAGGTCCTCTGCTAATTGGATCTGAAGTAACTCTGCGCTGTTAAAACACAAGGAGAGGTGGTGTGAGCTGTGTTTGGTGGGCGGGCGGCGGGGCC
Source organism: Channa striata (assembly GCA_033026295.1). Taxonomy (NCBI): domain Eukaryota; kingdom Metazoa; phylum Chordata; class Actinopteri; order Anabantiformes; family Channidae; genus Channa; species Channa striata. Next base: position 23,830,153 of record CM065176.1, on the reverse strand, counting down.
GTGTATTTCTAAATGAGGGCCTGTGGAGTTTGATTGAACAAAGCAAGCTAATTGGGTCAGAGCTCTTGATCCTCATCAAGCACTGAGCCTTTCTGCTGCCATCCAGACGGGCCGCTCACGGCTCTTTGCTCTCGAACAGAGTTTGGACTCCTCCCGAGCGAGCCAGAAGACGGGAGGAGAGCTTACAGCGAAGACGGAGCGAAGCCGCTGTCGTCAAGGCTACAGCAAACAGGTATTTTATATTGTCTTCGGCTCCACAGTGCGACGAGGACGGTAATGGGATTCAGAAGAGAGTGAACTCTCAGAGAGGAGGCTGCAGCACAGATACACGAGTCTATGAACTCCTTCCATCTTTCATCTCAAGAGGAGGGATTGTTCAGGCAAGGCGCCGCGTGCTTCACACGAGTGCGAATATGATCCTGCTTCTGTCGTGTCAAACCCTCAGCACACAACCTTCGCCTCCTCAGTATATTGTGTAAAGATCTGTGGCACTGGGCGACGAGGTGGTAATATCTCATATACGGCCTGTACTGTCGGATATGTCCTCAACAGCCGCAGATAGTATAGTTTATTCTAACCTACTGTGCCACTTTGAATCCTAATGTTTATTGGTATTTATTATATTTTATTTGTTCAAACTTTTAACCCTCAATAAAAATGAGATACTTGCCAATCCTGTTCTATTTTGGAGCTCGTACTGATTTGCCTACATCTAACACAATGTGACCCACTGTAGTTTACAGGATCGACCTCAGGGGTGTCCAGAGTCTGGCCCGCCGTGGCTTCCCACTTATGACGTGTTGTTCACGGCTCGCCAGCACCGTCCAACATAACTGACTATATCGTACAAGTTCAGGATGCAGTTTCCCTTGTCGGGGTGGCAGCACCATTCGGTACCGCGGTTTGGGTAAAAGAAACGTCTTAAAGGTGGCACAGATTTTTGACATGGCTGCCGGCGCTGAAAAGAGCGGCGTTGATAGGAGGGTCGTTGCCTCCAAACAGATGGAAAATACAGTAACCAATGTTTAGTGTTGAGATGTTGAATCTTAACGACCACGTTTCTCCTGAACCTCCAACCGCACCACAAAAGTGGAAACTAAAATAAAGTAAAACAAAATAGAGAATAAAAACTAAACTGAAATTAATCAAATCCATGAAACTAACAATAAACGGAAATTAGGAATGAATGCTAATATACTATTGAAAAACCTTTTATGATTTGGAAGTTTTTTCATACATGCACAGGTTAGTCAATATTTCTCTGTTTGATACGATTTATTAAACGTATCTGCCAAATGTGCTGCAGCTTTATAAAAGAGAAGGAAACTGATTTCTGATTTTATTAAGTATAATAAGTGAGCGTGTATTTCCTAGAGTCGCTTTTTTACTGCATTCTACTACTTTCAGTTGCACAGCGACAGCGGCGTCGTGGGGTGGGAAAAATTACAGCAGCGCATGAGTCATTACGATGTTCGAGTCGTCGCAGGGTGTGAACGTTACACGAACAAACACCTTCCATTTAGAGTACGTAGTGGCAGAGCGGACAAACACTTCATTAAAACTTGGGAGAAGACAAAAAAAAAAAAAAGGACAGCCTCGCCAAGGTTGTCTCATTACTCCTCCTCCTTTCACTTTGAATTTTAAGCCAGAGGAGCCTCTGTGTTCTTCTGTGAGCTGCAGCTCCGAGGTGGTGACCTCGTGCCGCCTCCATCCTCTGAGTTACTCACATTTCCTCGTCCCCGGGGCTCTTCGTCTAAAGAGCCCTGACTGAAGAGGCAGGCGGGCCAAGCACAGTATGGCGGGGTTAGCGCTGCCCTGGAGAAATCTTCACCGCGACCTGATTTCTTTCAGTTGCCTCCCATATTCCCTAGATCTTCCGCTCATATTCACCTGATCCTCGGTCGGAGCCATTTCGGTGGCGGGGAGGGTGAAAAGAACCTTCTGTAACAACGGCGAAACTGGAACGAGCTTCGCTGTGAATTGCACTGAAGTCTGTCAGGTGTCCCTGCAGATTTTTCCTTCGGTGTTTAATCTGGCAGATAATTGCATCCATTATTAGAAACGATGCGCAACGTCTGTCTTGAGATCTGATTGTGGCCGTTTTTATGAATCCTCATCAAAATGCACATTTTCAATATCAGTAGGAAGGCAATGTGTCGAGGAGAATCTCTCATCACAGCTTGTCACATTCATCTCGCGGTGATCTGAATTAATATTAGCGATTGGTCCCCGAGTCACGTTCAGCCCCATTTTCATTCCAGCATCTGGATTTAATTGGTGCTACGCTGTAAAGCCACAGCTGCTCTGCCTGTTAGGACAATAAATTATCCCAATTAGGAGTCCAACGAAGTGGGCTGCCTGACACCGCAGCCCGCTGCCATGTCTGCAGATTGAAATGCAGCGGAATGAGGCTTCACACTGACATGAAGCTGCACCAAAACACCTGCCCCATCATCTCTCTGATCAAAACACAGTTCCAGTCCAGCGCATATATAGAGCGGGAGGAGATTGCTTTGCATGGCCCGCAGCTCGCCTCGGGCCTCGGTGGCACGGGCCTCCGCTGTGCTCTGTAAATGAAAAGGATAAAGTGTTGGAAATCAATGTTAGGTGTGTTGCGTAATTGCTGGGCGGATGATTAATTGGTGTTTGGATGATGAGTTGTGGATACATCCAGGTTTTCTGGCAGCCGCCCGCCACATCGATGGCGCCGGTAATGAAGGCAATAATGAGGGAAGGTTTAGGAGGATGCGGAATGGGAGGAACAATAGGAACATCTGTGCCTCTCTACAGTTAGAGAATAATTGAGACCATATTTCATTTTCCTCTTTGAAAGGTAGCCGCACTTTACTTGCCGTCTTCTCCCGTTAAGGATGAAACATATTTATTTGCACCTGGAATAGACAACTCAGGTGGTCTACCTTTGAGAAGAATGCAGGCTAACTGCCTCTGTGATGACGGTCTCAATCTTGATCGGGAATCTTTCCACGTCCCGGCCCGGACCGCGCCATCCCTTTGTCTCACCGCTCGCTGTGAACACGCCATTAAGCCAGTTGGAGTCTGACAAGAAAAATGAAGTGTGCTAGTTCCCGTGGCCTCGAGTGTCTTCCTGAATAATGAGCGCATTGCCTGGACCCACCTTGTCCCTCCCACTCCCTACCATCGGTTTTATGCTTCCCCTTGAAGTTCAGAGAATGAAGGGGTCTTTAGGTGGACGCTTGTCTCTGGGAAAGACATGCGAGACCCGTCAAGATAAATATGGAAAACACGGAAGAAGAAAGAGAGGTAGACGAGTGGAGGGGGTTTTACTGCTGAAATCTGCACCTCGCCTGTCAGTCTCTGGGGGGAAACATCCGGTGTGATCACCGCGAGATGGTGCAAACAGCTGCAATTGTGTGAACCGAATTAACTGCCACTTTCTCTCGCGTCACCTATCGCCTCGCTTCTTTTTTAAACGAGTCAAATGACGCAGCGTTGCAGAGAGAGAGAGAGAAAAAAGACGACAAATGAAGAAGAAAGAGGGAACCGGGACTCGCCGTTGCCTCGCCCAGCCTTATTTCTCCCAATTACCAGAGTGCGAGCAAACAGTGTGACACGACTGACCTCCTCTTGGAGAGCCGTGGTCATGACTGGAAGGCTCTCTCTGCTTATTATGACAGAAGTGTTATGGTAATGGAAGGAAAGTCTGCGCCGTGGTGATAGCGCAGCAGGAATGGATAGCCCATTATCCACCACTGTGTGTTTGTAGTAATGGTGAGAGAGAGGGCATCCTATCTGTTATGGTGATGATGCATTTTGAATGGCTAGTGCCTATTATATATCAGGGGACGATAATGGCGAGATAGAGCATCCTCCGGGTTATGGTCATGATGCCACGGAAATGGCGGAAAGGTCTGTGCGGAATGCGCGGGGTGTGTCGTGGTGACTGATTGAACGAGGGGGGAAGGCAGGCTTTTTCCCTCTCTGTTGTAGTAACGGCGGCCCAGCTCATGTGTTCAAAGAGCGTGAATATCCAGGGAAGGGACGAGGGGGAGTGTGTGTGTACGCGGCTGCACGCGTACGACAAACAAGAGAACCTTAGTTAGCTGTCGGCTCGCCGCTTCGATGCTCCCGTGATGTATGTTTATGGCCCATCATCTCTAGCCAATTACCCTGCCTCAGTGTGGGAGCGCCTCCCGCTCCCCCATCACAGCCGACATTTAGCGTTCCTGGACGTCCCCGGCAAAGCAGTGTTTTCTTTAGGGTTCTCTGGAGATTCGTCTTCAGAGGGAAGCCACTGGGTTGCATGATTCTGACGAGTCTACAGCTGCTCCGGGAGTTGGAGGCTTGTTTACCGCGCGAATGTGTGCGTCTGCGGGTGCTGCGAGTTAGCGTGGCGTGTGTGCAAACTTTGGAAAGCTCGGGTTTCTCACGCACCACACTGCTCGCACGTGGTCCGCTCACAGTCGGAGGTGGCGGCGTGTCGATGATGTCGGGAGGTGGAAGTGATGTGTGGCCGTTTACACCGACGAGAATTAACCCTGACACTTTCTTGTTTCGCAGAGTCAACGGAGGCAGACGTGTTCACGAATCCCATCCTGGGCAACGTGCAGACTTTCTCCCACAAAGACGTCTGAGTTCTCCAAGGTAATCTTCTTTTTCTGTTTTTTGCATCTGACAAATGTCTTTTGTTACAAATTCTGCTTCCTTTTCAAAAAAAAAAAACATAGATCAGTCACAGCACAATTTGCTTTTAGCAGGGAGTCATTTTTCATACAAATCATCCAAAAGTGAGACTTTCTCAAACTTCCTAGTTGCACCGAGAAGAGTGAGCGGCAGACAAAGCGTGTGCACATCTCTGCATATAAAACATATACGTTTTTCCCTCCTGGCTCCGCACGCTGCGACAGATTGATACTGCAAAGCTGTGTTTGTGTTGGCTAGACGAAGGAACGCTCCTGCCCAGAGGGTTTATCAGGGAGAGGAAATATTGACCGCCAACAGTTGCACTTTGGTGGCGTTATTGCTTTTCACACTTGTGTGATACAGACAGCAGTCGCCAAGCACAACAATTGTAAACCTGCTGCCATATTGACAGCCACATTGCTCTTCTGTGCAGGGCGGCGTTTCCTGCTTATCGTGTTTACTTTTTAGCTTATTTCGCCAGAGCGCTTTTTTGCAGACAAATAATATGAAGTTGCAGGAACAAGGCGGGAAGAGAAGGAGGAAGTGGCTGTTTGTGGGTGAGATGGAGGGGCCTCCAAATTTCCTCCTGTGTTTGGGCGAAAAAACACAGCGAGAAAACTGCAGCAGCAAGTTTGTGTGTGTGTGTGTGTGTGTGTGTGTGTGTGTGTGTGTGTGTGTGTCAGTGTGCTGTCGGATTTCCCTCGCTCGTCCAGCCTCTGCGATTATCGGCCCGCCCACAGTTAAATTCATCACCTGCAAATGAGAGAGTGGCTTCGAGATGCTGGCTCTCACTGAAGCTGTGCTGCACGCGGCCCATCGGCACTATCACAGTTCAGTGTTTACGTGACAATAAAAGGAAAGATGTGGCATCACTGTCAACAGATTTATTTATTTTAGTGTAGTTTAGTTTGCTGAAATGATCTGATATCGTTGTCCAAATTGTTGATTCCAAGCTGAATTGAGCTAAAATTAAACGGATTAGTTGTTTTTCGCTTAAAGAGAAAAACGTGCCACAACATTCAACTGCATTAAACACCGGTTATGATTTCTAGTTACTGTATGTTCATTGAGAGTCACGCTTGGCTGTGTGCACCACACATAGATGGTCTGATGAATTTCCTTTGTACATTTGACAAACTAAAATATTTCCATATAAAGTTTTGAAGTTTATTCAAGTCAAATGTGGCATTTTATCAAACAGAATTTGGGGTAAGCGAAAATAGGAAGAGCAGCCTCCACCTCCACCTATGGATACATATTTGTGGTTACTTGATAAAAATAAGCAAACTCGGGGGAATATCAGGGTAACAACTATTTTTTATTTAGCTGCACTTATTAAATATGACGTGAATACTTTTGGTGTAACGGCAGATAAGAAGAGGCTTCACTTTAAATTTCAGCCCCCATTCGTTGTACCTGCTGCAGACAGCTGCTGAGCTGTGACGTCCAATCGGTGCAATCCAGCGTACGAGGCCTTTGACCTGCGGAAAGCGCCAGGGACTTGAGACAGCTCAAATCAGGCATCGAGGTGATCCTTCACGTTCTCAGCTGCTCCAACAGCCTGGCAATGTGGGCACGCATTAAACATTCATGCAAACAGATGTTCTACTGCAGGACAGCGTGGCACAGAGCTACGATATGGACTTAGAGTGGAAATCGGAGAAGGCTGAGCGAGCGTCACGGTGCAGGCGGTTGGATGAGAGCAGGCCACGGGAACGGTGGCTCCACACTCGGAGCAGGAGTGCCGATTACTCCTGCCAGAAAATGCAATTAAAGTGTTGCTGGAGATGCCTTTACAATTAGGTGGAAGAGTTTGGGTGAAACTGACCCCCATTTGTGGAAGCGGAGCCATTAAACAGCCAGTCTGTGCCGAGTAAACCCGCAGAAAATCATATCAGCGGAGGCAGGAGGAGCTGATGGGGCTCAAATTAGTCATTTCCACACAACACTTTGCTTTGACATTTACCTCAATAAGCATGACAAGCACCGCAATCATAAAGGGCTTGAAAGAAAGGTGTGCACACATCCAAGCTGACATTTGTAGGATATTTCATGATAGATGCAATGATAATATATGCCGGCGCCCGACAGCCGTGCAGCGGGCGAACGCGGCGGCTGAGTTATGTGCGTTGGCTCCCTTATTCCCACGTGCACCCCGACTCTCCTGTTTACTCCTGCGTTCGTTCTGTCTCGTTTCGACCGGTTCCACCGCGTGTCCCGTTACGCAGTCTTGCCTCCGGTGTCTGCTCCGGGGTCGCGGTCTTCACGTGTGCTGCACGGAAACGGACGCAACATACAAATTCAGCACAAGGTCTGTGTGTGTGTGTGTGTGTGTGTGTTCACATAAATACAGTAAATTATCTTTAAGAGTATAACATAATAGTGTTCCCTTCTCCGCTGAGACGGGCCGCGACCTCCGTGCAGGAGCTTTGCAGTGACCATTTGATTGGTAATGTGACAGGCTGATTGCCAATTTACAGCCCACACAAAGCATTACCCCACTGAATAATGACAAGCACAAGCAATACGGAGAGAGCGAGCTCCAACCAAACACCGTTTGCTGCTTTCTGTTTTTTTCCCTCCTCCTCCTTTTCAAAATAATACTCTCAATCACAGCGTCTGTGGGGAAAAAAAGATTGAGAACAGCTGAGGCCAAAGCGAAAAAGACAGCGTTTCCACCCATCAGCGCAACGTCGCAGCCCGCTCAAAGCCGCCCGCCGCGCTAAATAACGCCACGGCGAGCAAACCCCATTGGATGTCGCCGTAATAAGCAGACGATCCCCTTTAGAAAGAACAGCTGGTTGTGTTTTTCTAATGGTGAGGCTCCATCACCGCCCGTCATTCCTCGTTCATCAGCAGCTGTTAGCCACGCATCCTACGTAATTGCTCTAACTCTCTGCAACAGTGCACTATTTTTCACCGGCACTTAGGAGTCGGACAAATGCACCGTAACGCAAACATTAGGCTGGTTGAGGACAATTTCTGCACGTCTGCTCTGGGAGATAGTGGATCTGAACCAGTCAGCCAAAGATATAGGAAAAAAAAACACGTTATGAGCAACAGATACTTGAGGAAGCCTGAACAGGATGTCTGTGTATTTTGTGAGCGATCTCATCGGCCTTTTTCCACCATGTCAAATAACGTGAACATATTTTCGTACCACAGTTTAGTCACAAAACAAGAAGCCTCGTGTTTTTAGAGCTTTTTTTCTAATTAAATCTGAGCTGTAGCAGGGGAATGCCTGTATTAGAATAAAGGAGGCTCTGTGTTTGGCAGCATTGTCTGATGGAAGCGCTGCCAAAATTGCCTCCAAATGAAAAAAATCTGAAAAAACCCCTGTATTTTCTTAAACCTATGAATTTCCAGGTCCTGTTGTCAGTCTGACACGTTCATCCACAGTGTCTGAATCTCAGAATTTGAGGCCGAGGGCTTTTGTCTGCACTCTTCACCCACATGCAGTAGGTAAACAGGAAGAAATCAATAATTTTTTGCAGCAGCTGTAGCCTCATAGTTCTTTGTGGAGCATCTGAAAACGTGAATCACCACACGCCTCACAGGTTTCTTATTTTACAGGTTATGCAAACCCAATGTCGAAATTTTTACAGCGATAAAATGTGATGAAAAGTGGGATTTTCTGTCAAAACTTGGACGTACACATCAGAGACACGCGAAGCCTCGGGTTGTCGGTGTGGCACTATCTTCGGCTCACGCCCACGTGGTGTTTCTCTGCAAGCTGGCGACCCACTCCGCGTTCTGCATTCCTCTGTTTGGTGCAAGACGCCGACCCCGCGGGACGTCGGTTTCCACCAGTGCGCTTGGACTTACAGTAACATTACGCCCCGGTGTCAGGGAAGAGAGGAGCAGAAGCAGCGAGAAGGAGAGAAGACTATGAGCTTAATGTAGATCTGTCATCAGCTGGCTGCAGATCAAAAGAGCAGCATTGGCAGGCGGAGCACAGAATCCACCGGAGTCTCCTCTCTATGCCAAGCTCCAGCTTCTCTGAGGTAGCAGAGCACAGAGGGGCCTGGCTCCAGGCGAGAAGTGTGTGTGTGTGTTTTAGGTGGTTTGGGCACATGCACAATGTCTCAAGGCAAGGATCTGGCACTTTGAAAATGTCACCAGAAACAAACAAAACAACCAAGCAAAAAAAAACCCACCAGGAAGAGGATGGAAAAAATGCGATGAACAGACGCGTGTGCTCGGGGAGCTGTGGGATTTGGGGAGCGCAGAATCATTTTCTGCGAGTGGGAGACGGGGAGGAACGAAAGCAACGACGCACACAGAGAGACAGATGCTGGTTTTCTGGAGTCTTCACCTCTGCAACGTCGCTGTACAACTGTTCAGTGGGTTCAAGGACGAATCCAAACTGTCGCCTTCAGACTTTTTAGACTAGAGCACGAGGGCCGGATGTGTCCGAGCACCGTTACAGCGCAGCGCGAAACGTTGCATCTCCGTCAGTTACCCGAACGCTTGTTTTCATCAACATAATAATTATTCAGCTTTTACACATGGATCATCACAACAAGGACCAGAAACTGTGCGTTAAGAAAAAGTTATAGAAAAATATTGAAAACGATGCATCCTCCTTTATGAAATGCTCGAATACTAATGTGTCCTCTCTTTGCCTTTATAAACTCCTCCGACGTCTCTGAGCAGCATTTTTACCGTTTCTTCAAATCTGTTCTTAGGTTTTCAGCATGTTTAAGTCTGAAGACGTCCTGGTAAAACATTCACTCTGTTCCTTTCAAACCAAGTGGACTAGCTGAACTTTGCTTTGTGCTTTGCATCGTTGTCTCGTTGACCTTTTAGCTCTGTGACTGATGGACATCGTGCGATATCGGGCTGCATTCACTCTCCCTTCCACGGTGCCCGATGCAGACGTGCACGTATCCCCAAAACGTGCAGCCTCCAGCTTTTCTCCCGCCTCCTCCAGACCTGCGCAGACTGCACTGGACTGTAGTGATGTGGACTTCCTCTGAGGACTTTGCCTGGTCCTCTGCTGGTGATTTGGATTCTGCGAAGCTCTCGAGGAAGTTTCCTAGCGCCTTTTTCACTCCTTTTTAATAATCTTTCACTTGAGTCTTAGTGTGACCACGTCTTTTGTCTCACAGATGTGCCTGTCACAGTCACCTGTTATCCCTAAATGCTTTGAAATATTTTTAGATCCCTGTTCAACTTTTTGAAGATCTTCCAATTTAATTTTGAGGTCTTCTCAAAGCAGTTTTCCTGATCCCTGATGCTTTTGTTGCTGTCAGTGAACAGCTTGAGGCTGCCCCTGGCAAACAGAATGTGTCAGAGCGATTTAAAACACCTGGTTCCACTCGTCAAGCGTTAAGTTTTGACATTCTTTCTTTAAAGATCACACACCTGATATAAGACAATGAGGTTAACTCACTGGAAGGTTTATCAAGGGGGATGCAAAGTTCTGCACTGATATAATTATCATCATTTGAATAGAATTTTCTTTTTAGCACAAACTCACTATGTGCATCAATATTATGGTGACGGAAAAACATACTTCAACATAAGTGGATGGTGATAACTTGAATCAAATGAGCTATTTTTGCATGTGGGGCCACGTGAACAGACAGCTAAACTGATTGGAATAGGAGTGAACTGAAGAGCATGTCAGTCTGTCCGTCTGTGTGTTCTGTCAGTCATATGGCAGTTTGAGGTTTAATAATTCATCCAGGAAAACAACACACAAGGGCGAGTAGATCAGGTATGTTTCTGCTGACATGCCAAACGTGTCAGCGTTTAAAACGGCACCACGAGCATGTGAGACAAAAAAGGAGGATCCAAACACTGATTCCGTCATCCCCGGTGGTTCAGTTTGGGCCGAAGCAGTAATGGCGTTTTTATTAAGACATTCAGTTGAGAAATTCAGTATGAAATTTCTTTCTCATTTGCATTTTAGACAGAATGTCACAGCATTTAGGCGGGTTCACAACAAAGTGACTTCTACAAACCCTGATTTCTGTCTAGTGCCACGCACCTTTAGATTACAGCAGTCGGCAGCAGGAGCTAAAAGGTGGCGCGACCTTGCCAATCCTGCGTTTAGCTCTCTGTAGTACGGCACGAAAATAAAAATGCAGTCGAGGGAGGAGGCAAGATGCACGACATCGCCCTCTGTTTTCGTGGCTTTCTGTGTTCCCGCGTTTAACCAAACTCAATGTCAAACCTATTTCCAAACCACTGATTCAGCCAGTTGCGGAGATATACAGTGGTGCCGCCACTGCTAACCTTTAGAGATTACAGTGACATTAAAAGCTGCATATGGCGAGTGGGGAGAGCGCCTCATCTGATGCAAATGTCCTCTCTCACCTCCATCAGCAAAAGTAATTATGGCAAACCACTGTGACATCTCAGGCTGTGCAGGAGAGGCGAAGAGGACCTAGTATAGGTCATAGAAATACACCCATCTCTCTGGGTAAGGAGGAGACAATTATCTTTTCGTGCAGTGAGGCAGCGTTGAGGGAGGAGGCCTCCCCCCCCTCCGCCCATCTCCTCCCCAACACCCCTCCTCCTCCTCCTGCTGCTGCTCCTCCAACTGAAGTATCTTTTGTGCCTGCAGCCTTGAGGGAGTCAGTCAAGAAAGTGACACTGCTGTTAGCATGCTCGGGGCTAAAGACATGTTTCGGTACGGCTGCACGGCCTCTCCTCACCGATATGTGGGCAGACGTGAAATGTGGTCTTCTCCAGTCGCTGCACGGACACATTAGCAGTGTTCCTGCTACAGTAGTCGCAGGATGTCAGCCGTTTGTGTGCATGACAAGAATAATCGTAAAAACAACAGCAATAATAGCTCGGCACATTTCTTTGTCTCGTTTGCATTCATTTCCACAGAGCTACATTTTAACGTCTGTTTTTGCCAGAGGTGAAACTCCTCCTGACATCTCAGAGATGTTACGAATACAGCATCTTATTGGACAGTCGTCGGAGGCGTCGTGACATCAAACAGCCCTAATTGTTTCCAATTTCTTCCCTTGTATTTGTTCGAGTGCTTTCGCCTAGCAGAGGAGTCCTGCGGCCCCAAACCAAACCCTGCTGTTCAGACTCACTGGGCTGCGGTGGTCCAGAGCGGCTTACGCTAACCTCTAACCCCCTGGCAGTCGCTGCTGGCTTAGCTCTGCTGAACAAGTCAACTGGGCTTTGTGCCCGAAAGAGCCGACCTACACGAGTGTCATCTGGCCCTGCACTGAGGTCCCCTGCACCTCGGGCTGAGACCCACCACATTAACCAGTGCACTCGTGAGACAAGAGGCCAGGGCACTCGCTCAGGCCGTCCCCCGTTCAAAGACCTTTTAGCAGTGGCTACACTTGTATTCATCCAAACGTGAAAGCAGCTGAATATGGAACTGGACACGTGTCAAAGGCTTGCATGGATTTTCCATTTGCATTATGAACATATGATATGAATGTACCGTCTCTGTTGTTGGTGTCGGTGTGAACAGAACCAACATTTGTGGGAACGTTACCCACGGATTACAGCCTCGCTGGAATTAAGAGCATCTGACCAATACCCTCATTCACCAAGTCGGCCTTAGTCCGACCAAAGTGTTCCTCAGCTGACAGGCACCAAGTCTGTCCTGTTCTCTAACGACAAGAGCTGTCTGAGCTGAACAAATGCAGGAACTAAACGGAAATTAAAGGTCCTGTTTTGTACAGCTAAAAATATCCACAATTAATCGACATAAACAAAGCTTAAATACGTGTCTGTGTCAATGTCCTGTACATCATTTCATTTTTATTAAGTAACTTCTACCAACACACGTGGTAAGCACACAAGTTCGCTAATCACGTGCAGGAGTTCTTCACTACAAGTAGAAGCACCAGTTCCAATTCTTTCCTCAAGTACGAAGTACATGATCTCAAATTTCAAAAGTCCATGCACTGAGAAAGCGAAGCAATTTTCACACATGAACTGATTGATGTTGATAACACCATAGTGCACATCTGGTCCAGACGTGTTTGAAAATGTCTGCACAGCTGGCGAAGGTAAAGCCAATTTCTCGTCTTCATCAATCATTGGTTATATATTTTCACAGAGAATCTGAATTTGTAAACGAGTTGGCTGTCTAATGAATGTAGCGAGGATGCTACAGAAACCAAAACAAACAAGTTTCCATAAAATCAAACAACAATCCAACAACCAACTAAGAAGCAAGCTGCTCTCTATGTTATGACTGATTGGCCGGGCTTTTAAACCACTGCTGTGATTGCTCGTGAAAGGTGACTGGACGATGCATGTAGGCCGGACCAATAGGACGACGGAGGTGGAGATCTTGACCGAAGCAGCTGGTGATTGGCTGTAACAGTAGTTACGGTGATCCACCAATCAGGAAGGAGTGTTAATTGTACCTGTAAACCAGGAAACAACGGAGAGGCCGAGGGCCGTAACAGTTCTTTACTGTTTGATTGGATTTAATTATGGAAAACAAAACACTCGGAGTTCTATTTATTTAGGTGATGAAGTGACATCTTAAAATAATCGAGTTGATAGAGTTAATTTGCATCACTTTCGGTTATGTGTGATGGGTAAAGTACCTATACTCCACTTTCTGAGTGCCAGTTTTCTCACGGACTGTCAAATGTAAACAGAAACAGCATCGGTTTTAGGGACGTGCTGTAGGTGGGGTGGGGGGACATCAGCCCGTCTGTGCAATTAGTTATTGAGGCGATGGAAGAAAAGAATCATATTCATTATGTGACTGTGTGGCCACCATGAAGGAGCCTCTTGAATCGTAATGAAGGAGGCCCCTTGATAACCATGAATTCACCAATTAAGGTTCTCATATAACATTCAAATTATGTGCATTTTTAACAGCCGGTTTCGCCACGGAAACACTTGGTTTCAAGGAGCTTCCCTGCTTGCAAATGTAGGAGTAATTAAGATAATTAAAGCTTTTGATGTCCCACATATAATCCAATGCACAGCAACAGAGAAACCCCCCCCCCCAACAAGAAAAGAAAAGTTGTAATGAATTTCAAGGCTTTGTCGTCGTCTTGTTCCCGTCCAATAAAGCAGCTCTCATTGTCTGAGTTTCCATTTTGTTTTAGTGAAACTGTTCTCACGTTAGTGGAAATTGGCCGCTTCATTTTGAGAGAATAAATTACTCTGTGTCCTTCACATTTTTTTTTTTTTTGGCTGAATGGCAACACTAAAGTTTTTCTGTTTTTGCCGCGTTCTCATGCCCCTCTTGACTTGCACTTATATCATAAACTCATTTATTACCGAGAGCTGTCTGACTCCGCTGTTTGACCACTGACAGCAGAAAAAAGCATAAAGCTCGTTCATTAAATAAATTCATTGCCTCTACGTGCAGAAGGCAGCAGCTACAAACGTCAGGCTTCGTTGTGTGTGCTTTTTTTACTCCGAATTCCTGTCCCTGAAATGCCCTTATTTCCATTCCGACAAAGGACTTTGAAACATGACAGCTATTTTAAAGCACGAGGTAATATCTTCCTGAGATCAACTGAACGCATGCGCCTGCATTATGTGTGATGTATGTATGAGGAACAAAAAGAGAGACAGTAGAAAGAGGCAGGAGAGCTCCCTGGCTGAGCTTTTATCATCCTTAAATGTACCAAAATGAGTCTTGGGGAAAAGGAGGCTGTGTGGCTTTTGAAGAATTAATAAGCCTGTCTCATTTGGATGTGTCTGGCGTCTTGGACAGCCTGTGGAAGCCCCAGTTCCACACTTCCCTGACAGTGCCTTTGATGATCTCTGATAACATACACTGACTCCCAGGGAGCGAGGCATCCAACAATGAGGGTAGAGTCGGAGGAGAGCGGCTGCACTGATCCGGGCTGAGCTTTATTATCTGGCCTCTCTCCAGAAAAGCAGCGCATTAGGTATTCCTGAGACAAAGCTTTTGGGGCAGAATGTGGGCCCAGTGTTCTGCCCGTCTTGTCGAGAAGCTCTCGTCTTTTGACAAAGGTCGGCGGTTTACTCTCCCGCTGGATGCGGGCAGCCGGGTCTTCACCTGGCTCAGTTTGGAAACGTGTGCGGTGGCGTCTTAAGTGATATTTTCCACGCTTCAGGTGTTCAGATTTGTAAATATTTATTTTGCCTCAAAGCTACTCCGAAGCCGAAAAGAAAGGTTAAGGATGTGGTGTGATGTCTATTAAATGGTAAATTTCTTCTTTCCGGCACATCAATTCTACATCCATTTCGAGATTTTCCACCTGTCCTTTTTCCCGCACGTTTGTATGTGGCATTATGGCAGCAGGAGGGAGCAGTAGGAGTTATTAGTGCCACTCTGATAAAAGCTGCCATCCACAAATGTTGATGATCCCAGAAATGGGCTTCAGCAAACAAAAATAATCAGGCAGATGTGATACAGGTACAAAAATGAGCCTGTGCCAGGCTTTTTTTTTTTTTTTTACTCTGCTGCTCTTAACATACAGGCACCGACAAAAAAGCTGCTTTGTTGAGGACATTTTGTGATTATGGGGGTTGATAGATACATTCCACCATTTGATAGCAGGTATGTCCGCCCTTTTAAGGGCTCCTTCAGCCGGCTCTTTTCGCACCGACGTCAGCCCCAAAATGGCTCTGCATCCTTTCATCCTCCAAATATGGCACACCAATTACCTGTGTCTGCATTTGGAGAGGTAAATGGTAGCCAGAGGACAAGGTGCAGCAGTAGGTGCTGCTGAAAGCCGCAATTTCTTTGATGCAGTCGGGCTCCGAGCGAGGCTGATGGAGTTAGTGCATCCACAGCGTGTAAACACGGCTTGAATTCTACTGCACCTATATCTCTTCCTTTGTCACAATTTGAATATTTAGGGGCATCGTTTGCTCCGTCGGAATGAATGGTGGAAAATAATGTACAGCAAAGTGTGTGTGAGCTACAAACATTTCATCCCTTTTTTGAAATGTTGGAAGACATGCGCTTGTGAGTTTCTATTAGGCCTATTACTGAAGTTTCTGCATGTAATTAAATTATTAATAGGACTCTAACCACAGTTATTGCTCATCCTGCCAAGAGACTTCACCAGATATATTTCACTCTGACCTGAAACATACTTGTTACATCAAAACCAAAATTTGACAAGGAACCCTGGGGATAGCTAGCCTGTGACCCTGTTTTAATTTGTTGCCTCAGGCAATTTCTCTCCTGCAATAACTTGCTCTCGCTCACTGACACTGGTAACTTGGCACAGGTGAAGGGAAAAAAATGCAAGACGGCAGCAGGATGCCGCGAGACGTCCATAGGAAAAGAGTGGCAGGTGTATGCAAAAGCCTCAAGGGACATTGTTCAAGAACAAAATCATTTTAATCATCCTTAAGACGATGAACATGTAGTTCAACTTCCCAATCCACAATTTTAAAATGATGTTTGTTGAATGGATCAGAACTGTTACCACAGAGATTGTTAGCCCGTTAACTAGAGTAACACTGGTAAAGGACGGGGTGACGAGGAATGGCAAGTAAAGCCTGAACGAAAGAGAGCCATGAGCAGGATATCGACACAGAGAGCAAAATTAGAATTGATTTGCAGAGAAAAGGGGGGTTGCTGTCTTGGAGGAGCAGCGGCTCTTGTGAATTCCTAATCCAGCGGCCTTTGAGGAAATCTCTGTGGCAGAACCGGTCTCTCATTACTCTCACAGACAGGCCTGCAATCTGTAGCAGATTGGAAGCTCGGCAAGCATCAGGCTGTATTAAGATTCAACCCCTCTGTTATGTTGGCAGACCAGGCCTAACGTGATCCTTGTAAACAGGCAACACACCAGAGGACATCTGGGTATTGAGCATTTAAAAATGGGAAAAAATATTGATCCGATGCGCTCAAAATCTTTCCACATAAGTGATCTGGGATACAGTATTCTGGGTTTGCTTTGAAAGATATTTTCTGAATGTTTTTGGCTTGTTTGCTTAGAGTGGGAATAAAAAAAGTCTCACCGTGAAGTCTTAGCTGAGTTATACTGCTGCGTGTTGATGTAAGACAGAAGCACAGGCCCAGCTACTCAGTGGAAAGTTGTTTTTAATCCCCAGTACCCTACAGTGTTAATTGGACAGCAGGTCCACAACAGTAGACACAACTCCCTCCGTGGGAGCTTTAGTACAAGGCTGCAGGGAGGCACTGAAATCTAAACTGAAGTGACACTTACTGACTGGGCCAAGGGGAAGGGAAAACAGGCTTTTTCCCGGGGAAAGTGGAAACCTTTGAATAGGCAGATTGACAGGTTGAGCAGTCAGAGGAGATGGAAAGGACTTGTAGCTGCTCGGACGTGCTGAGGGGTCAGATGCCAGGGCTGGCAGCTTTGCGGCAGCGGTGGCGATTTTCCATGTGACATCTCATCAAGCGTTTGGCAGCAGGATCTCTCACAACAAACACAGCGGTAAGTTGACAGTTAATCTAATTTCACCGGCCCCAATCATGCATGGCCTCGAGGGGGTTGTTTTGCCCTTGCAACATGTTTGAAGGTATGTAGACAGAAGTCTTGGCTGCTAGGGTTTTTTTGAGGGGAAACCTGCCGAGTAATACAAAGCCGTATATAGCAAAATGAAAATTTCACCTTTTCTCCGTGTGTCAGACGGTGTTTATACCACAGAGGAAATTGCTTTTATCTTCACAACAACACCACGAGCAACGCGGTGCCTAGAACAAGGGAAAAATCACGACACATGTCACTTGAGAGCAGAATAAACCGGTAACATAAAGAAAATGATCATCGGCGCTCGTGGCAGCCTCCTCTCAGAGGATGTGTCAGGTATGACTCCGGGTCTGATCGTTCCACAGCCTCAATATGTGAGATAATATTGAAGAGAAAGGCGTTGACGATAGCTTTATTGTTAACTTTTTGTGGCTTGTGAAGGAACTAATTAAATTGATGTTTATTTAAAGCAACAGGGCAATCAACATTTGTCATATTCACATTGAAATGAAATCCTAGCCAGCAGCCAGATAAAGTTAACAAGTAGCTAATGAAAAAAGTGTCAACAGCCGAATAATATTCTCAGGAGATACTGAAGATTGAAAAAGAGTGTGAATATTGGACTTACTATTCTCGTCCAGCTTCTTCCACAGCAGCCCAGTGGAGCTACTTTCTTCTTCAAATAGTTCTTACAGGACTGGGAGGAAAGCTTGGGGTCAGTGCCTTGCTGCAAAATGAAGTCAACTAAAAACCAGTTGTTGCCTCTTGAGTATGTACTGGTATCCATACCGATTAAGGATGCCTTGCACACATTGCAGGTTGTCCACTCTGCCAGTGCCCAATCATCCCCAGATCATCATGTTTCCACCTCCATGTTTTTACTGATGCAGTTAGGAAGGCATCTATAATGTTTTTATGAGTTGTGCATCTGACATGTTCTTCGCTTGGATCCGTCCATTATTTGTAACTGCTTATGTAGTTTTAGGTTTGTCAGGGGCTGGAGTCGCTGAACAAGAGGCAGGGTTCACCCTGGACAGGACTCAAGTCTATCTCAAGTCAGACAGACTCACATTTGAGGGCAATTGAGAGTCACCAATGAACCTTGACTTGAGTGTCCTGCGCAGTGTCTGTGCACACCGGTTTCTCTCGTTTTATTAAAAAGTGCAGCCAATCCAGAGACAGTAAGGCGTCTGCTTCTCAAGGAGGACGCTAAGTATCACACTAAGTGCTTGTCCTCTTGGGTAGCTGTGCACTTTGGCCATTCACCGTGTCTTCGGTCCTAATTGGATGCACCTTCAGCATGTCTCTGGAGACTATAGTGTACACTGTTTAAAAAAAATCTTTATATCCTGCCTATATCTCATAAAGATTAGCCTTCCTTTTTCAAGACAAGTATAGACTGACAACCAACCTTTTCATTTGCACAGTTGTAATCCAATGTTAAGAACAAAAACAGGATGTCTGCAGAATAGCATCAATTGCTGGCCTGGTGGCACTTTTTTAACAAGTGATTCTGTGCGTTTTATGAGAGTTTAGGGACAAACATTGTGTACGGGCATTTAGATTGGACAACTTGTCTCACTTTTTAGCTTGCAGAAGCCTGCTGGTGGGCCAAGCAGAGCAGCGACACTTGACATGAGGACAACTGGGCATAGTCAGCCACACACAGCTGCTTATGGACTGACAAATTTAACATGCAGGACTGTCCGGAATGAACAGAGAGTCAGCAGAGCAGACATTAAGCTCATGTTTTGAAGCTTTGTTGTTGTTCCATATGAATCCACACAATCCCAACAGAAAAGTTCAAAGTAGATGTATGAAAAAGCGTGACCTCTTAACGAGTGTAGCTTGGTAGCGCAGTGAAAAGCCTCAATTCAGTTGTCACATACTCGTCACAATTGGGTCAAATCTGCCCTGGGAGGCAGGGCAGCAGAAGTACACAAACAAAGTAATTATGTTTTAGTTGACTTGATAGTCTGCCATTCCCGCAGACCTGCCTCGGGACGTTTGATAAGCAGCAATGAGACGTCTGCTCTAGGTTCATGTGATACAGCCCTGCCTCAACAGCCATCACTTTGAAATGAGCTGATAGCAGGGATGGATGCTGTCCTCGTAATTTATAAAGCCTCCATTAGGTTGTGTTCTTGACAGGATGCTCTTGAAATTGTTTCCTTGGCCCTGCTCCAGGAACTGAAAACATATTTGTCAAATGGCAAATACTCCTAAATAGGCAACTGTATGTCTCCTTCTTTATCTTTGGGTAGACGCAGTTCAATGTTAACATAACAACAAACAGAAGGATAATGGAGGTCAGGGGAATGTTTTATGCTTACACCTGTTGATTCATGAACCAGTGACACCTTTCTTTTATTGAACTTAAGCTTTGATTACTTAAGAAAAATATCTAACTCTAATAGATGCGCATTAAATGACTCTGGATTCAGAAGACGTATTGAACATATTCTCAATTTACTGTACCACCTATATTGTTGAGGAACATAAGAATTAATATGCATAACTGATGCACTCACACAATCCCAGATTGGCATTTTAATGTTCCCATTATCTGCTGAGGGAGAGACAGCTCCCACATGCAGCTGATCCTGCTGACTTGTGCATATCTACCAATGCTCAGACTACACAAAAAGCTGGAGGGAAGAAAAAAAAAACAAAATCATGGAAAGTGCTTAATTAATAAGTGAATGATAGTTAGTGCTTTGAGAGTTTTTGGTTCAAGAATCTAAAAATGTTATTCAGAGACTCAAGCACATATTTCAAATCTGAGCAGACTCTTTGCAACAGTTAGCAACTTTTAGTAGTCATCAGGGATCCTAACAGTTTCCATTCATTCCAGGTCAAATGAATTACCAAAGCATGGGCTACAACTGAGGCATTTAACAGCACAATTAAATTCCAATGGCCTGGTATCTATTGAGCAATTAACCTTTGCTAAACCAATTATTATTTAGTACGTGATGACAAAAGTTAGGTCCTGGAGGAGCCATGTCTTGTTTTAATAGACGGTCTTATGCCCTATAAAAGATGGAAATGTGGGGCCGTTTTAGTGTCCTATTAGCTTAGCTCCACTGAAACACTGCCAGCTTGCTTCAGCCACAAGTATTGATTAGTTGGCACGGAGCAGTCGCACTGTCTGAGCTGGCGAAAGGGAGAGAACAAATGGATGAAATTGGAGACGGCCAACTGAGAAAAGCCAGGATGCCCAATCTATCGAGAGCTGAAGTAGCAAACAGGACGTAGACCAAGGCCCTCATATGGTCCGTGTGAAGCCTTGTGGGAGACTCCAAGACCCTTGTCACGTGTTAGCTTGGTCAGTCGACTGTCCCCGGGCCTGGCCAATGGCGTCCTGTTGCTATCGTTCAAGGTCTCCACATTAAAGCAACACAGCCCTTTATTCCCTTTATCACAATCCTTCAGGACGTTTGACAGCTCACTGTACAGACTATCATCTATTCGTGCAGCATTGTGTAAATATATAACGCTTTGACTGTCATTAGAGCACATGTCATTTGACATTGTAAATGACGTTGTTGATTTGTCACTGGAGGCTCATTTGTCATTTTCATTGTAACTCCAACAATCTGAACAATTCCCAGCCTATTTTATCCCTCATGGAACATGGAGCCGCTCAGCCATAAATTTATCACAGGCAATGCCATTACCTTTAGCTTGACGGCCCTCAAGCAATGGCAGTGCAATAATAGAGAATAGATTTTATCCCTTATGGAGCCGAGGTTTTCGCTTGTGGCTTTATTTTCTGCATCCAGCCCGCAAGATAGAGAAACTAAGGTAGCCACTGAAGTGTTATACCTACCGTAATGAAAGGTTTAAAACTGATGCTCGCATTGAATCGGAAGCCACAGGAGCATGTCTGTATATCAGGCTCTCTGTCATAAATGAAGATCAACACTCCTGTTAACTTTCCCTTACACTAACCTAAAGGAAAACCAAGTCAAGCTCCGTATTGATGAGTCTCATAATTGGATTTCTTCGTTGCAATGCGACTACTCTCCGGTGAGATCACACGTCTGATAAAACACCCCAGATGAGAAAAAATATCGACTCTCATCATGGTCTTTGGCAGCTCACAAGTGCCACACTTTTGTGAGGTCTCCGATTCAGTAGATCGATTATGATAATGCAGCTGATCAAAAGTGCGACCCCCCCACACACACACACACACACACATACACACCCTCCCTGGTCGACCACGTGGTAGAGTCGGTGTGAGATGCATTGTGTGCAAGTTGTCATCTGGAATATTGATATGAGTGCTCATTTCCTGCGCACCACCAACACTTTATGAGCTGTTAATGAAAAAATCAGCGGGGCTTGTCAACTGTCATCCTGACCAAATGAGGCTGAAAGTGGGGTGGGAGGAAAAGGCTTAATAAAGCACAAGTTTCTCTTTTCAGAAATGTGAAGCCCAATCAGAATGTTTGTTAAAAAGAAACAGCTTATGATGCTCATACGTAATTTTTTTTCCTGAACAATTACAACAAAGCACTGTCAACACCATCAGAATCTTAATGTGAAATTGTTGAGGCACATATTTTTCCGCCAACACAAATTATGACGTCCAAGCTGGATTAGGACACATCCATTTACTACTTTATTTGATTTTCTGACTCTTTTTCTACGCCACCATTTTTTAGCTTGGCTTGCTAAAAGGTTTTCCACATACTGTACAGTGATTGCGTCAGAGGACCACATTTAAATTATTTCAAGGAAACCACCTCAAAGCATTTACTCTAGATGGTTAACACGCCATGCCATTTCTATCTTAATACTATCCCTGGTGTGCCTTTAGTTTTCCCACAAATTTTCTTTTAGTCCATGTGAGCTGCAAAGAAGATTTTGTCCCCTATCCAGGCCTAAGAGGACAACGATTTGTACTCTCCTTGTCATACTTCTGGCCGCTTTATTAGCATAGACTCATTTGTTTCTTATTAATTATGCATTAATATCAACCCGCTAATGAAGGCAAGGTCAAGACATTGTAAAAAGATTCCAGGAGTGAATGTACCCAGAGGACCTGGAGAATTTCAAGAGACTGAATGCTGAAATGTTTCTTCACGTTTTGGGACTGCTTGGTGCATCCGAGTGCAGGCTTCAAAGGATGATGGGTGTGCTTATTAAAGATTGCGCAGTGCTACCGGGCTCATCCTCTGCACAGGCCAAATTCTTTCTCCTTTCTTTGCTCAACCTCCCACATGTGTATTCTCACAATCTCTCTGGTCCTGGACTCGGTGCCGAGCCTTTGCTGCCAAGCCCTAGCCTGAAAGCAACAAGACTGCCCTCCCCCCTACACCTCGACGCCCTCATTATCGGCCACCATCTGCCCGACCTTAGCATCACATCACTTCTTCCCACCCAGCAAGCCCATCAACACTCCCCTCTCACTCTCCACTGGCACCTTGGCGCACAAGCCTGCCACCACTGCCATCTCTCTCTGAGTTACACATTTGTCCTCTTTGGCCACGTTTTATGTTCCGTAATCCTCTGTCTTCTTACAAGAACAAGCCGTGCATAAGCTACTGCACCAGAAACACTGATCTCTCAAGTAGTCTTATGACTTCCTGGAAACACTCTTTCTTTAGAGCTTGTAATCGAACAGTGTGTCTATAGAGAGGTCAGATACGGTAACGTGGGAAAAACAAATTGCCAGAATTGTGTAAAGATAAGTTTAAGGTAGTGATAAGCTATCCAAATTTTTTTTTCGAATACAGTTTGGTAACTTTTGAGTGACAGAATTTATTAAAGGACAAAGAAAGTCTGAGTAAACCTCAAGTACTTCTTTCACAAGAACATAAAAGTCAAACCTAGTCTTCAGAGTTTGAGTCTCCGCAGTGCCGGGAAGCCACAACTGACCGAACGTCTCGGTGTCAGGAGTGTTGATGGCACAGTCAGTTTTGCTATCAGGCTTGTCTTTCTGTCTTCATGTCGTCTAAGACTTTGTCTGCCCAGAGAGCTTACAGGCAGAGCTGCGAGAGAATGGTGGGCTACAGCCGCTCGTCTTGACAGATAAACAGGATTTTGTGTCTGGCAAGCCCAAGATTGTCAGCTCCAATCTCTTGTGAGAATTACAACCAGCAGTCAATACTGGGACTCTGGCTCAACAGACAGAGCTTCAGACCCTGTGTGCCGATGAGCGGGAGATGCCGGCTCCTTCATCGTGATCGAGCTACATGTTTTATTCATGGCTCACAGAGCCACGGGTACGGATCAAGGTTGCGAGCGCTCTGTTTTTCAGCAGTCAAATGGCCTTTTTGTAAACATGTTATAAAAGGACATAATGTAAATGTCACTGGGTTAGTGTAAAAGCAAAATAATTGCAGCTTGAATTTGAGAGCGGAGTGGGTGACCAGACTTGTGAGCGAATGCCTCACTCTCTCGGCTTTTTACATTTTCGCCCTAATCCACAGATTGCCTCTTTGTCTTTTCCTGTGCCGCCCCTGCAGTTGTGGGAGAATTAGGGGCTTTAATTGCGTGGCTAGCATCAACGTTTAACAAATAGCCTTCACAGGTGGTGCTGCTGCTTCCCAGCTTGCGGGTGCCCACGTCCAACTCTTGACCTTTACGTTTAAGTCGGTGCCCCGGAGGTCACATTGTTGTCTTTGTTAAATGTCAGCAGTTATTGTCTCAAAGCGACGCCAGCAGTTCTGAGCGTGTGGGCTGGATAAAAGCCACCTCTCAGCCATCAAGTACGTTAACCAGGTTGGTATTTCCTTTCTTAAAAGGCGCAGGTTCTCGGTGCCCTCTAAATCAATTGGAATGAGTTAGCTGCGAGGCCCCTTTGGCGTTGAGCGACATTACCCAGAGATAAGGGAGCTGAGATGTGACGAGTCGTATTAACCAGCCACGTCTCCTCCTGATTGGATCATTGCTGTGCTGCTCGCCTGCAGGAGGGAGCCCAGCATCTAACAAAACAGTCTGCCTTTCTCTTGACAAGACTATAATTTCTACATATCACCAAGAAACAAATCGTATGCTTCTGCCTTTGTGCTGGTAAATGTCGTCAAATTGCTTTTGTGGAAGCCACATGAAAGACAAGGTTTTGGTTCATGTTAATTTACTAGGAGGAGAAGTTTGAGGGGAAAAGGGTTGTGTAATGGAGGGTGGCTGTGCACAGGGTTAAGTGGATCAATGTCCATTTCTGTAGCCTATGCAATGCTTACACGTCAGTTTTATTTAACATCCAGAGGGAGAGGGTGCACAAACTAGAGAGAATGAATTACATCAGATGTCAAGGGAAACATCACTGAATAATTCAGTGACTTGAGTGTGGAACGACATCATGTTGTGATTATTAAAAGCACAAAGGTTGGGCTGAAGGTAGCGGCACTTTAATACCGATCATAGCTAATGTCGATGTGAAATGGTATTGTGTATTAACTGCAAGCTTTTATTCCACACAGAGATAAAACATGGCGTGTTGCATAAACAGTCGGCGTCAAAAAAATGCCTTGTGTTGTCGCCGACGTTGTTTTTGTGGGATTGTTGTGCTTCAGTGAACAGCCAAATGATATAAATGAATATGATGAGATAATCCAAAAGTGGCCTGTCGTTTTCCCAGTTGCTTTGTGTGTCGTCACATCATTCAGTGCCTGTAATCTGTTGTTATCAGAACCACAGCTATGGGCCAATAGGTACATGCTCCACATGCTTCTAGGCTCAGTAGGTTCTTATCATGCAGCATTACTTTCTGCAGTAGTTTTTGTACGAAACATACATTCTGTTTAGATTTTGTGTTGTCTGTCACCGATTCCTTATTTATTCCAGTGACCTTTTTTTTTTTACTCTTGGACTGTGGATATTGCTTTTATCATAGTGCTCTTAGAATTTCCTGTTTTCAGGTTTTATTTTAGAAACCAAAATGAGCTCAATGACTTCACCTGATGTAATGAGAAAAAGCAAATGCATAAAATTACGTTTGAAAAAATGAAGCTTAATGGTAAAAAAGATCTGTACGTGGGTTAAAATACCAAAACAATGATTAAAGACATTTTCTAAACATTTCAAACTGGACAAACCTGGACTCGAGTCAGTCGAGTCACCCATTTATCCACCTGACCTCCTCCCTACAAACTATTTGTCAATTAGGAATTGCTGCTAAAAACTTGTCAACCTACCAAAGCAAAACTATGGGCTGACAATGACTAATCAGTAGCATGACGTTGCCCAAATTGACTGTAACTGTTCACAACCTCCGAGATCTATCCTCTAACTGCACTGGACCTCTCAGATCCTAGGTTGGTATCTGTTTCGGTTGGAGGCCATGTTAATTGAGTAAATGGTTGTTGATGAAGTGACTTACACTCAAACCATCTGTTTCTGCTAATAATTGATGCCATTTATAGCCCTCGTTAAATCAGTGGAAATATAGAGGTTTGGGAAAGAGTTGAGCTTTGTTTTGAATAATGGAAGGATCTGGAAGACACATCATTTTCTGTCATCCAGTCCCACACTCCACAAAGCCGTGTGTGCATACCCAGAATTGATGCATATAGAAATCCTCGCTTTGCGGCTGTCAGACTCAGGAATGAAAGCTATCAGCCGCATCAGACAACTGTGTCTAAAGGGATGTTTCAATATTTTGCATGCTCCGGCTCCCATATGCTGTGTTACATTTTCTCCTTGAAGAGTCCACCATGCATATTATTGTCTTCTATTTTGAGAGACTCCCCACCGTGCTGTGCGCAGGGCGAAATGTAGGGGTTTCACCAAACGTCTGTGCCCATCAGGACCAGTCCTACAGCAGCTGTGACTGATAAAGCGCATCGTCTCCACATGAGGAATAACTTGTTCCGTGCTCCCTCTCGACTCTCACCCACAACTCCTGTCCCTGTCCCCGAGGCACCGACGTCCAACTTCCAAATGCCAACTCAGTCAGGAGTTATCGCCACTATTTCCCCAGTGAAAAATGTCAGATGGATGGTAATTTTTCTGCTTTATGATTTCACAGGAACGGTGACGGTACAGTGCGAGAGATACTCTGTCCTAGTTTGATAAGTGGGACATAATATTGGAAATGGCTTTTCGAAAACTAAGGTAAAGCCTCATTTCAGCTGGGTAGGTCAGCTGAAACTGCAGAGGACAACGTTTAGTACACTGACAAAACCAGAATATCGGTTTCTTCTCGCTCCTATCCACTCGGTACCGTAACACAGGCAAACTTCATTTGTTAGCTTTTTTTTTTTACTGCGCTGTTATAATATAACATTTGCCGGAGCTGCGCATGGACAATAACAACCTCATCACGGCCTGTGCCGTCTCTTCCATTGTTTATTTGGGATGTGTTTCACAGCCGGCGAGGGCCATGGCTCCGTGCTCGTTGTCGCTCCTCCTGAACACAAGGCAATTGCCCGTGTGTGTCAAATCTGAGTCTAGAATAAAACGAGGTGAGAAAATGAGCATCATAACAGTGCCATGGAGAAAATAATAATAATGTTCAAGGATATTTAGTTTGACTGTAGTCTTCTTGGAAAAAATTACCAAAATGTTAGTTTTATGGATGGGTTCAGTCCAGAAAGGTTTAGGCGAGGTGATAACCGTGGACAGAGTATAAAGATCTGTATGTGGGCTGATGCATGTTGAAGCTACTTAAAGCAGTCACTGTGAGATTTGACTGCCATTTGTCACATTTCCTTTTAGCCATAAATGTGGCAAAGACAAGAGACTCGCTGGATATTTTTAGAATGTCTTTAATGGCTTATTAGCTGGAACGCTTTGACTCACTTAAAACCAAAGAATCTCTCTCTCTCTCACACACACACGTATAAATTGGTCTCTGACCAAGGGCTTCTATGTAAAGTTATTTTAAATATTTCTTATAAATTAATTTTAAAATAAATAACAAAAAAAATTAATCTATAAAAGATGCAAAATGACTACAACAAGATGCAACTGAAACACAAAATGACGGAGCAGGACACACAAATCAATGGAAAATTATATAAATAAACAATATATATAAAACATGTACAATATGAACAAGAACTGACCAAAAACTGTCTGAAATGGATGCAAAATGAGAGAAATGAAAACAAAAATGGTCAAAAAAATGCTGAAAATAACAAAAGATCCAAAGACCCAAAATAAAAAGACACAAAATGATGACAGACTCTTTTCAACAACAGTGGAATATGAAAATGACCACAAAGAGATGCAAAATGAGCTAAACAAGAGAAAAACACCATAACATTTGAAGGACGATAAACAGCAGTGGATAAAAATGTCGGTTCTGGCTCTTGGTCCCGACCGCGTTACACCCATTAGTGACCACTGATGGGGCAGATAGATTTTTGCACACTCAACCTTCGGATACTTCTACAAAACTGTGAACACACTATGTACATTTAGGTGTTTTTACTGAAAAGCAAAATGCAAAGTATGAATGAATATGCTGTAATTGTTGTGCAGGTTTCCCTGCTTTTGACGGAGACAGAGATACAGTAGATCCGTGCTTAAATTTAGACTGAACGTGTCACACATGGGCTCAACGGTACCCGACAACTTCCCGGTATAAACACAGGCTGCCACCGTGTATTCAGCTGTTAATTTGATCCGACCACAGGCTCCTTTCGCTAAACTTTAAGCCAACTCCAAGCAGCGCTCTGATATGTGCGATTGTGACGCTCCGTGACACCCACAATCCTTTTCGGGCCATGCACAGTGGGCTCAGAACTCTTTCGTCGCCTCTGCTTCTATGCGAGTGCGGGTCAGAGAGCACAACATGATATCCCTCATCCGTCCTGTCTCTTCTGTGTGCGTGTGGCGGATGAGGATGCAGCACTTCCACCGCCAAACGCAGATGCACACGGGCAGAGGAAAGCTACATTAACTCCATGTGCCAAAAAACTGCACACACAGTAAGGTTCATGAATATTTGATGGGGGCAGCAGGACTTTAAGCTCAACTGGTCATTGTGCATCTGTAATGGTTTCTGCCCTTTGATTCCGACAGCGGGGAGACGATAAGGGCTGGGGCCCGGAGTTTGAGGAAGCAACCGGCCCCGCTCCACCTTGATGAATAAGTAAACGCATTCAAGCAGGCAGAGATGCAGTCGACGGGCTTTGAGTCGATAACAAGTAGATTTGTTTTCTTCTGAAAGCAGCATTGTTTACAAGCTACCGATTATCCCTCAAATTTGATCCATCTCTCAACGCATTTCACCGGGCATTGACGCGGCGGGGGCTCCGAGGCTGACCGCAGTCCGTTCCCCGGGCAGCAGCCGCTGAAAGGAGCAATAAAAAAAAAGAGAGATTTGGTCCCGCCTACTCTATGCAGCCCCCATATACTTTCCATCTAAATTTGTGTCATTTTAAGAGCAGCTCCCCACCCCCACGGAGACAAACTTGCAGCTTCGTATTTCACCTTGCAGCCAATAAAAAGCCCTTTTGCACGTGCAACACTAACCTCTAGGCTGCACGTTGCTAAGAAAAATGCACATTTTCTGTACATCCAACGTTGATAAGTGTTTTTATTCTCCATAAAATCCAATCCGTTCCATTGCTTGCATGTCATCAAACAAATAAACAATAATGTTTACCAAATGGCTTTGTTGTACAACATACTGGCTTATTAAAATGGCATCTCATTAGTGGCATTGAGCAGCCGCTTTACATGAGATTAATAGGGTTTTTTTTTTTAAAGCACTTTCTCTTCATTATCATTCCGTCTTGCAAATGGATTCACTGCAAAGGCGATGCATATTCATTTTACGGGAAGCTTGAAAATTGTTCGGAAATGAGCCAAAGGTGGAGTTGGGCTGCTGTGCCGACTTACGCTGAATAATAAACACAGGAGCCTCTGCTGTGGAGGTGAAAGAGAAGAGGCTGTGTCTGCAGAATTCATTCAGAGAGCTGCTGAAAACACAGCTCTGACATTATGTGAAAGTATAATACATAGGTAATTGTGTTCGGGCCTTCAGAATTAATCAGGTCCAGCGTGTTTATAAATTTGTAATTATCGTCTCAACGTTCAAATGGGACACAGTCGCGTAAATTCGATGCACGGAATTGCTGCCAGGTGAAGATTTGGATGCAAGGCATAATCTTGGCCACCTCTTTTACTCCGCTGGCATTAATAATGCAGGTAGACAACCTTTTACTGGATTCTGATTTGCTGTTTCAAAAGGTAGGAGGAAAAAATGCGGCGCGGTCTCCCGATAAAGTGGTTTAGTTGTACTTTCATGAAACGAGTGGGGATGAATCCTCTCTCTCTCTCTCTCTCTGCCTCTCTTCTTTTTCTTTGACGTTCTATTTTGTATGTGTAATGTGTATATTTCGACATCGCACGAGCCCACTTGGTTTGAAAGGCTGCCTGAGGCTGGGAACCAAACAAAAAGTTTTCCTTTTTTGCCAACTTATGGACTTTTTTACCTGAGGCAAGATGAAGCACTTCAAAGGCAAAGGGCATCCTTTGTCAGCATCTCAAACTGACAGCAACAGATCCACCTCAAGAGTAATTGCAGACAACTGCTATTCAAAAGGAACAGTCCCTTTGGCTACACATCCAAAAACCAGAGAGATCATTTCACTGAGCTGTGATACACAGATAGACCCTTCATTAACCTCAGCGGGGTTAATGAAGGATCTATCAATGGTGGGAAAAGACAAGCAGAGGGATTTGAAAAAGGAGTAATTATAAACATATCTACATTAAACTCTTTAAGCGGATTAATTAAAATGTTGATTTGATACCGGCATTTCTTGACTCTACGACGTTTGGCCTCAACCTGATTCTAATTGATTTTCTGGAGGACAAAAGGAATGAATCAGACCTGGGAAATTAGCCAATGTCATCTTTGTGGAGACATTCTTAGACTTTAGCTCTGAGCATAAATGTCAGTGAACAGTAAAACACTCGTTAATTAAAGTGTAATTGTGTTACAGTTGGTTCGGTGCCTCATTTAGCTCTGTCTGATTATAGCAATAAAGTGCCATCGCGGTTTCCAACGCAAGTGACAGAAAAAGAGTTTTGTAGACGCCGAGTCAATGCTTAAATGGAACCACGAATCAAATCAAATGATTAGCAGTGTTTGGCTGTGGGTATTGTTGCGCACTGGTTGTGGTCCAGTACAACCACAGTCCTTTGCTCTTGGTGTGGAGAGCAGCTTGGAGGTTGCGTGGAGTTGTGGCCCATATCATTATATGCCTATAATACATCTGCAGCGAGTTGATTCAGACTGTAACTCAAAGAAAAAGCTCCTGGAACCTTCTGAAATGACTGTTTTGGAGCAGAAATTCATCCATTAGCCACAATTTTCCAATCTCATTACTCGCGAAGAGACGGAAATGTAATTGTTGAATTACAGTTGCGGCGTCATTAAAGGTTGCGGAATTAGAATCGGGGTTTTATGAGGACCTCCGAGCTCATTTCTGTCGTCATGAATGCCACTGTTTTTGCATAATCAAGGTTATAAAGTAATAGGGTTGTAATGGAAAACTCAAGGTCTAAGCAAGGAATTTGCTGAACGCTCGGTAATGTTGCTGTGGCACAAACAGGGTCGTTAAGGTTGAATAAGTACAGACTTATGTCCCAGAATAGCTAATTAATGTGCTCTGGGAGACTCATGGGAGGCCAGACACCACAAACACAAGCAGGCAGGACGTACGGAAATATATGTGACACCTTGTCATGTCGTTGTTGATGGAAGTAGATTTTGAGAAACGTATCAGATCGTGAATCAATGTATTCTCGGCCTGCACCGAGCTTAATCTTCCATGCAGGCATTACGGTGGTATCAGGGCCTTTTCATCCATGTAACATTTGTTTTTGATTACCAGAGGAGAAGCTCAGCGAGGGCTGCCCGGTCAGGGGTATTGGAAACGAATGTCTTTTAGTGATTGGCCATCGCACACATGGCTCATCAAATATTCATGCTGGAGACTTGGGAAAAATCTGAGGTTGCAGGGATACGGGATATTCTCCCATCACTCCATCTCTGCAGCAGTTAGTCGATGTCTCAGCAGAGAGCCGCCTCGAGAAGAACTGCACTATTCGAGATGCCAGCGGGAAGCCGGGGCTCCTCCGCCGAGGTATCACGCTGCACGTCTCAATTTCTGCTTGTTGCTCAGCGTCTCGCATTTCAGTGCAAAGGCTGTGTGAGCTCCTGGGACGCGAGCGTCACTTTTAGAGTATAACCCTTCGTGGATTATGGATTTATTGGTGGAAATTGTAAACTCTGCTGCAATTTTGTCTTGTAAATCTTTACTTATCTACCTGGCATATGATTCCAAATCAGTGCTGTGCCTCCACGTTGCTGTAACAGTCCACTGTAATGACAGCGGGACCCAGGTGGTGCCATCCGTGTGTGACTTTATAGGTTATGGAGATATTTTATGAGTCACAGCTGCAGGCGCATTATTTAAATATACTGTAAGTAATGTGGCTGATAAATAAGACTGAAATAATCTATGGCCCGCGACGTGAAGAGGTAATTCATTATCGATGGTTTACGTCCAGACACCTGAGGACGTCCGGTATCTAAACGCAGTAGCATTTAGATTTTATATTTACATTAAGTCATTTGGCTTTTATCCAAAGCGACTCACAAGTGAAGGTACAAGGCAGCAAAAGTCTAAGTCAAGGAGAAAACGTCAATGTGAAGTGCTGTCAAAGAAGCGTTTCTGTTTCATGAGATGTGAGTACAAGAAAGAGCAGAAAGGGTGTTTCTTTTTTTTTTTTAAGTGCAAAGGAAGACGCGGAAGTTCGGTTTTCAGCAGTTTTTTTAAATATTGGAAGTGAGGCTGCTTAGCGTGTGGAGTCTGGCAGCTCATTCCACCGTCGTGGGATCGCTGAGCTGACGAGTAGCAGTTACATGTTGAACTACCAGCGTGTCACTCGGTTTTAAGATGCATTTTTGTTTCGAATGATACGAACAATTCCGGACTTGAACTGAATTCGAAGGGCGCACCTTGAAATGATTAAATGCGAAACCCAGTTGTGCGAGCTCACGTTACTCAACCCAAAAGCTCATTTCCTAAGAGCACTTCAATGCATGTGCTGTCATACTGGGTGAAATGGGGCCATCTTATTGTGTCTCCAGTCCTCATTTCAGCGCCGAGCCTTTTGAAAAGCTTGCCAGTGCCCCGTCCTCCCCTGCACTAAATGTGGAGGGAGGAGATAGTGCATTCTCATGTTATCTGCCACCGGCCTCTTGCCCCTTCAGCCATTTTCTCATTTCACAGATTTGACCAGGAGGTGACCTTGGCTTTTTAAGTGCTTTTAAGGCAGAGCCAAGTCTCCTCTTCCTTTTTCCTGTCTCACAAATGGAGACGGGGAGAGAGAGGAGACGGAGGAGAAGGAGAGGGGATTTCTGTCCGGCCTCGTCTTCAATGGCCGCCTCCTGCTTTCTTTTGCCCTCTCTCATGCCCTGCACTCACTCCAGTTTTCTTTAGGGAGGAGACACGATGACAGCCTGTTGTCTGCTAATTCACTCGAGTCTGGGATTTTAATGTTGAAAATAGCCGCAGAGGAGCAGCAGCATATGTTTAGGACACATGACGTCAGGCACAGAGGTCAGTCGGGCGAGTTTGACGTTGGGGACACGTGGACACAGTCTATTAGCCAAATGTGATATAATAAAGAACAAACTGAGTGTCTTTGCCCCGGAGAGGGCTCCACAATACTCAAACTACTCACCGTCTTGTGTGTCGAATGTAGGTAACGCTTCCTGTCACTCGGCTCCTCTTCACTGCCTCACACGGGGGATGAGGAGGAAGTGTGGACCATATGCTTGTGTCTGCATGTGTGCAGGGGGGGGAACACATGTCGAGTGTGTTTTCTAGTGGAAATGCACAGGCAGTATCACAGTCCTCCATCGCCACCCCTCCCAAGTGGACCTCTGGCACAACGCTAATCTGGGTCAAAGTGCTAACTGCTTAGAAGGGCCTGGGAGAGGCTCGCGCGCACACGTATGAATCATTTCTCACGCCTCCCGTCCGCACTATTCTCTTCTCTGAGAGGCTTTCCCATTTCCTGCTGACCTTAGACGTAAACAGCCAGACAAACAAAGCTTATGTGGCGAGCGCATCTTAAATCTCGTTCAATTTGAAATTGTCATCGACTCTTTTCAAAGAGCCTCTCAGCAGTTCTCCGCGACGAGGCGACTGCGTGCGCTATATGCTGCCCCGTGATCAGCACATTGAGCTCTTTGATTGCACTCACTTTATGTTTCATGATAAATGCAGTGTGCCTTTCATATTCGCTGATGGAGTTAGGAATTGGCTGTCCGCAAATGGCACGGGTCCATTCACAGCTATAAAAGATATAAGACCGTCTTCTCTCCAGCCAAGTGAGTAGGAATCAAATAGAGGGGAAAATATGGACCTGAGGAAGCACTTTACAATCAATTATGGCCCAGGCTATGGGATCGGCATGACTTTACTGCAGTATAGAAGTGGCCACGGCCATTTGTTTGTTTGGGTTTCACGCTTGATTGCTCTGATGCGAGCATCAACAGGTGGCACGTGCCCAATATTTCAGGAGAACGGACTACAGTAGGCCGCACCACCTGTGCCAGCACCGCTCTGCAAACAAGCCTTAAAGCGGATGAATTGAAAAGCTTTGATGATGTCTCCAGCACATCCTGGAACGAGAACAAGCCACCGTCCTCTCACTGTGTGAGCTTATAAAGGCAAGGACAGTGAGAAAGTCCCGTATGGAAACGGGAAATATTCTTCTGTCAGAGTCTGGCAGGCTTACAGACTGAGACCATTTGGGGTTTTTTTTTTTTTATGCTTCCGAAGCCCATCTTGCACAGCGTTTCCTTTGGGGAGAACAGCTGGAGGTGCCGTTGTCACTGGACTGCTTGTTTCTCCCTCGAGGGCAGCGGCAGGGACAGCCGTGGCAGTTGGTGTTGGGAAGGGGTGGGCAGCACACTTGGACAGCGTGTCCATGGGGAACGCATCACATTCGGCGCACACATACCCTCCCCCGTCCACCGCCAGCTACCTCCCCGACACCTCCTTCTCCCGTTAGAGTGAGTGAGCTCAAGCTGCCGACAGAAGTGACAGGCCCAGCACAGTGAGACAATGAACGGGGGCTGCTGCTGCGGCAGGAGCGCTGCATCTGTTTGGGTCCTCGGCGCAGCCGCGTGGCCTCCAGAGTTTGGTGCGGCCATCATTGATAAAGCCCGCCACATCTGGGACCTTTTCATAAACAGAAAAAAGCACAGACGCAATTAAAAACACGGAGCAAAGGGAGAGTTTGTGTTGTCACTTCGAATAGCACGATGACTTTGGAAGATTACCATTGTGGAGATGACAGGTCATCCAGCTCAGACACGATTGGCAGGGTTCGCAGGAATTCGACGCAGCTTTTCGCCGGGCGTTGATAACGGCCTCGTTGGCAGCTCCCGTGCACCTCAATAATTAAGATCACTCCGTGTTTCTGTAAGGGGTGTGGATGTCTTACAAGGGTCTCTACGTCTTTAGAGATGATAGAGTCCTTTGTCTGGCAGGCTATATGAATGTAGTAATCGGTAAACTGTTGGACCAATTTAAATTATTAACAAAACAGCCATTTCATAATAAAGGGATTTATTATTCTGCCCCCGCCACAGCGTTGTTATCAACAAAGCCTCTGTTACTCTCGGCTTTTTATCAAGAAAGAAAATCCATTGAAAGTGGCTGAAGGCCTGACACAAAGCAACTGCTGAATCTCCACAAATCTGCAGGCTTAATTGATTATTTGCACAGAGCTGTATATCTGCAAGGTGCAGAATACCCAGGGGAAATAATGTAAAACAGATAACAAGATGAAATGTGGGAGAATTGCTTTCTGCTGCCCATTTTATTAATCTCTTCCCCTTTTTCTTATTCACAATGAGTTTGCCCCATCTAGGTTTTCCCATTACAGAAGCGCTGCTTCACGTTTCGAAATCAGCATGGCCTAAATTGAAAGTGGAGAGTTGATTCAAACTGGCAAGAAAAGTGTTTGTTAAGAGGCTATTTTGATTTCTGAATAACACATGGAGGCGCTGAATGTTGTGTGTACTGACACTCCCAGAGGAGAACATTTTATTTTCAAATCTCATCTTCATTATTCTGCCTTCCTCAGTTCCTTGCCACCATTGAAAGGCATGAATTCGATGCCAATACACAAACATTTTTCAAGCCATTCAGATTTTTTCGTGACTGAGGTTTGCAGGTGTTATTTGTGAGCCAAGCCACGTGCTCTCCCGAGTCAGCCTGACATTGTGGTTCCTCTTTTGTGGAAATGACTTTAGAAGAACGACCTTGGGGAGACGGGATGAACTCGACTCACGTTTGAGCGAACCCGTTCTCATTTCCACGGCATCGTATTCTGCCACCTTCTCACACCGCTTGGCATCGGTATGTGACGCTCTGAGCGTCCAGCTGACTCTCATGTAAACCTGCTTGTGATGCCCAAAGCAGTTGCTCCGGCAATATTGGAGACTTTGAGCTTTGACGTTGTTGACATCAGACGTGGGGAAATGACCGCTACAAAGGCTCAACTTGCTCCTGTTACCATGGTAACAAACACCTGAATTCAAAGTTAATATTCACCCCTACCTTTATCTGTGACATGTAATTGAGGTATCCCTATGACCGTTAACAGGAGAGCACTTGAGATGATGGACGGATGGAAATGATGTAAACTCTGTAATGCAAAACTTCATTTGACTTCATCATCCCCTTGATAATTCGGTGCTAACATATATTTAATGTGTCATCACCTTCGGGTTATGAGGAATTTATTGTTTTCAGTCGCTTTTGATTGCAGCACCATGAGCTGAAGAGCAGCACTGCGGCCGTCGCATAAACCCACTGTCTCACTCTCTGTCTCCGGGGGAATATTGGTGGTATCAGCGAAAGCGAAGCATGAATGGGGATTTTAGATTGGGGAAAATACTTCCGGGCTGTGGTCCTGCCGATGAATAAACAGATTATCTTGTGCCCAGTGGTAATGTCAAAGCTCAAAGACTCCAATATTGCCGCAGCCTGACCCAGTGGGAGCAATTGCTTTGGGCGTCGAATACCGCCGCGAGCACGTTACCACAGGAGTCAATTGGACAGCGTGTGCGTCTTTCAGTGACTTGACAAAGCGGCAGAATATGACGCCACGGGAATAAGAACGGGTTGAAGAACGTCAGTGGCGCCCCTCTCGATCCTGTACCTTTTTTTTTCATTTGCTCTGCTCAACCCATTTTACAACACTCGACAAGAAAGGGGCATTGTTGGCATGCGGAGGACGGCTTCCTCTCGACACCAATCAAGCTATTATGAACGGAAAGGAAATTGAAAGGCCTTTTGTTTTGTTTTGGTGTGATATAGAATTCTTGGCATTAGTTTGCACATCAGGCCGGATCATAATTGTCTTCTCTGCACTGGGGAGCTCCGTGTTTTCCATTTGAAGCCCGCCTCTGTCAGATTTAAGGGGGTAATGTGTAGCAGAGGGAAGGAAGAAATTCCTGGATGAGTCAGTTAATATGGGCAACTAGAGAGCAATGGTCGACATGAAGGAGGAATCCAGAGATAAACTGCTAATAAACAGAAAACAGGTCTAATCAGAAATTAAAACTGCATCCTACCTTCTCATGTGTTTATCTGTAAATTATCACAATGAGTGAACAAGTATTTATCCATCAAATTTTTGATGAGTTTGCTGAGTTTCTTTATTTTTTTTTCGTGGTGAATTAAATATTTTTTGGTTTTTAGTCTGTTTCAAGATGCACCGTGAGAAGTTGTGATGGACATTTATCACTATTATCTGCCATTTTTAAGTAAAGAATAAGAACAAGAATAACAATCTTGTGATTCGCTTACATTTAAAGTCCCAAAAACGAGTCTAAAAATCGATGCTGCTAATTGGTCACGTCACTTGGCGACAGCGCTGGGACTTTACATTTTCATCTTCATTTAGAGACTAGTTTGCACAAAGCCCGTGACATCATTCTCCATTTCCTTTGTTTCCCGTTTCACTCCCTCGTGCACTCATCTTTCTGCACAGCAGCACAATACTCTTCGGCGCGCCGTGACGTCAGTGATTGATGGGCAGGAGGTTTCCAGCTGAGAGCCATTTCCAAACCCCGGGGTACTAGTTGTGCTGTGATACAACCAGGTGATGGTTTCCTTGAAAAAAAATTAATAGCTTCCTTCTATCTCACGTCTTCCAGGTGCTTCTGTAGTAAAAACTACAACAGGATTTCGACATACTCCTGCTGATAAAGTGGCGGAAAACATTAAATTGCACGGCATAATGAATTTAAAATCTTCAAGGCTTAGAAATCTGGATCTAATTGAACATTGTGCCACTAGAATAAAACTTTAATTGATTTAGCAGGGTCCTTGCAGCTGCTACACTTTGCTTTTGTCACAGTTTTGTTTGCTCCAGCGCTACCTTTACGTCGATCTGAGGGGATTTAACCTCTTTCGGAGAGCATGCTCACCGAAAGGAGTTTGGGACGGTTGATATGAGCTAAGTGCACAATGCACTACCGGGCAAACACGAGCCAAGAGCCAGTGTTGTGGTTTATTTGGTCCAGTTCACACACACACACACACACACACACACACGGTGCATAATGGATATTTAACAGCTCCAGCCTGCTGGAAGCGAACTGTGTTCTGAAATGGTGCTGGGGACATCTGAGTGAGTGTGTGACTGCCAGGATGACACACCCATTAAAACACACTTAGTCACTGCTGTAGCACCACTCTAGATTCATGCCACAAGAGTGAACACAACAACACACAAGTCTCCTCCTTGTTAATGGATGCTTGCGGTGAGTCATCCATATGTGCCCAGTCTTCACCCTAACTTATTCCCGGA
Organism: Channa striata; assembly: GCA_033026295.1. Taxonomy (NCBI): domain Eukaryota; kingdom Metazoa; phylum Chordata; class Actinopteri; order Anabantiformes; family Channidae; genus Channa; species Channa striata. The sequence continues at coordinate 23,792,288 of CM065176.1, read as the reverse complement.
ATATACAGTGGACTGAAATAGGTGTTCTGCAATGCATCTCAGTCAGAGCGATAAATCTGGGGTAACAAAAGCAAGCGTGCTTCCCAGCTGTGACTATGGCAGCATCTCATCCTTTTCCTGCTCTCAGCCCGTACTGAATTATTGAAATAAGAGAGGCACCTCACATTGTCTTGTACCATCAGGATATACACCCAAGGCTCCCAAGAATGTGAGATAACAACTCGGCTCTCAACACGGAGCAGAGAGGCAGTTTTAATTTTACCTCTCCCGCTAGATCACGCAGGGGGGAAAAAAAGGATCCATTTAATTTAAACTGTAGGTCGTGCATCTTAACATGGCTTATGTCTGAGCACAGGGAAAGAGCTGCTGCTGAGTTCTCACAATAAAAGATGAGGCAGGCGCTGGGAAGCAGAAAGATACCTGAGCCGCGGTGTCAGGAGGACTCTTGTAGCCATCAGCTGAGATTCCTCCCGAGTGGCCTTAATGATTGTTCTCATCATCACCCAGCGCTCAGCCTCCTCCAGCAGAACTCTGCAATTTACTGGAAACATGCCATGCAGGGGCGACAACACAATGCAATATGTTCTGCTTCAGCAATAGTTTTAAAGCTACGCTGTTGAGCCCCCGTAGCAGATTCCTGTACGCGCAGGCATCCTAAGACCATTAACAAGAAATATGTTGCTCGTACTTTTTTAGATTTCTAAAGTTCTGCTCACAGGTAGTAAGTAGTCGTGCTTATCGGGTTTGTTTTACTTAAAAGCTGTAAATGTCATAATGAATGATAATTGCTGGCCAAATTGAAGCACACACTGGGTTGAAAATTGCACAAAATAATCTGTGGTGGATGGATATGTTAAATTCAGTTTTCAAGTGCGCCCAGAGAGGTATCGACTCGCTGGATCCTGGGTGAGCCCGACTCCCGGTGCGAGTGATCGATGTGTGTGTGGTCATTGAACTGAGCTTAGAGGTAGTTTGTATTCTATTAGGTATCTCGGGGGCTTTTCGGCAGCGAAAGAAAAGTGCATGCTGATGCCCGATTGCTGGCAAAGAAAGGACCGACATCCCGCTACATCTGTAGGCCGCTGCCTCTGCTGCTGTTTGATGGGCTCATTCTCCTTCAGTCGCTCTCAGATGTAGAGTCGCTCGCAGCAGCTGCCAGTTCTGCTGTGAGGAAACCGGATTCAGAATTCTGTTCCAGCTCCGAGCTGGATATGGTGTAGCTCCCGCTGACGCTTTGCCTCATGATATAGACAAATTAGGCCACACAGACTTGGTGTAACTAAGAATGTGATGTCTGTGGTGCAGACAGATATAAAACACAGACATTTATTGACAAGTTAAAGAAGAGGAAACGTTGATGCCCAAGTCAATGTGGAGACTGGAGGAAAAGAAATGTACTCAGCTTGTTTTAAATGTGTAGTGCCTTAAAAATAATCATCTGAAAAACATCATCTTTAATTTCTCAAAAGTATTTTTTAGATTAATTTTCTGTTCATTTTAAAGCTGCAGTGTTCTTCAGTTGCTGGTAATCAGAACCGCAGCCTTTAAATGATCCAATACTAGGTTTGTTACTAAAAGGGAAAGTCACCGGTTGCAGATGAAATTTCTGCAAAATTCTCCAACACAAGGTGTCAATTTGCTCTGCACAGTAGCATTTGGAACTGATGACGGCAATCTGAAAGGACAGTATAACCTTTCTTCTTCCACACCAGTCTCTAGATAACATTTGAAAAAAAAAGCTAAAGTAGCAATGATTTCTCGACATTCATTGTGATAATCGGCCCCTAATTTAAGCCTTTTGTCAAGCAAAAAGACTGAAGTCAGACTATGTAACTACTGTATAAATTTTTTTTTTGGACTAGCAAGTCAAAAAGGAAAAAAAAAATACTGACAGGTCACTTTGAACTCTGGGAAGTTGTGATGATATTTTTGTCTTTTAACAAATTATACAATAAATGATCAAGACAAATGATATATTTATACAGTGACATATTCCCAGACCTAGTATCATGATCGGATTACTGAACAGCACAGGCACAGGCCCATGGGCCAGAGCTTCTGAAGGTGCTCTCCATGTTTAAGGTTTAAAAAAGCTTGGTTAAATTGCCTCAATAATCACAAAGAAAGGACCAGAAAGCACAGAAGCAATGACTCAAAACGGTGATCAACCCTTAAAAGTACCAAAAAAGGCACAATGTGATCAAAAACAGGCACAAAACCAGTACAAACAGACAAAATGACTCAATAAAACGAACATGTCTGTGCACTCGGGCCCATTTTCTCATGGCCCACTGACGCCTTGCATCCGGATACTGCTGGTACTTAAGCGTTTCATACTTGTCATGTTGTGTTATGTTGTTTCTTCTTTGGCTGACTGATGTTCCCTTGTGTGTTGGGGGTGGTCTACAAACAGAAAAAGTCAGCATCAGAAAGTGCTGAAATGCTCAACCATAGCATCGGCCTCAGGGACTGAACAGAGAAATACCAGTAGGATGTGTGGGTGCAGATGCACAGAGCTAATTGAGCTCACTTTCAATGCTGGGAACGAAAACCATTTGGTTTACGTCACTAATCCGTTGTTGGGTTCGTCAATATCCTCGCGTCCTGCTGTGCCTTTAGTTTTTCCCCTCGTGTAATTTACCGATCAGTGGACTTGGTCCACACTTTTCCCGGGCTCATTATCTTTCCCGCCGTTCGGCATCACACATCATTAGAAGGCTGTTGAAGAATAATTATGACACTAGTGGAAGATAATCGCTTCATATATGGTGTTATGGTCCAGAAATGAATTACCCCCCCCAAGTCTGTTGATGCTCTGTGAAAAGGCAAATTGTACATGTGCTGCACCTCAGGCTGACGACATTCAAAGCAAGGCGGCCTTAAATTGTGCTTTCATGTTCTTCTAATGCAGATTGGAGCGAAAGCGTGTACAACATGAGGCTGGTGTGGAAATCCCTGGACAAGATGAGGTGTCTGAGGAAACGCTCCACGATTCCCTTTCTCGGCTTCCTCATCACATTTCTCCTCTTCCTGAACCTCTACATTGAAGATGGCTACGTGTTGGTTAGTAAAATCCATTCTGCGCGATAAAAAAACATAATCTTGCCTCATATATTTAGTACTTGAAGCCTGAAAAGTAAATTGAACAAAATATGCTTTTGAAACAACCTTGTTGCCCCTTTTATCATTGCTTGTTTTTCATAAAGGAGGCACGTTTAAATTTTCATAGCATGGACCCAAGTTGAAACCATCCAGATGATTTATTTCTTATTCATGGTGTCATCGAAACTTGGTGATCATAGTACATTCTTCGTGTTTGTTATTTAAATTATTAAGAGGTGGCACACATTTCCAGCTCCCTGATGCTCTTCTCGAGTCCAATTGCTCTGCTGTGCAAATTGCCTGGAGAGGGTTTAGGATTCCTTTTGTGTCCAAGCGTTGATGGTTAACACAGCCACATCAGACTGTGTATCTTCTCCAATTTGTACAGGATGTTAGATACAAGTTTAAGAAGACAAAAGTTTGTATGACTCTCCTCTCCTGCCATAGAGCTGGATCGCTCCTAATGAGGACTAATGTGTTTTCCGTTTTGTGTTTCAGGAAGAGGATAAAAGGCAGCTGAGGGAAACGTCAGTCCATCCTCCGAGCTCGGAACGATATGTTCACACCTTCAGAGACCTTAGTAATTTCTCTGGAACCATTAATGTCACATATCGTTATCTCGCTGGAACCCCACTGAACCGCAAGAGTAAGTTAAGTGTTTCTTTAAAGACGATTTTACATGGACTATTGTGTCTTTACTGTGAGTTTTGAAAGCTTGTCCAATGTGCCATTAATCTTTACTTAAAAGAGTGTGTGTTTTCTTCACAGAGTATCTCACCATTGGACTGTCATCAGTCAAAAGAAAAAGAGGAAATTATCTACTGGAGACCATCAAATCCATCTTTGATCAGTCCAGTTACGAGGAACTGAAAGAGATTGTGGTTGTGGTCCACCTGGCAGACTTTGATCTGGTCTGGTGTGAAAACCTGGTGCAGGAAATAACCAGGAAGTTTGCCCATCACATCATAGCCGGACGCCTTCTGGTGATCCAGGCCCCAGAGGAGTACTACCCATCTCTGGACGGGTTGAAAAGGAACTACAACGACCCGGAGGACCGGGTCCGTTTCCGCTCTAAGCAGAACGTGGACTACGCTTTCCTCCTTAACTTCTGCACAAACCTCTCTCACTTCTACATGATGTTGGAGGACGACGTGCGCTGCTCCAGGAACTTCCTGACGGCCCTGAAGAAGGTGATCACCTCCAGAGAAGGGTCCTACTGGGTGATGCTGGAGTTCTCCAAACTGGGCTACATCGGGAAGCTGTACCACTCCAGAGACCTGCCGCGTCTGGCTCATTTCCTGCTCATGTTTTACCAGGAGATGCCCTGCGACTGGCTCCTCATCCACTTCAGGGGTCTGCTGGCCCAGAAGGACGTGATCCGCTTCAAGCCTTCGCTGTTCCAGCACATGGGCTACTACTCCTCTTACAAAGGAGCAGAGAATAAGCTGAAGGACGACGACTTTGAGGAGGACTCCATAGATATTCCTGACAACCCTCCTGCCACCCTTTACACTAACATCAATGTCTTTGAAAACTACGACGCCACCAAGGCTTATAGCACTGTGGATGAATACTTTTGGGGGAAGCCTCCTTCCACTGGAGACTTCTTTGTTATAGTCTTTAATAAATCCACCAAAATTAGTAAAATTAAGATTTCTACCGGCTCTGATGACCGACAGAATGACATTCTCCATCACGGAGCTCTGGAAGTGGGAGAAAAACTCGTGGGGACTAAAAAAGGCAAACAGTGTTCCTCCTATATCACTTTAGGGGAATTTAAAAATGGCAACATTGAGGTTCAAGATGTAGACCACAAGATTGCCTTTGACATTGAGTGTGTGCGCATTGTGGTGACCGCCAGCCAGAAAGAATGGCTCATCATCAGAAGTATAGGTCTATGGACTACACAACCCCCCAGCCAATGAGGACCAAACTCAGAGACTCCTAGTATGTCATAGAGGAAAAGGTTTTTATTATTATTATTTACTAATATATGTAATTATTTATTCATTTTGTATGTATTTATTGATCTTCGTTTGATTGCGGTCAATAGTTTTTCTACCTGTAAGTTGTAACCGTTGTGAAGCATCTTCCCAGTCATTGTTCAGGACTGTTTGGCCGACCTAAGAGTGTTCATAAACATGTGTTTTCTGTCCTTCATTTCAGCTTTTCATAGTTATTCCTAACAGAAGGGCTGAGTGATACATTTTCCACATTATCAGCATAAAATGATGCTACGTTTATAAGTTATTGTTTCAGAAATTAGTCCCTCCTGGAATTTGCAATGTTGTGATCTCAACGATTGCTACAACCGATCCCCTAGTGAATTCTGTGCAACCTTGGGATATGATTCGTTAAAAATGTTGAATCGTGCGTCACAATTTTTCAGAAAAGCTGTTGTGAAATCAGGCATTTTAGGCTGCAACGCGCCATCCTGGAGGGACTAATAAATGTTCATAACCAATTAAAGGATAAGGCTGGCTACACAGTTATGCTACTGTATACTTTTACTAAAAGACACAGTGAGCCGTGGTTTCATTGGGTTAAAGTCTTTCATTCCAGTAAACTTTGGTGTTGAAGTGTATTTTAATCATGTACCATCCTGCTGCTATAATCGCAAACTTTAGCACCAAAGATGTATCCATCCACAACTGGAAATAGTCCCCCCAATACATTGTTTGCTAATCTTACAAATGACAGAATATATATTGTGTTTTTGCTTGGGGCTGTACAGACAGACTAATGTGTTTTTTTGTCTTTTCGTGCGATTTGTTCACAGTAACAGATGTGTGGAATCACTCTGGCCTAATCCTTTAATTAAAATCTGACTGGGAATTAGAAGTAGAAACTAAAGGTTTAAAATGTGAAGCCTTTTGTTTTCTTTAAAGCATAACAGCATCAATTATAATATCAAAATGTTTGGTTCATTTCGCCCAGCCCTACTTTTAAAACCTGTCGGTCACTAATGGAAGTTACGGCGAGCTTTCAAAGGCTCCTTCTAAAGGTGCTGCAGGTGATGTTTTATTTTCAGTTCATTGACAACTGATTTTTTTTTTTTGTTCTAATCCACCTTCTTTGGAAATGGGAGTAGTGTATTCATAATTTTAAGAAACATCTCTCCCTAAAACTATCATCAATTTAGGCTTTTGTGTCTTTAGCTATTTTCCATGAAAAGTGTAGCACTGGGGTTATTTTCCGAAGTCCAAATGTGCCCATTTGGAACTTACTCATTTCGCTCATTGAAAACCCACTTGGAAAAGTATCAGAGGTCACTGTTGCCTTGAATATTCATCACGTCACACCTTTATTCCCTGATTGTTTTAAATATTTTGCTCCCAGTTTAATCATCTCCTTTGTCGTGTGTGAGTGGGCTGAGCATTTGTCCTGGCTCTGTATGGTGTGTCCAGGCTGCTGACAGGAGAACAATGTTTGTTTTCAGCCATCTTCTCCAAGAGCTGAGATTAGATTGCACAGTGAAGAATGGGTCAGGTCTGCTCTTAGGTCTCTTTTTTTTTCCACCACAGCACAATTTTCCCCTTGTAAATTGGTCTGTGTTTGCCTCACTCTCTACACCAGCAAAACAACATTTCCCCTGGAGCTATAGGATCTCAATTCGTTCTTTCCCCAATGTTGCGCTCTCACAACTCCACTGTTTCTGCTCCTACACGGTTGCCTCTCTGTGATCTTTGCTCTTGCTTCTCGCAGTCTGCTGCTGCTTTAGGGAAGCTCGGTAGGCTGTTCTTTGAAGATCCTTTTCAAAATCCCCGCCCGGCTCTGCGTTGTTAGAACTCCAACATTTGCAAGAATTAACGTCGCACTTGTTAGCTCGTCATCGCGGTGATGCTCAACTCAGAGCCATGTTTAAAAAAATAACCATGTCATTTTCCGCGTTTGTCTGATCATATCAGTGACAGATTCATTTCTTCATTGGAATGGTGTCAAGAAATCATTTAACAATGCAATAAAGAGGTTAATGTTTACAGAACACTGATGTTCTTTAGGAACAGGAGGTGAAAGCGGCTCATCGTTAAACATGCTACAACTGTTTGGGAGGCTTTGTCTGGCTGTTGCGATAGCCACCTGCAACACGTTTTCCTCAAGGTCTTGTTCAGTGACACAGATCCGAGACCTCTCGCAGATTGGTTCTTACCACTTCCTCGAAATCCCTCCCCAGCAAATCCCCCATGCGCTATCTAGAATCAAATTAAAAGGCCCAGCACCTCACATTGTGGCTTAGTTTTTTTCATAGAATTTCCCTTGGAATGTCGTTATTCATTTTGGCCAATGATTCCATGACCCGCATGGATCAGCTCCTTGGAGGGCAGCCAGGGCAGGCGGGAGGGGATCTCGTTTGAATGGGAGATGCTTGAAAAGGGCCTAGTTTTTCCTGCTCGCAAGCTATAAACACATGATGTCACCGCGGGGCAGTTAGCTGTTTTACAAGTGTATCGGATGCCTTTGATATGCCTCAACCCAAGGCGAGCAACAGTGGTGTGAGGCTGGTATTTGTGGAGGAGAAATTGCTGTCTGATCTGTTTTTGAAATGAGATGCTCTCCAGAAGTAGCTGCACGCTGCAGATTTATGGACAGATTTACATCTTGGGGATAACAACAAAAACGGCATAAATTGCTCAACTGGATGTCAACAAACTGCTGCACGCAGCATTCTTTGCCATTGGCAGTACATTTGGAAACAATCCATACCAGTGCTCGAGTGAACAGTTTGCATTTCACTTAGTGCGCGACCTGTTCTCTCCCCCTGTTGAGCATGTACAGCTAACGGCCGTCCCGTCTGTCCATTTGTCAAGAATTAAAACACTAACTGCATCGACAGACCAATGCGAAGGTCTGTCCTGCAAAGCTCCGAGCAAGTGATAAATGTGAATATGATCTGTGGGTCCTGAGTTATTAGAAGTGAGCGCTGTCTTCCAGTGGAGCATGTACAAAGTGCATGAACAAAAGCATTTTTCAGTGGATAAAACAAGTCCTTTTGTACGTCAAGATCTATGAATTATTGTTCAGCTTCTGCCAATGAAGTCGTGCCGGGTTTGTTTGCAGAAGCCTTCCGATACTACCTTACTACAGGATAAGGAGTTCACACACGCTGTGTATTGTTAAGTGGAGCGAATGTGGTAATATGTTGTTTCAGTGTCTGTTTTGCTTTCCGTTTGTTCTCGAAATGGTACTGTATTGTAAGATGACATATATTTTTTTACCCCTATCATTTCAAATGTTGTATTGTATATAAATATATTGTACTTAAATTGAAATTAGATTAAACGAATGAATGCAAACGTTGTGGTGCACTGACTGCTGAGACAGCTGTGCATAAGGACGCGAAGCATTTGATGTTTGACTGCAGTGTCAGAGCTTAAACATCGGTTTAAATGCCTCGAGGAAAACAAAACTCTGTTTACATGACCCCGAATCGAAAGTGTCGTCCCCTTTGTCTTTGCCGGAACTGGTTTTGTTTCAGTGATAAGCAGTTTACAAATAGCAGTGGAACGTACAGTCGTGGCATACATTTTAAATAATAAAAAATAAGATAATTGACATTTGCAAATCATTGAAACTTGCTGTGAGAGCAAGCCTGTTTAACTCAGATCTTGCTGTAGCCAAAAGCAAAAGCCATACATTATTCATTCCAATATTCATATTTATTCGGCTTTTTTTTTGTACTGCATATTTAATGAAGCTGTGGGTACGACGCTTGGGGGCGATACTGTACTGTTTAAAGCTCTGTGCTCTTTGTGTATTTGTCCAAAGGGACCGTACAGTACATTTTCCAATATAAAGTGTAATATACCAGGGAACATGACTGACAAGGGCAACAGCAGAAGGAAAGAAACGCTGTATAACTGTTCAGTGCAAAGTCCTGTGTGTTATTATAAGTCATGAGAGACATTTCACATACATACACGATAAACAGGCCTGAAAGAAGTTCCTCCTAACAAACATTACATTTTTCACACATATCTACTGTAAAGATCTGAATTCTTTGTTACCTGCACATCCAGAGTTGGACTGCAAAGTCCCACGTTGTCCTTTGCAGATTGGCAAAAATGACCTACCACCACCAGTGGTAAACACGTCAGTGACTCAAAATGCAGATAATAACCAGTAAACAATAAACTGCAAATTGCAGTTTTTTTTAAAGTCCTTTTATCTCACAATGACCTTTAACCCGGAAATAACAATATACTGCCCACATAACAGCTCTATGGAGTTTTTAATCACAATCAGTCATCCAGGTGTCTCATCCAGTGTGAGAGTGAATTTCCACTATGTCCTGGGTGATGTCTGTGATTCCAGGCAGTAGTATGAGATTAATATTTGTGAGAGTTTAAAGTCCAGTCATATTTCAATGCATACCCTTGTCCGCAGAGGGACACGGACAGGGGACACTCATATAATTGGGGGATATGAACACTGCAAAACGTGATGGCGCCTCTGGACCGTAGAAACGATGAGAAGAAGCGCTACTTAGTTTGTTGTGTTACACTGAACAATTTGGGAAAAGTGATGAAACAAAAACCTGCTGTGGAAGTGCAGGATGTTAAAATAAACCTTACATACATTTGAAATATGACCCCGGCAGCTGGTTTGCTTTCCCGGCACATGCAGTCAGTGGCTAAGGCGGCAGACAGTCGTGCAGACACAAACTTTTTGGCATGCAAGCACTCATCTGTAGAGAGTCCATCTGGGACCTGGCAGACTGGGAAGATCCTGGTGCTGAGACTGAGATGATCCTGTTTCTGAGGCCCAGGATTAAATGTCCATACGTACAGTGAAGGTACCACAGGTAAGACAGTAAAACTGACACCCGCTGAAAGATGGCGATGTGTATGAAGTTACTGTAAAATTGTAAAAATAAAAATTTCAGTAGTAGATGAATAGGAGCAGAAGATGATTACAAAAAGAGCAAAGAATGTGAGAAAAGAAACCAAGAATACAGAACAAAAGGAAAACTATTTAAAATTTGAATAGAATAAAGAATAAATAAGAAAGCACAAAGAATTTAATATCAAATAGGAGTAAAAAAGAAAAGCCAAAAGAAAGCAGTTTAAAAAGTACGAAAGAAGCTTTGGAATGAGTTTCACCTTCACTGGTGCTTTTGTTTTGAAAGTGTAATATGTGTCTTAGCATCTTGTTGCTAAGTGTAATGTTTTTATTTTGAAAACCCATCACACGTTCAGCCCTTCCTTCCCTTAATTTGAAAACACGACTCTTACTGTGAAACTGAACTTACAAGGTGGGTACAGGTGTGTGTGTGTGTGTGTGTGTGTGTGTGTGTGTGTGTGTGTGTGTGTGTGTGTGTGGGTTTAAGGAAATGCTGAGTCATCGCACAGAGACAGAGACTTGAAAAAGATGCCTTGAATGAATTACTATCGATCACAGAGAATTAGAAACTGAAGTGCCGGATACACTAGGACTGACAGTACAGCTGGAATTAAATGAATTAGAGAGAACAATTGAAATCAGAAAATGTGCTGCTTTTATTTTATTTTAATGAGAAAAAGGATGGAAGAAGAAAGGAAGTACACGAATAAAACAAGGGGGTAGAATTGAATGTACTGTAAAGAATACAACAAAAAAGGATGGGAGGGATGGAGAAAAGGAGAAATGATGCTGCACTGTTAAGGGGTTTGCAGAGGGTCCAGCACGTGCTCCCCTTCATCACGTTTTTTGAAATATATTTTATTATTATTATTTATTACTATATAATGATAGTTATTTATACCTGCTCTCCCCAGAGGGATGGGTTAAATGCAGAGGGCAAATTTCATTGTAACATATATGTGCAAATGTGTATGTGCTAAGTGATAAATGACGGTTCTTCTTCATCTAGTTATGTAGATATAACTTAGATTATAAATATATCACATACTAGTAACCAAAACAACAAAAATTTTGACTTTGACCTCTGTGTGTGCACAAGGTTGCTTCGCTGCTCGTGCGCGACGCAAACTACTGAATATAAGGGGTTGGTTTCTGACTGTGTTGCACTGTCCTCAAGCCCCTTTAGGATGAATTTTAATCAGAGCAAAGATAATATTTTATAACCGATGGAGGGAGAGGGACACGTATGCGGAAAAAGTGAGTGTTTTCCAATAAACGTCTGAGCAGAGGCTCAGTAACAGAAACACACAGAGAGAGAGGAGATACGTGCGATCACAAAACTGCAGGTGCCTGTTGTCAGTGCGTGTCAGGGGAGCTGGACAAAGTGCCTGAAAATTAGCCTCGCGAAATGGGCAACGACACAAGAAAATAAAAGTCCCACTTTTATTTTGGTAGCTCACACAGTCCAGTTTGTGGTCGTTTGCATCTATATCAATCTATTCATTAAACAGATTAGGTTTAAATTTTCAGTTTCTAAATAATTACAAGTTGGATGTTCAATGAATATCATACAGCAATGCTAATATGCTAAAATTCCTCAGGCTCAGCAGAGAAAATCACAGTTATTACGGGTTTAGTGACAAGCCTGATAACGTCTCAGTTTAAAGCCTCGGCTCTCGCTGCAACACACGTCGGGGGAACGGTTTTGTTACCGTCGTCCCCGCCTCTCTCCACCTCCTGTCCTTCAAAGTCATCCAGAACCAAATGGAAGGTAAGTGTACATGACGGCCGGGAACCTGAGAAACCACAGCTAATGCACACTATGACGGATCCAGGGTAGCGAGTAAAAAAACCAATATCCCACATAACAAGACCTGCACTGTGCACAGCAGGAGACATCAGCCAATCAATTGCTGTGGTTGCCATGGTGCCGGCTGCATGTACCTACACTGAAAGGCAGGACCCACATTACACCAGGCTGATATGGATTGGGTGGATTTCCTCATTTGCCGTTTGATCTGTGCTGCTCTCCTGCTCCTGGGATTCCACCTCTGAGGAGGGATTTTAATTCCACCTCACAGTAACTATCTGTCCATTAAGGCGCAGCGGCAGCGGCGGCAAATCAAGGGAACAATGGGATATGATTATTTTTTTTAATGCTTCATCTGTTAAGGTACAGGTGCAGTGTGTTTTCAAGCAGCCATCAGAGGCGCATCAAAGCATGTCAATAGCGTCTGATTAGTGCCCTTTGTGCTGCGGGTTTCACGCAGCACAGAACCTGAGGTAGGGCTAAACTGGAGGAACGGAGGTGGAGGCGGGAGAGATAAAAGACACGGAGGAGCTGAAAAGAAGTGCGATGCACAGACGACTGGGTAGGTACAGGGGCTGAAAAGTACTGATGTTGAAGTGAAGCTGAAGGCAGGGAAACATGAAGGAAGTGCAGGTGATGAATGACTCGTAATAACCTGGCTGGGAACCTGCGATTGTGCGTCTGCCGGCGATGGAGGGGGCCCCTCGGCGTTCAGGTGCTCCAAGGCTGGTGAGCAGCCACATACAGCGGATGCAAAGGGGCCCGAGTCGGCTTGCATCGCTGGGTATTGAACCGGTTTGATAATGGGGAAGGAAAAGGGTGGATTCCTATCTGCCCAGTCTGGAATGAAAATGGCTGAGGTTGAGGACGAAAGCGCACCGAGCCTTAAGTCATCGCTTGTTTCCTGTTGGGGCGAGTCTGCACGCGCGCGGCGCTTTTTAGCTCCTCGAGACGAGGTATAACCGCGTAGGTCACAAGTTTAATTACACGGGTTAAGCCGCACTCTCACCGCGTAGATGATCCATTGCAGTGGCGCAGACTTCCTGTGAAATTCTTTTCATTTGCCGCCATGATGCTGAACATTAACAGTGAACCAGCCCAGCAGAACAGCGTGTGCTTCATTTTAACTACTCCCATGGCATTTACAGGGTCTTCGTGAGGAGTGGAGATAAAAGGAACGGTGCTGCAGGCGCTGTTGGAGCCAGTTCCTGCCTTGGAGTGGATGGTCCCTATGGCGAATGAGGGTTTAATCGCTCCCAATTGCTTCACCTCACAAAGGTGTGACCCCCTCCTCTCTCTCCTGCTACCTTCACCACCACCTTTCCATCTGTTTCTCATTGTTGCCAGCGAGCAAATCTTGCCGCAGGGACGTGTGCTGCTACTTCTCCTCAGTCCCGTCTCCCATAAGCCTCTACTTTCAGCTTTGTAGCGCCTTGGTCCAACTGGGAACAGGGAAAGGAGTAATCAAAACAATTACCCAAGTCCCATTGTTTCATAGGAGACTTGTCTTTTTTCATGTGAATCTCCAGCCAGAATGAAACAGGTTGTGTCTTGGGGGCTTTTTGTGGAATATCACACAGGCAGCAGCTGTCACAACACAAGAAAAGCTTCAGTGGCGTGCTGGTTGTACCAGCAGGTTTATCGCTTGGCTCTTTCAACAAAAGATCCACAACCAATTACCAAAAAACAGAAGAGCTAAAGCCGTCACAAGAAACTGTCCTATCAGAAGACGTCCTCTCATCATCCACAGTGAACGAATAGCAAAAAGGATCCCCGATGAACAAAGCAGCCACGGTACATATTTCACAACCTCTAGGGGTCTATTTTCTCAAAGGATTCGCGGAAACCTTCGCAATGCCAGACTCTTTTCCAATGTGTCTCATGGTCAGCCAAACAGCTGAAAAGAAAAGCGAGGCAACATGTTGGCAGATCAACAGAGCCTTGACTTTGATGAGACAAAATGAGCTCACCACAAGATGCATTGCCCGGCCCTCCCCGCTGCCCACGGTTCATATCTATCCCCAACTCCCGGGCATGTCGTCCAAAATTGTAAAGGCCTTAATTAAAGATTAATGTCAGGGTTTCTTGCATGCGCTGCTTAGATAACTCATTTCCCAGGGCGCCTTGCTCAAAACTATCCAGGCTGGACACCAGATTCTTTTAGCTTTCACAACAAAAGCTCTCAGCTCCGGCCAGCACGATCCTTTCAGCTGAAGGACAGGCAATAACAGCTCCACTGCTGTCTTTGCAATGCCACCACTGAGACTGGGAAGAAGAGGAGGTTGAGTCACTTTAATTATCACAGACACAATAAGGCAGCTGAAGGCGAGCTGCACCACCCTCACAACAATTACTGGTGCCCGTCTTCCTCATGAAGCCTGGTTATAATGTCGGGGCACGGCACGGCGAGGGCAATCTGTCTCTGGGAATCAGCGTCATATTGCGTGCCTCCTCACAACAAAGGTGTAGCTGCATGGCGTGTACGTACAGGCAAAGACGTTCAATCATGTGTGTGCATTTAGATTAATATGTAAATGCGTTTTGTCGGCAATTTCAAACAGACCTCGATGAATTCTGACCGACTGCGAGCGGCGCCGTAATGGGGCTTGTTGGTTTCTCCCTCTGATCTTTTTTCTCCTCAGCATCTTAAGGCTGTTTCTTATTTGTCCCATGAAAAAGATAAGATCCAAAGGGTGACATGTTTGCAGCAGACACATCAGCCTTCGTGTTCACAATCCATATAATAAGCGACAGAGCCTCGTAGAGACGGACTGAAAGAACTATAATTCAGCTTTTTCTGTGCATCTCCACCGTGGGGTCCTCAAAATAGTAGAACTCATAGATGCTCACATAAATGGAAAACAAATACTCCCTGCAATATCCAGAAGGCTGTCCAAGATACGGGGTTTCAAACACATTCTGAGGGTGAATGATACCTGATCATCGCTGTATTTGCTTAACGTTAAGAAGCCGAAATGGCTTTTTCATTGCAAGTGATGCTGCTGTGTAAGAAAATCTCCTGCCCGACAGTGAGAGTGAATGGCAGTTTCCAGCCAGCGTTGGCTTCTCGTTAGCAGTTTTCAGAGAGGGAGGATTGATTTTGCCTTTTCACTAGACATTGCAGCGTCCAATAAGAGTGAGTTGTTTTTTTTCTGACGTTCATGTTAATCACCAATTAACGTGCTGTAGCGTGCATGTTTGGACCGGGGGGGGGGGGAAGTCCACACAAGCACAGGGACAGTATACAGTGGCACAATCACGACGGTATGATGGCGTAAGACGACCTCACATAAGGCAAACTTTTCCACAATGCAAAATGAGTTTCCCCAACCGAGTGGGTTGTTTTCCTGTATCAGAAAACCATCAACAGGCAATTATAGTTTCAACGCTGACTCTGTTTCAGCATTGACTGCTAACAGAGAAACAAATGAGGGGCTGTGTTTAGTTAACTCAGGACAAATAATCAAGAAGATTTATTGAAGACTGTACCTGCTTGACCCTGGTAGTCTGTTATCCTTAGCGCCAGTGACCAACGGTGAATTAAAAACCAAGCTCTACAGCAGCCCCGTGGCCCCGGGACAGCAGATACCAAGGGTCCTTGTGTTCTCAATGGTTGCATTTAGGCTAAAGAAAATGTGTTGGAATGTGGAGGCCCTGTCTTTAATTAGGTCGGATCTTTGTAGTTTGTGATTTTGCAAATTTTAGATTAATGTGTGATCACGTAGTTGTGGTGTTCCAAGGCTTGCTGTTGTATTTAAAGTATTAAAAGTGTTTAAAATCAGTGAATGGAATCAAAATCACCTTTTACCAACAACTAATCCGTTTTTTCTAGTGCCAACTTCTGGGGTTAAAAATATTTTTTGAATCTTGACAATTTACTACAAAGTGTCAAGATTTGGACAAGAGCGTACAGACAAACAACCTGCAGTATGTGAGGGTATCTTTAGAATGTTTTAAATTCTTTCTTATGAGAAAAGGCCATAAAGGGGATTTTTTTCCAAATTCTTTCTTATCACTATTAGAGAGACACAGAGGCGAAGAACAGCAGCGAAGCTTGTTTGCACTGGCCCATCTGACTCCGGAGACTGAAATGTGTAAAGTTCAGTGTGTATATGAGCAGACTTGCTTTTGTCCGAGTTGCCATTTGGTAAAATTTTGCTTAGAACATTAAAGTAATATGTCCTGTTCGACGTGTGGGCTTGTTCGACGCACCCGATGCTGTTGAGATTTCAAAGTTTAGCACCTAAGTCCTTCTGTTTGAGGCTGTAGCTCAAGATCAGGAATCTGGATCTGATTGGCTGGGTTCTCTGTCAGGACAGGAAGTCAGTCACTAGAAGGGACTGACTAGGGACAAAACTGACCGTGAGAGGCGACTCAGGTCTGAAATCAATAGGTCACACTTAGCTGACAACATAGTCACTTGTTCACTCTCAAAGTCATAGTCAGAGTATCGGAAACCATTTATCTCGTTTTAGGATTGAAACGCCTTCGGTGAACTGAGTTTCAAGTGTCTCTCTTGTGTCTATCTGCTGTTTAATTCCATCATTTACAGCCTCACCGTGGCCTGTCCCTTTGCTGCCATTGCTGATGGGCCTCAGTAATAGTGCCCGTACGTGAGGTCTAATTAGTTTTTCAGCTGGCCCCGGCAACAAGGTCACACTTGTCATGCCACTGTCCCATCCGCACAATCAAATTCCTCACAAAGCAAGCTAATCTCATTCTTTCACAAGCCATTATCTTGATCCGATTGGCTTTTTGCGTCACTTGCGACGCTGTCCAGGCGAGAGAGAATGGCTTTTCCTTTTAGCAGGAGAGAAGACGCTCATCAGCATCCCGCTGAGAAGTTTCAAACTGTCAGCCAACATCCACCAACTCCAAATTGGAGTTAAATTGAAGAGGCGTCCGGCTGGAGAAAGGCCAAGACGAGCAGACCCGAGCATCGCTGCAGCAGCAGATGTCGAAGGTTTTTAATGGAGTTGAATTAATTCACGCAGGGTGTAATTTGTCCTGTCGATGAGGCGGGAGTTCTAAACCTGCACTTTTTCAGGGTCACAGGAGTCGTTATGTTGATAGACATCTGCTGAGGGGGTCTGTGAGTGTGGAAAAGCTGACAGATCTGCTCGGGTGTTGAGATAATGATAAATTGCACTGGTCCAATGTGAAGCGTGTTGTGAAGCCAGAGTTCTGTTCTCGCATATGTTTGGACAATATCCCGCAAAGGGAGCGAGGAATGTCCTCAACAATGAAATAACTGCTGAGACACTTTCCTCGGTGGATTTCTAAACATTGTTTGGTCCAAGAAAGTCCATTAGACACACATTTGTTTTTACATTTATCCGTAGATTCAAGTAGATTTAATTCTGGACACTTTGACTTTTACTCCACTACATTTCTAATCAAAGTTGTGTTACAATCACGTCACTTTTCATTCTAAACCACTTTATCCATTTTATCCTTCCATGGACTTATTTAGAAGACTTATTTCATATTTATGTATTAATTTTAATCTTTTTCCTGAACTTAAACTTGTACTTACTTTTAGTGACATAGAAATTTCAG
Source organism: Channa striata (assembly GCA_033026295.1). Classification (NCBI taxonomy): domain Eukaryota; kingdom Metazoa; phylum Chordata; class Actinopteri; order Anabantiformes; family Channidae; genus Channa; species Channa striata. Next base: position 23,774,977 of record CM065176.1, on the reverse strand, counting down.
TGGGCACTTATACTCCTGCAAAAGAACACTATCGTTTGTGTATTTGTCAGTTTTTGAGTTCTTCCCACCTCCAGCGTTGAGGTGTTTGCCGTTGCACTGAAGCAGGCAGATGCTTTGAGCGATAAAACGCAGCAATAGTCGTCTCTGATGTTGCAACTGATCAGAAATAAACTGCAGCCTCACACTGTTTTCATAGGATCTCTGGTTCTAGAATATGATTAAACTGCACTGCCACCTGCTGGAAAAAATGGAAAAACAAAGACGGTGAAGGCTGTGGACAGGCGCTGGGGTCAGCTTAGGTAAGGTTATTAAACTAATATTTCATCACTTATTGGTATTTTGTCTATTTTGTCTTTCACCAACACACACACAACACACTCGTTCATAAGCATGCACAAGAGCTCCGATATTTGCTGCTCAGGGGATTCCCTCGGCAATTCAGTCCTTTCATCCAGCAGTATGAGTTTTCATTTGCAGGTGAAATTACTTTGTATAAAGGTTCTTCGCAGGCGGAGAACGACGGAGAATTAAAAAGACGTGTGCGGTGAATGCACAGATAAAGGTGGCTGCACACTTTCCTTTCATAATTTATTAATACAATCACAATGTCCAACTGCTCGTGTATTCTATACAAACACACCTGACCTGACGCTAATGCGTCATGAGTGACATCATCAGCATCAGTTTTTCTTCACAGAGAAGTCACAAAAATCAACACAAAAGCTAAAGAAATGTTCAAAAGTCTGAAGCAAGAAATAAGAGATAAAGGAACACAGACACACGCACACACACACACACGTTTTATGTATTCAGTCATAAAACAAGTGTAAAGACCCAAACTGCACAACTGAGGACAGTAACACAGGCTTTACACAAGACACATATTTATGACCATACAGCCGTGAGTTACATTTACTGAACTATCATTTGTTTGTGGGCGACATGTCAGTTAATTTTACACATTTTTTTATGTATTAGTGCTCATGATTATTGCTGCTACTAGTCAGTGCGTCACTGGCTGTTTTTTTTAATTTTGTTCTATTCTCATGTGAGGTGCAGACTGGAATGACACTGAAAACTCACTGAATTCCTGAGCTTGCAGGTTTTACTCACATTATTGATGTGAATACGTAAAATTATGTGTGTGAAAGCTGATGGTGCCTTTGGGCGTGTTTAAATGAAGTGCATCAACTGAAACTGTTGAAACCATAGCGTACATTAACTGCGAGATCAAATAATCGTGGCTGATTATTGTTTTAGTTTTTTTATTACTTTTTAGTGCATGAAGTTAGATGGGAGAGAGGCAGGAAATACATCCAAGCTGGTAAAAAAAAAGAAACACAGCTGAACAGGAAGCTTTGCCTTCACCACGTCTTAATTAGCACAATCGACAAAGCTGCTTCACGTCACATTTAATTCACACCAAATTAGTTAAAAGGTCTCAATCCATTAATTCCTAATCAAAAGGTCCGAATAGAAAGATCATACAGACTTCCATTGGCCTTGTCTCTGCTCTTATACTCTGCAGGACGACTTCCTGGATTCATAATATGGGAAATTTTACTTATGTGTGAATGTCGACACCTTCTAGCTAAAACACGCCCTCAGGTGACATCACCTGGAGGAGTTTTTCATCATTAGGAGGTCAGATGATGTCACCTGGAGGAGCTGTGGAAATTCAGACTGACCGTGATTCCATCATCCGTAGCGTGATCAACAAGACGACATAATCTGACCGGAATGTTCCTCCAGGCGACGTCATCTGGGGGCATTTTTCAGCTAAAGGCAGAGAGATATTTAGATAAAGGGAAGTCAAAGGTATTAATTTACACCTACTTCCCAAATTAGACCCATAAGAAGCAAGTTCAAAATCAGCGAAGGCGTCTTTTAGTCTTGGTGACATCTCAGCGTCGTCCTGTGAAGGGGACAGACAGACAGACAGCGGCAGCTAAAGTTTTTCATTTGATTTTTACTGACAGATTATTATTCTCACGTTGCACCTCACACACACGTTTTTGATCCTGTGATGAATCTTCCGTTCACGCTGGAGGTCAGTCTAGTTAAACAACACTGCCATCCGCTGCCTGTGATCGGCACATACACCGTTCCTCCATTCAGGCAGTGGAATGATATTTTCAGATTTCATTTATGCAAAGTTTGCCCTTTTCTTGCTACTCATGAACAATTTGGTGCCTTCAAGTGGAGCCCTCTGAAGATTCCAAGTTACAAGTATGTGATTCGGGGACAGCTTCACTGTAATTATTGAGGGGACATTTAAACCCCAGCTTTGCGTTTAAGCCTCGGTGTGCGGAGAAAAATCGGCTCTGACTGGATAAAAAGCTAAAATAGTGACAAATATTTCTTCATCTCGAAAGTGTCTCCGCTCCCTCTGCTCCGTATCGGAGGTCGTCTTCGCTTTGTGCTTTATATTCAAAAGAAAATGGATTGATGTGTTTGATACAGTGGCTGGAAAAACCCCTTCAACTTTTCATTTTAAAGGGTTGATTTGCTTCAGATTCACTTGCATCCAACAACGCTCTTACTGTAGATTAAATTCCCACCGTCTGGTATTTTAAGATTTTCTGCTGCCACCCCACTACAATGGAGGTGAATGTAATTTTACTTTCCACTGCTCGGAAAATTGAAAAATTCTATTTGAGGTTTTCATTATAACCTTTTTCCACCAAGCCTCACTATCCCAGTAAGGCCCAGACTATCAGAGTTGACTTGGAACCAGCATCTCAAAGGATGAACTGACCCTTTGAGACGAGCGAGGATTAGTATTGTTACAGCGTAATACAGTTAAATGATGTCGTCACAAAGCCGAGCACAGTCCAAGATACAAGTTACCGTAGCTTCTCCGCCTGCATTATATTAAAGGTATAAATCTCGAGCACAGGGACCCACTTTTCCTTTGAGGGATCTGGTTTTGGTAGAAGCTTAGTCTGAAGTTAGTGTGCAAGTATTTGAATTCAGCGTTGTGTTGCCACTGCAGAATTACTGTGTATAACATTGTTGGTTGCAGACACAGATGAGCCTGAAAACTAAGAGGCAGCTGATTCCAGCATGAGTGAAATCGGATCATTTTGACACTAAGGTTTTACACGTTGTTCTGTGTTGATCATTTTATTATTCATTATTGCAGCATCGCCAGGAAATTTGCATGTTTTGCAGAAAAATACATGCAGGAAATTGTGCATTAATTACCTAATAGAGGTCGAGATTCAGAGACAACAAGCAAGAACAGCTTCAATAATTCACATTTGATCATTTGACTTTTAAAACCTGAGGCTGGATTCGTTTTTATTGGCTGTGTGTTTCAGCACGTTCCAAACCCTGTGCTCTGTCTGTGCCACAGGCCCCGAATCCAGTTGTGTAAGAGAAGATTCAGATCTTTAAAAAAAACGTTCCAGATTTGTAGTTTCAATTAAAAAATATGTGGCTCGGTAATTCCCAAAACAGCTGGGCGATTTAGTTTTGAGCAAATCTTACACAAACAGGAGTAAATGGGCCGTGCAGCACATTAATACTCATTTGGCTAATGAACACTTAGCATAACTACACATGTGGGATTGAGTTATAATAAAGTGTGTAGCTCACCGATATGATTTAATTCCGGCTACTTTGACTTTTACTCCACTACATCCAAAAGAAATGTCCTTTCCTGTGGCTCTGGTCCACAAGTACTTTCACTTTTAATTCTTTAAGTAAAATATAAATCATGTACTTAGTTACTTTTACTTAAGCAGAAATTTCAACGTGTCCTTTTACTTTTCAGTTTAAAACCAGCACGTACTTTTATGCAGGTGATTTATGCAGATTCTGCAACCAACGTGCAATTATGTTTTATCCGAAAAGATTAAAGGCAAACATCAGCGCTTAGAAAAAGTGGAAAACTGCATGACCGATCCTTCATAATTTTCTTTTTGCATGTAATTGTGCAACATTCTGTGAAGACAGTATGAAGATGTGACCCTCCGGGGGCTCTGGCCCTTCCTCTGTGAGCCAACGCACGGAAGAAAAGAGAGTCACATCACACTGGTTTTGTCTCATGAATCCTTTAATCGTATATATCCTCAAACAAAATAGACTCCGTGTGCAGTGAAGAAATAGAGTAAACAAATATAATTTCTCAGAGAAACACTGTTTTCTTGATGCTCAGGACTTTATTTGGAGGAGCTAAAGTGGAAAGGAGCAGATACAGGTACTGTAGGCCTCAACGCTGCACAAACGAGGCTCTGAAAGGGAAAAGAAATTTAAAAAGAAACCAACATGGCTGCCACAAGGAGAGACAGGAAAGAAATCACATCTTCACAGGAAGTAAATGGTCTGGTCCCATAAAACGCCAGCTGGCTCTCGGGGACGGCCGTCAGTATATCGTACTCCGCTTTAAGATGTACGGCCTCCGAGACTTGGTGGTGTGCCCCGCTTGTCTCTTCAGGATGTAGGGCGACTTCCGCTTCAGCGGAGTGTCGCTGTTCTCCTCTATATATTCCACAGAGCTGTGCAGTAGCTGTTGGGGGGAAGCAGAGACACGGCGGCAGGTGAGGACGCGGCAGGTGGACATCAAAAGAAATGTGTGTCCATGCATGGCACAAAGAGGAGGAGCTGGGAGGAAGAAGATGTGATGAGGCGTGTCCTGCACACGTAATACAGTGTGTTGGAGGGGTTTTTATCTTGATCTTTAATTTTTTCACCTTAATCTCATTGATTGTCAAGATTATTCTGAAAGTATTAACTCCAAAAATATTGGACATGAATATAAACGTGTTTGATGACCCACTGTTGGATTCTAATCCTGGATCGAGGACGGTTTGATCACTTTACTCTTGCACTTTAAACATCGGTGTTTTCACAATCGTATGTTTTCAATCTAATAATCATCATTTGATTATAACTTTTTTTTTATTAATGTGAGTCCAGACAATAACTAATAGTGAAGTGAAGTAAAAATATATCTGGCTTTGAAATGTAGTTGAAGTATTTACTTTCAGCCACTTTAAACTCCTGAGAAGCAGCACACGAGCAACTTTAACGTTAGTGTGAAACGTAAAGATAAAAGCGTAAATATAAAATGCAGTATTCATATATATGAAGTATACCTATGTTTTAATAAATGCTTGAAGCCTTGCTTTAACTGGAATAAAACCCGGTGTGTGTGTCTGGACCATGGTGGACTCCCCCACCACCTCTCACCCTCTCCTCCCGGCTCTGCAGGGCTCGGCAGATGTGTTGCAGGCTGTACAGCTCCTCCAGCAGCTGGAGGCTCCCCTCCGCCAGCGCGGCGTCCTCCTGCTCCTCGCTGCTCCACGCCTCCTGCCTCAAGCTGCTCATCCTGCACAGGTTGGCCAGGGACAGGCGCCAGTAGGGGGCGCTCTGCTTATTCTGTTTCATCTGCCAAGAGGGAACAAGGGAAGCGTGGAGGGGGGGGTCAGGGTTTGGGGTGAGGATTCCAAAAGGGAGAAAGATTCACATTTATTATGAACCTGACGCTTTGAGCGTAAAGAATTTTTATTTTATGCTTTTTCCGTTCAAAACTTGGCTCATTTGTTCAGAAATCAAACAATCATTTGGATGAGGAGCTGCTTTCACAGCTGGACGGACACAAAAACATTTACAGCGAAACACCGGAACGACTTACTGTTTGTCTTTTACTCTTATATTTCATCATCTGTGTTTTGTGTGTGATAAGTTTGTGTCTTTATTTGAACAAAACCGATGGAGAAGACTTCTGACCTCAGTTTCACCGATGTGCTTTGTAAATAAAACGCCTCTTTGCGTGTCCTTCAAATTTTTTCCTCAAACAGGTGAAGCTGTGAATTCCCCGTGTGTAGCCGTGTATGTTACTTCTTATCCAGTGTCACCACCACACACCCAGAGTGTTTACATGTTTTGGTCACATCTGGCGTCATCCAGCTGCAACCTGTTGTGATTTCAGACGGTGAAGCCCCCCGAAGCGCCCCCCCATATGTTTGTCAGAGCTCAGTGTCTGAGGATGAACAGGATATTCCCAAAGAAAAAGAGAAATTACCCTCCAACAATCAGTTTGCTCGCTTTGTTTTACGAGCCGAGTCTCCCCTGATGTCGCCGTGGAGCCACATCATCAGATGCAGGTTTCCTTTGTTTGCTGTGTGTGTGTGTGTGTGTGTGGGGGTTAATAAAGGAACACAGCGGGGAGCAAACAAACGGCTGCTGACACTATGGAATCATTCACGCATCAACGATTTCAGTGGTTTTCATTGAGTTTTATGTGTGAGTGCAGGTTTAATTGTGCAGAAACCACGATTGTTTTTACCAGGAGTTTGTCCCTTAATGGCGGCACCTGAGGAGTGGGAGGAGTCACCATTAACCCGCCACGGCCAAATGTCAATTCTTAGTCGTAGACTTTACTGTGTGTTCTGCTCCAAAACTTACCTCAGTGTTCAATCCACATTCCAACACTGCAACCAACAGAGTGAACAAATTCAAAACCAAATGAGCCCGACTAACAGATGAACTCTGGCTGTGGAAGCGCAGAGGTCACTTAACTCCTGCATCTAATCGGATAAAAAGAAAAGTGGACCAGCAAGTCAATCATTTCTCCCGCTGTCTGAAAAAAATGATGCCAGGAGTTTCTTCTACAATGCTTGTCTGCCTCTCTACACCGTCAGTCATCCGGCGAGTTATTATTACAATCATCACCCCTGAGCATCAGCAGCAATGAATCACACGGCTGATTTGTCACCGTCACGTCTCGCCACGGTTGTTTATCACCCAGGGAGGGAGGCGGGAGCTGTGTCGTGGTGATGCCGGCAGGTCCATCTGAATCCTATTAGACCTGGCCATCCGTCTCGTCGTGCCTCCAGTAGCACTTTCGCCGACTTCATTCCTCGGCTTGGTTTTGCCTCGAGTGCGCCGCGCCGAATAAATGCCATAAAAATCTGGAGTCAGAACTGAATTTTGCTTTCATCTCAAAGGACATTCCCGTAACTGCAGCAAGTCGGCTGTGTTGATCATATTTATTACTTTATGCACATTTGAACTGAATTTTACAAAAGACAGACTTTCATTTGGGGTCAGAGCCGGGTCAGTGCCAAAGTGAGTGACACAAACAGACCCCGTCATAGTCGGTTATTCATCTCCACACAAGCAAAGAAAGGCGAGGCTGTGAGTGAGGCGCACATGAACGAACACCTGGGCAGCCGGCGCGTGGGAAAGGGGGGTGTCAGGTCACTGACAGAAGCTGATGTCACAGGTACAAGAACGGAAAGAGCTCATACCTTGGAAGTGAAGAGGCTGCTGAGGAGCTCGTCTTCCAGGGCTCTCTGCTCCTGCTCGACATCTGTCAGCGACAGGAGAAACAACAACGTAACCTTCAACCCAAATCAAATCAGGAGAACAATCAGTTCTGAGCGATGGCTGCGGGAGAAATGTCAACTGAACGTTCCTTTTTCTGTTTGGCAAATGTTGGGAATCCTCATGAGTTTAGGAGGAGTTTGTAATATTCTGATCATAAACAAACTAAACTGAGCCGAAACCAACAAATTTGAAACCAGGATTCATTGCCACAAATGTCTTATTCCACCCAAAAAACAAAGAAAATAATCAACGAAAAATTTCCATATTTTTATCACCCCAGACTTTAGCTTCTCATTGGCTCCTTTGACCAAAAGTGACTTAAATTCAAATGATATTTAACATTAAATAAAACTAACATCCATTGGAAGAAAACTATAAAGAAATATGTGGGTCACTAGAGGAAGTTGAGGAAAAAAATCACATTCTTATTAAACTGTGAGACAAACAATCTGCAACACTAATGTGTGGCAGCTCAGATATTTTATTAATTTTTTCTAAATGCATCCGACTGATTCACCTGTTGCTTACACAAGTTCAAAAAGAGATTTTTTTCCCTGTTTTTTGTCATGCCCCCCCCCACCCGTTATATTTTTATGATGCATAAAACCTGCTGAAAGCCCCCGGTTCATGCTCACCTGTGCAAAGTCCCCCACATGTGAAGCAGAGGAGAAGCATGCACGCCAACTGCGCCTGCATCTTGACGAGAGTGGAAACAAGAAGGAACGGAAAGGATCCCACTCTGAAGAAGAACGGACCTGACGAAGAATCTAGTCCATAGGGTGAAGGGTCAGACAGGAAACAGAGGCTGGACCGTGGATGTGAAGTGACGCTGCTTCTTCTTCTTCTTCTCTCCCGGCTTCTAACAACGCTGCCTCTTTCCTTTCACGTCTCTAGTTGGATGTGAAGTGCAGTGGGCTCCATTCCCTCACTTTATAGGAGCCAATGTGATGTCACAGGATCAGTCTCTCATCCCCCCACCCCACCTGCCCACCCGCCCACTAACAGCCACCTCCATTCATTCATTCACTCACTCATCTCACTCTCTCCCCATATTGTCTCTGTGTCATCGTTTCATCAGACGTCACTTCGGCATCACAGAGCCAAAGGTTTTTGTTTTTTGCGTCATTTGGTCGTGTCATCTCATCAGTGCTCACGGTCCTGCAGGTCGTTTCGCACGTGTCTCACCCAGAGAGGGACACGCAGGGGTCCAGCTGAGGTGAGGGGGGAGGCTGGACGGACGCAGGACAGAGATTCTCTCTTTTGTCACAAGTCAGCAGCTGATCACACACTTCCAGGACAATTTGACACGGTGAAGCCACGAAAAGAAAAGTTTGTCTTAACCAAGAAGTAACTCTGGTAAACGTCCAAATGACAATTGAATATATTTACTGACAAACTGTAAGTAAGTACAATTAAATAGTTGCTGTACGTTGAGTGTTTCCATGTTCTGCTGCTTCAGACTTTCATGTTACTTGGCATTTATGAGTTTATTTACTATAGTAAGAAATTTTTTAAGTCATTTTTTTTTAAGTCATACCTACATTTCAGTTTGTCTTCTATTAAATCACATTATAAGAATGTCTCTAGGACAGAGGGAGCTGAAGTTAATACAGCTCAAATAAATTTTCTCTGTGGCTAAATTTGCCCCCGGTTGGGGGTAAGTTGAGCCAAACGGAGCTAAACTGGCTGTGTGATTTTATCTTTAAGTCTAAAGACAATTCACCGACCAACAATATTTAATACATAAAACAATTCTGAAGCCTAAGAGGCCGAGCAGGCTGCCCAACAAAAGCCAACATCCTGCAAATAAAGGTGTGTTGTGAGGAAACCGGAAAGATGATTTTAACGTTTCCCAAAGTGGCGCCGTGTTACATGTAAAACTCTTGGAGTGGATTTGGTTCCTCAAAGCAGCGGTGAGAAGATGGACTGTAGACTGGAGCTTTACGAGAACCATTTGTCCCAAAGTGACTTCAGCACCTTCTGGTTCAGTTCCGCCCGTAGACTTTGGCTCACTTTTCCCCGAAGCCCCTCTGCCTCGTTAATCTGTAGCTAAATAATTCACATGGTTTCCTACATGAGTAAATCACCAACACGTCAGCTTAACCACTGACTCACCTTATCCCACACCTGCTGGGGACCCAAGCCCCCCAGCTGTCCTTCAGCTACTTCAGATCATAATTATTATATAAATATTATTATGATCATCGAAACTTTACAGTCGGTATAAAAAGCTTCAATGTTATCAGCTGCAAAAATTATAATCCCGTAAAATAATATTGGCTGACATAAAAATAAGACCTGCTGAACTTTCACTTTTGGTACTTTTTGGGAACATTTTAAATGCAGGACTTTTCCTTTTTATTTTTCAAAGCAACATCTGTCAATTAGCTCCTGTGGAGAACAAAGGATTGAATCTTCAGCAAAAATACACAGAAGTAAAAACAATAAAATTTCTACTTTAATCTTTCATAAAAGTGAGCAATGATGTTACATTTGGTGACACGGGTTTGACTGACGTGCACTGATTCCTGTGACCTTTCACTGAAGTGCACGTGGTTTGTTCTTCACAGGTGAATCTCAAACAGACAAGTGATGGATGTTGCAGTTTCTTATCACTGATCTGTTTTCTGGGTCTTTGAGGGTTAAAGTGCAACTATTTAGATTTTCCCATAAATCATAATTGAGTAAATGTTACGCATTAAAAATGAGCAGCTTCCTTAAATTCTGCCAGGACACGTTTGGGTCATTTCACTCGTAATGAAACTGCTGCCTGTGGCTTCCTGAGCTCACAGATAATTATTTCTGGACTTTAATTGTTCCAACTATAATCATAAACATCATAAAGTGTCCTAAAGTGCAGTGTGACTGTGTGTGTTGAACTCAGGCTCCCTCCTGCAGGTGGAGAGGGGGCAGAGTTTCTCCACCGAAGCCCCGCAGACTTTGGGCAGCACCTCCCTCGCTGTTGGGACGGGGGCGGACGGAGTCGCAGCCGGGACGGCCTCAACTTCACAAAGTGTCCGGAGACGCGCCATGCAGGAACTCTAAGGCTTTTCGCTTTTTTGGGGGGTCGGATCGCTGCTTTTTCGTGCCGCCGCTCTCGAGTCATGGCTCCGTTTGGGAAAAGTTTCCTCAAAGCTCGACTGAAAAGCAGGTAATTCGATGAGCGTGAGCTTCCGCTTTCACGGGACTTTGCTCCGGTCGCACACGGACAATTACGCACAGCGCGTTGCGCGTCGGACGCGCAGCCTGGTCGAGCTTCAGCCGCGGTGGTTCTATGGACCATAAGAATGTTTGTTACCACCAGAAAGAGCCACCATTACATATGAGTTACATAATACTAGTAAGATACTGAGGAATTCTTTATGTATTTCATCTTTGAGTGGATTTACTTTCAGAGGTTCCACCGTTGTAAAAAAGTTTTGGTTCTCTGCTGGTTCCCGTTGGAATCAGCTCACTCATACTCTGTAATTACTGCAAACATGTCTGTTTTTTTCTTTTGACTTCATCTGGGACACGGCACAGCTTTTTTAACCTCCGACATCCTGTCATCAACACTCGTCATTTGCCTCCGTCATGTCATGAAGTGACCAGCTTGGCCTTCTCACAGTCCATGTCCCTGGCTGCGGCTGGGATCCGGCCTCAGCTCGCAAAAAAAGTGGGAGAATTAGATTTGCCAAGGCACAGGCCGTCCTCTGTTGCTGGGGCAGACATTCCGTTTGAACTGGTGACTGCCGACTTTCGCTGTAGTGTTGGTAAAGCTGAGTTTCCTTCTTTAGAGCATGTAGGTCACCATCCAGTCTGTGGCACAGTTTGGATGGGATTCACGTTGCCAAGGATCAGAAAGGTTTTAATCGTGGATTAATAAGTGTTTGCATTAACTTTACCTAATAATTACTCACGTATTTACCGCCAAACTCTACAAAAACACTTGGGATTAAGTTCAGAAAAACCCTTTGACAGTGGCACCAGCTACAGAATGTATTTTCACATCACACGGAGCTGAAATGAATTATCTTTGATGACTTCAAACGGTCTGGCTGAAGCTGTCTCCAGTGGATGTCTTTTTTTTTTTTTTTAATGTTGAGTAGTAATTACCATCGCGGCACCTATAATTACCTCAAGTGTTTAGATCTGTAGATATGTCAGACTCACGATTCCAGACGCTGGCTTTTACTCGTGCCGAGACGTTGAGCTGGATGTTGGCCAGAGAACGACAAGATGAAGGCAACGTGCAGCCCGCAGTCGAAGTTGAAACATCAAAACTTTCACTGACTTTTCTAATAAAGTGGAAATGCGGTGATTGCAGCTGACAGCGGTTGTTTGAACTCCCCTCGCCACCAAACACTCGCCGCGCTTTGTCGGAGAGTCGTCAAAACTGGCGTCTTCGAGTGGAACCGCACGCACAGGCCTAAAAGGGTTTCAAATGAAACGGTTGCCAGACAGTGACATATGTCACCAAAGCAATGTGGAGACAATTTCCACTTAATCTTGCTCTCAGCCACAATGGCAGCACGACAGCATTGTGCACAGGACCAATTAGCCGCCGAAACTGTTTTGTTAACACGAATTAGCAGGGTGCAGCAAACAATAAAAAAATGATAGCATTTGTGTTGACAGAGAGCAAGTCATTTATGGTTTTTTTCCACTCGCTGAGTAAAAGCTAATTTGGTGATTCACGGACCTGCTGGGGGAGTAAAAATAAGAGGGGTGGGTGGCTGGTTTCACAGAGGAAATGAAGGGGTGTGTTGTGTCTCTGCTCGCAGATGCTTATCAGACCGGGAGTCATCCCAGAGATCGACATGTCCAGATAGAAAAGTGATGTTATTTCCTCCCCAGTTCCTCATCCTCTTTCAGATAAGGGTGAGAGGAAACATCTCCCATCTCATCCACCGCGCCAAAAAAACTGGAGATAGGTGTAACGTCTCCGGTTTGGGAGCATTTCGTTTGGTTCGTGGTTCGATGACCTTCTAGAGTCTTTACACACGGCATACAGGTGCTTCGACCTGATAAAGATTAAAAAAATATATACAAATATTTCTTGTTTTAAAGTGTTTAAAGGGAATAACCAGAGATGTACACAAACCAACGACAGATGCCAGGACTTTGTGACCTGCAACTTTCAAAACAAGGAGTTAAAAATAAAAGACACCAAACAACCAAATCAGACCCAAAACTTCAAGTCAAAGCTTCCAAAAGGAACGGACCTGCCTTTGCGAAGGGGCCCACTTTTTAATAATCCATCCACGTTTTTATCTGTTTGTGATGACAGTGATTCCCCTCTGGTCCTCGTGAGCCCTGGAGCTGAATCCTAATGACTTTGATGAGTCTGAACTACGATGAGTAAACACGATAAACTGTGTCCAGTCCTGGTGGACTCCAAACCGAGCGTTCATGTCAGTTAGTGAGTTTGTCAGGTTGGTTTTCATCTCTTCTGGTGGTTTTTAGTCTCTTTAGATCCTATTGTGGCCCTTCTTTAGTAATTTATATTCCAATTGTTTGCTACTTTTGTGCCTCGTTGGTCTTTTTTGAAATCATTTTTGATCTGTTCGGTCATGTCTTTTTTTGTAGGGCGGGTCATATTCTGCTTGTCTTGCTAATAAATTCAGCCAATATATCAGGTGTTAAAGTGCTGTTAAATACAAACGCTGATGTCATTTTTTTTCAGTTTAATAACACCTTACCACAACTAGCCCAGTAAGAATAGAAGTGAAAACCCGCCCCCGTTGACAGCAGGACACACAAACTAATATACCATCACAGCTGTTGGAAATATTTGCACCAACCTATCGTGTCACTATTGATCTGAGAGAACAGGTTGAGACACCGGAGAGCTATAATTCTGTCATTTGTTATGACTCGCTTCAACCACCTGCATGCGGTCCTCTGCGGTAACTTGTAGGTGAATTTATGACACACGAGGGGAATCGTCGATGCCTCCGAGCCTGTTATTATGAGCATTACAATGGATGGGAGCCATGTCACTGCGGTGCAGCTGTAACGTCCGCACCGAAAACTTGTAATAAATTCATATAATTTGAGCGTGGTTTCCTTCCACGCGTCGTGTGTCTCGCTGGGTACAGTTCAGACCGAGGTCAAGCAAGTCTGCTCAGGTTTCTTGTGTTCACTCAGGTGTGAAACGTTGGGGTGGAACCTGCCCACCGCACACCGCCAGCCCCCGCTGCGATGAGAACTTTTACAATTTATACCTATTATCATTAACATCAGATTTTCCTAATACTGTTGGCCCATTTCCCATCTGAAACTTTGAGTTCTTCACAATACCAGTGCGGCCTATGAGGGCACCCTCATTTGTTGAATGTGAAACTGCAGCCTAATCCCAAACTATGAATTTCAATTGTGCCTGGAATAACAGCCCTTATAAATGCAAAAGCTGTGATGCAATCGGCCCAATGGTGCGTGCAGAGTTTGCGTGTGTTCTCTTCGGGGAAACGGGTTAGTGGTGCTTTGGCCCCGACACCGGTGCCAGTCTCGTCAAAACATTTGTCCCCGCTGAAAACGATCACACAACTGCGGTGTGAAGTTGCAGCAATTACAGTTTTGTAGTGTTAAGGAATTTGACTAAGTGAAAATTAATGAAAGATTTCAACATTTTATGTGTCAGGGTGGCACTTACGTGAATCATTGTTCCGTTAAGGATGTGCTGAGGCTTTGGAGGAAGGTTTTGTGCGGGTTGTGAAATCCAACAGTTTAGATTTTCAAAAGATCTCGAAACCAGCCCATTATTTTCTATAACACGGGCCGTGACAGTATGATATGGAACGACCCCCCCCTCCCCTCGCCCATTGAACTGTTGTGGCAGGAAGTCGTCTGAGCGTTGGTGATTGTGGCCCAGGACAAATACAGGGCTACAGCTGTTTCCCTGGTTTGCTGGACACTTTTCCCGCACAGCTGAAGACTCTCGGCCTCCGAAAGACCCGTTCGTCTGCGGAACACGTTTGATCACCTGAATGTCCACGTATGACCGTGGACACGCGTTTGTCACATGTTAGTTAGTTTAGGCGTTTAAAGTCTTTTATCGCAGCTGTACTGTGACCGATTCCTTTTTGTTTCGGGGTGTGACATGATAAAACAAAGACATTTCCGTATCTAATCCTTCATTGCAGCTTTTCGGTGGTGGGAGAAATTTCCAGATCCTTCCTTGTTTTGGAGTTTTCTTCCGTTTAAGGCAGCTTTAAGTGACCCTGCGCTTCCTTAAGGGGGATTTTCTCTACAAATATGTGTGGTCCTGACCTTATTATGGAAAGTCTTAAAAATGTTGCCTATCAGTGAACCTTAAAATTTTAATATGTCTTTGTAAATGTAGAAGTATGAGGCAGGAGAAGATGAAGATGCTAAAACACCTAAACTGTACTTTCATAAAATAGCTGAGCTAATGAACTTTACTTTAGTCAAATGTCCCTGCGTGTTATGTGGGTCCGTGAGTTCCACCTGATTTTACATTACGTCAGATTGTTTTATTTGACCAAACTTTACAAGTCGTCATACTGGTACCAGTATTTGATCCCGACTGCTGCATTAGATTGCAGTATATTGGGCAGGTGGGACAGTAATGTCCACCCAGCAGGTCGAGAGTAGGTGGGAGCTGAAAACTCTGAAGTCAAAGTGGCCACGGTCGTCGTCTGCATTTGTTTGCCCTGCACATAGCTGCGGTGTTTGCCTTGCCCCGCTCGTCTTTAAGGCTCTCCGCAACCATTAACCAGACTCTGGCGTTGTTGCGTGCCCATCACATTCCTGAGGCCTTGCTCACCTACAGTTTACACAAGGCTCCAGTTGTGTGTTCTTCCACCATGTGGGAACCAAAACACAAGCTCTATCAGCCGGTGAAATCGTGCGCCGGGAGATAACGCAGCATAGAAGCTCTCCCCTTTGAACGCCGTTTAATACATCTCATTTACTGGGCTTGGCGTGACGGCTGGTAGTATCTATATCATCGTCAGAGGATGTGTATTTGTGTCCACAGTTAATGGGGGCCACAGTCGGCTGATAAAGACGAGATGAAGGTTCAGATCTGAAGCCATTAAAAGGGCTGGAAACTGCATTCATAACCTGGCCGAACACCTCGTGTATTTGATTTTAATCGGAGTTACGTACTCCAGATAAGGACGTTATGTACAGACCTAATGTTTGAATGCAGCTCTCTCCGTTTTAACTGATCTGCAAACTGAAACAACGCTTAGAGGAAACTCGTTTTAAAGGAACGTGCCACATTGTTTTGGCCTTGTGGGCTCCGTAACATGGAAGTGATGATTTGAAATCAGTTTTGGATTAATGTGCTGCTTAATGTCAAGTTTAAAGGGCAGCGTCACCGATTTTCGACCTGCTTCTTATGGCTCTAGTTCGGGGAATAGATGTAGATAAATGCCATATCGTTTTTCTCTCTGCTCTCCGCGTTATAAAATACGGCCGTGCTTCCAGAAGGGAAATGGAACCACGGCCCCGACATTCCTTCAACGCACAAAAACTGTGATAGAAATGGAACCTTTGAGATTAAACTGTCTATGTCTTCTTTTTGGTTTGCGGCGTAGGCTTCAACCTAAAAGTTGACTAATTTAAGGAGACAGAGACGCATCAGTCAGCTGCAGCACATCAGCGTTAATCTCATTAATCATGCGAATTTAGGAGTGATCCATGTTATCGCTTATATAAATAACGGGATACATCATTCTTGTCCTTTAAATCCAATTGAAATGTCTGATAATGTTATCTACTCATGTGATTACTTGTTCATGTTGTGGATGTCTGCATTGCCAGTGCCTATCATTTAATGGCTGGATATTAGGTCCTGGATATTACCAGTGGTCCATTAACTGTGTAAAAAATGGACGTCGTCAGGCCCATCAGAGGTCAATTTTTGAGCCAGTTTTACGGTCCAGACAAAACGGTAATGAGAGCTTTGGGGTTAAATAGCTCAGAACTGAACCATTAAGTGATCGCTTGTGATGAGTAAGACGATGAGTAACAGTCTAATAGAATCAAGCAAGGGAGCACAAAATGAGCGAATGTAGTTTTCTGCTCATTGGCTTAATGGGAAACCATCAAAGTAGGATGTATTTAAGAAAATATACTAGTTAGAATAGGGAAACGACTTTAAATACCTGAAGAGGAGAGCGCGTGTTGTACTTCAAACTACAGCTGTGCACATTAAAGTGTCTTTTCTAAAACCAAAATTACTGGCCCGATATTTCAAGTTAACCCTGGTCTGACCGGGGACGTTTTCGCACGCGATCCCCCCTCCCCTCATTTCCTGTCATTTCAGCTGTCTAAATAAAGGCAAACAAGACTAAAGCCTGATGGGACTGTCATTATTTTTGCAGGTTTGATGGTGCTAGAGGGAAAGTTAAAGGATCACCAAAGTGAGTAAGAGCCATCCTGCAGAATCTCTCGATACCAAATTTCAATGCTTCCTGTTGGAAAAGAGTTTAAACCCTGAGCAGACATGGGGACGACGCTCTAAACGTGTTCTGTAAAATCCAATAAGCCACATTTTTTCATACCAGTAAAGAAGGACTTGAACAGGTTAAGGTACAGTGTGGACTGTGCGGTAAAGCTACTTAAGGGGTTGTTAAGGTTTTTATGACTGTTTGACACAACTCAAAGCTTAGTTTTCTCTCTGTCTTAGGTCAAAAGATGCAGAGCCTGCAGTAGGAAAGGAGATTCAAGTTACTGTCTGCAACGAGGAGAAGGTCATCTGTGGAGTAACAAAGCACACAACATGTGCCGATATGATTCAGGCCTTACTGGAGGATCACAAGTCCATCCCAGAGAGCAAGCGGCTTCTGCACGGGGAACCCGAGACTTCTGTCTCGTGGAGCGGTGGAAGGGCTTCGAGAGAGCCCTGCCTCCTCTCACCAGGATCCTGAGGCTCTGGTATGCGTGGGGGGACCAGAGGCCATTCATCCAGTTTATTCTGGTCAAAACCAGCGATTTCGTGCCCCAGCCAGCCAAAAAGGCCGGAAAGTGCAAAGGGGCAAAGCCAAAGCGATGGGACCCCAGTGGTTCCCAGTACCCGCAGTCTCTGCCGGCTGAAAAGCAGAAGCGCATCGTGAAGAAGGCTTTCCGGAAGCTGGAAAAGCTCCACAAGGAGAGCAAGACCTCTCCAGGAGCTGAGGAGGTCGACCGGATGGTAAAGCTTATTCTTAACCAGGACCACACCATCAGGGAGCAGATCCAGAGAATGAGAGAGCTGGATTTCGAAATTGAAAGGTTTGAGCTTCAAGCGCAGAGAGAATGTGAGTCGGATAGTTCCCCGGCTCAGGCTTGTGCTCAGAGTTCGGAGGCGCACTGCGAGGATCAGCTGCAGGAGTATCTGTACACCAGCGATGGAGTCCAGCAGCTGGATCTGCAGGTTCAAGTGCACCAGGAGCTCATCGTCCAGCTGTCTCGAGACATTGATGCCGAGTTGAGCAGGGCCACTTTCCCTGAACCAAGACGAGGACCGTGACCAGGAAGGGCAGCCGCCGCCCCCCAGTCTCCCTCAGAGCTGGACGAGTCCTTCTACAGTGCCGAACTCGAGAGGCTGCAGGACGAATTGAAAAGCAGCCTCTTCACCGGGGTGTCCCTTCACAACCAAGCTGCCGAGATCGACAAACAGCTGAAGTACTTTGACACCACACTGGTCTCTAAGGACCAGGAATGCTGGCAATTGGCTGCGCAGCTGAGCTCTTTGCAAATCGGGGACGGCGCAGAGGAGACGTCCAGTCCCGTCCCTCTGCAAAGCGAGACTCAGTGCTGCGCGTCCCACACAGTGAAACTGAAACACAGCCTGTCCCCTCTCGATGTCACAGACACGGACTCAGACACTGGCATTAGCTCCACACACAGTCAGGACTCGCTGTCCCCGTGTCTCGACTTCCCTCCCCCACTGGACACAGACGTTTGAACAACACAGCTGACTCTGCAATCTAACGTTGCGGGTGCAGCAGCTCCGGTTTGTGCCCGTCACGTGTCGTCATCACGTTTGAGTCTGTCTCAAAGGTGAATTGCTGGAAATCTTTCAGACCCCAAAAAGGTGATTCTGGGTTGTTGGTCAGGAAAACTGATATATTCTCACATATTGAACACACTGAATAATTTGCAGATCAATCATTCCGCTCTTTTCCAATTATTCTAAATCTTTTTTAGAAACATAGCGAAATACATCTTACTTTACGCGGAACAATGACATCCAGAATGAAGTGCGAGATTAAGATAAATTATTTTAATACAAAACGTTGGTGTGTGGAGGAAGGTGATGCAAACCCCTTTAGATCAACCAGTGAGTGTTAACTTGTTCAAAGTAATAAGTTACAATATTTCCCAAAGCAGCTACTTATTACTTAAACTTACTTTGGCGTCACTTTCCACTAGCGGATGAAGTGGCGTTAAGGGCCAAGCACACGGTGTGTCCTTGAGCAAGACGCTCAGAACTAGCCTCCCGAGGCCAATTGAACACAACTGAATAAAAGAAATCCGGGTGTCTGACCACAGTAATGCATTAGTGACTAACTAACATTACTACGGATTATAATGCAGCATTATTCTGAAAAGTAATACGAGCAACACGTTAAACCAGATTTGAACATGCAGAACGTGTTTACTGAATGTAAATTAAACAGGAAGTGGAAAGTGATGACATCGATAACACTTATGCTGCCCCTTCGTTCCACGCATTGATATAATTACGCAGTAATTAGTGCTGTGAGGTAACGGCGGAGTGACTCAAATGTGGCGACGGTACCTGCAAACACAAACCGGACCTGTGCTGGCGCCTTCTTCCTCTTTCGATTTCCCACTTTAATGTACAGTTTTTCCTCCCAGCAAAGAAGCGGTGACCGTTTCCACACGTCGTCTAGGCTCCTTAGAAGCTGTTGTGTTGTATGAATGTATGTTTATGGCCCTTTGTAAAGTTCTCCAGGTATTTATAAAAGTGCACTTCTTTGTTCTCATGTAAGTCTATGAACAGTGTTTTATATTAAAACAACCTGCTTTGGATGTAGAACGTTACAGCTGTATCCCAGCGTTCCTCTCAGCTACGTTGTACATACTCCACTGTAACTAGTGTAAATTTTGGGTCTTGATAAAGCAACCGAGAAAGAAACTATTTATCATAATTGTAATTATATTTTTCAGATGACGTTTTATTACGACCATTTCCCCTGTGAGGCAGTAATCTCGATCTCCCATCCCTCTGATAACGCACATTCACGGGCAAAAGCACGAACCGTCTGCACTGTATCTGTGTAAAGCATCTCACAAACCACAGATGTCAAATGTACAACGTTTCAAATAAACACTAATACTATGAATCTCACAAGTACCGCTGCATTTATTGGTCGTTGTTAAAGGTGCTGATGCTGAAAACAACACGACGGAAAAAAACGAAGCAGCTTCGTCGAGTGCCTAACGTGAAGAACTGAGTTTTATAGATCCCTCAAAGCTTTGAGTCACCGGAGGGAAACTGCTACCCTGCAGCCCCTTCCCGTCTCCGAACCATATAATCAGACACGCTGGTCGCCAGGCGAGCACAAACAACTGAGTGCACTCTCCTCTTGTGGAGGCTCTGCTGAAAGACTAACACTTTGTAGTCGGGGCAGCAGCAGGGCTGGCTGCTGGAAAAGCAGGGGATATCCATTTCACACACACTAATTGCTTGACCCCCCCCCTCCCCTCCTGCCGCCTCGCCGCTCCGAGCCACTAAGTAACTCCACCAGGCATGAAAGGCCAAGAGATCGCACAATGTGAACGATCCCGCGGCTCGCACTTGTTGATGGAATTGGGGGTTTTTATTACGGCACCAAGTAGAATTTAAATTCTAATGCAAATCGGACCAAAACACTCGAGAAAAGGAATGTTGGATGACAGCCAGTCCTCAAAAACTGCAATGGACTTCAGAAAAAGTATAAGTACCTGCTGAAATTTCTAGTTAAGGAAAAGTAAGTACGCGGTTTGCATTTTACTTAAAGGATTAAAATCAAAAACCTTTGTCCTTTCCTGTGGACCGGAGCTGCTTCATGTTTGGAGACATTCGCTAATAAATGGTAATGGACATAAATGATGTTAAAGATCTGATGCTTTTTTCAGTTTTATCTCTGCTCATATGGAGTGAGAAGAAGAAGAAGAAGTTAGGCAACACCAAGTTCAGGTTCAGGAAGCCAGAGAAGAAAAGTATCACACAACTGTCTCACTTCGACCACTGTCCAAGAAGCCGGTAAAATGAGCGTATGGAAGGAGAAAAGTGGTTTATTATGAAATGTGATTGGAACACAACACAAAAGTCAGATACATGACAAATGTACGTAAGTATGTTACTTTTATCACTGTCCACCACTGATTTGTTGTTATTCTCTGTTAAAACTCTCAAAATCTCAGACTAGAGCAGGAGAATTTTATCACCGTCATTTTAAAGGCCATATTCTCTTGGGCATCTATAAATAGATTCCATTGTTTAGTTTTTTATTACTGTACATCTGTATAAATAAAGATTTTCGGGCTTTGTTCCATCGTGTGACTGTTTTCCATCTTTTCCATCAGTTTAAGGCACCGACGCTGAGTAAAAAGAATTTCTCCATTTCATAATCGTACAAGTGCTTTCACCAGATATTTATTTTATTTTATTTTATTTTTTGACAGACATGTTGAGCCACTTGCTGTTCTCAAATTGCTGTAAATCATAAAACTAGTAGATTTTTTGGCTCTGGTTTTACAAAAGTACGGACCTCCCTGGACGTTTTCTTTCCTTACAAGTTGCTGTTAAAAGACCAAAAGAAATTCAACAAAGCACAGGGTGTAAATTTCAAGTCTTGGCACATTGTGAAAGTCTCCGAAACAGCACTTACGCTCCGGAGGAACAAAGCAAGTCTCCAGCATTCAGTGTTACAGCCTTTCAAACCGTCGGGGCCTTTAGACGTTGGCTTTCAGAGAAACACTGAACTCCGTCTGTAAACCGATTCGCAGACTGACGTTCCGCTGCTGCCGTGTGACTTCACTTCCTGAAGCCGCAGGTCATGTTTACCTCCTCACACCGTCGCACATCAGCAATTCAGAGACCTGCCAGCTTGCAAAGTGTCTACGCTGACAACAGTAATTACATGGACCAAAATGACAATTAGGCTCCTGCAAACCTGTGCTTTGTTCAGCCTTCCCAGTGACGAGCGCTGGGCAGCTCCAGCCAACCATAATTTACTTATCAGCTCTGGTGCCAGCGCTGATACTGAAAAGCCGAAGACCACATCGCGGCCTGATCGATTTCTCGCATGCTGTTGTCCACCTGCCGTGTGTTTTCTCAACCTTTACTGGCCTGTGTGTTTTTGTACAGACATTTGAGGGAGGAAGTGAGATAAGAGTCAGGAAGGCGGGACATGAAGTCTGCTGCGTCTGGATCTGATGTGTTTTTGAGCAGATTTCTTCAGTCACATTGAAAAAGCCTTTAGTTATTCAGCAACACGGTTTCAGCCTTTCGGCACTAAAACACATTTTGCACGTTCCGACCGATTTGTTGTCTTGGACCAAACCGAACAGAATAAAAAAAACTATTTTAAAGGATCTTATGAAGTAATTTTTACGTCTGTGTGTGAGTATGTTTAGTCTGACCTGGGCCGGGGAAAAACACATTTAGCACATGATCTATCTACATACAGTGCGTGCCTCGCCCCATCACTCATGCACACACGATATTTCTAACGTGTTGGAGCATTAGCTAAGAGCACAGCCCCGATTCTAACCGTCACTGTGCCGTGCGTTCAGAGGCCTCTCTGCAGTCAGATGCTTCTCATGAAGCAGGCAAACATTCCCTGCATCTTCACGGGAAAGTACATCGTCTTGTGCACGTGCCAAAAATCTGCAGTGCACCTCGCCGTGTTCCCACAACACACCTGACCAGAAACTGTGTTTGATTAGGCCGAAACCAAACGAGAAAAAAAGAAATCTTTCCACTTTTTTTTTTTATCTAACATTAATTTATCTTCCACTTCGTCCTTCAGAGGAAACCTGACGGAGCGTTCTGTTTCATGTCATACAAAATGACAAAACACACACGTGGCTAATTAAGCTTAAACAAAACCCGACATAAACCTGTAGAAACAGTCCAGCGCCAAGTTCGCCTGTTTAACTTCCCTCTGCAAACGTTCTCATGTGGCCGGAGCCCAGACACCATAAAAGTCGTCGTTCCCATCTCTGTCCATACACAATCAGGGACGTGCAGCAAACACGTCGTCTGAGCGGCTGTTTACTACCCAACAGAATGTTGAGGAGCGTGTTTTTTGAAGGTGTGACTCAATATCCGTCACATCTAATGAAGGTAACGACGCAGTGTCCCTGAAACAGCCCCGTCAGCCAAACTCCGTGGCATTGTGGTTCAACCTCGACAAGTCGGGACTCCACAAAGTCGCTCGAGGCCTTAGGCTTAATTGCCCCAATCAAAGCACGTTTGGAGTGCCGCCCCATCGAAGAGCCCGTGTGGGTGTTAATTTCCCTCTTTATTAGCGCGGCTGTTTGCTTTTCTGCAGATGCCCTCGCTCCTCCGTCACACGCCCTGTCATTACGAGAGGCCGGACACGCTACAACGTCGCTCAGACACAGTCCGAGACAGACGGGAGAGACGAACTCAGTCTGTTCAGACACGGAGATGCACAGGTTTCCCTGCTGTGCCATGAGAGAATTTGCGTTCTTGTGCAGACTTTTCCCGTGCAGTATTTCAGACGGGGTCAAAAGGTTAAAATGTGCCTATTCAGCGCCGTTGATATTTAAAGGTCACTCCATAAAGTCACTTTGGAGCCGTCTTACGTGTATTACAGTACAAATGCCACGGTCATCAAAATATTTTCCAGGCGTCTGGGTGGAGCCCAGGTGGAAAAAAGCCTTTAGGTCACAAACATTCCAGACTGGGAAAGGTTTTAAGTAAATGTAGTTTTTTAGTTTTGGTTTGTTTTTCTTAATTTAAATGTTGAATTAATCCTGCATTGAACCGCTTTTATTGTTATGTGCATTCAGAATCCTTAAGGGGAGATTAGAACTCACAATTTTACTCCACATTACACTAGCTGACTTGTTATGTTGACAAAATTGATAGATTTTGCACAAACCTTATGCAGTTTGTCAATCAAAGCTCAGTTTAGTTACTGTTTTTGCAGAGATTTAACTAAAACATAGATGCATTATGTGTTTGGAACTAAAGTTCAGGACTACAACCTCTGGTTTATTTCTTATGATTTAGTTACAGTCAACAGCCTACATGAATATGGTGATGATGACGGTTTGTGCACTCGTTCTCATACTCGTGAAACTTTTCCAATATTCCCCCGGATGCAGGTAGGTGGAGGTAACGGATGAAGACGAACTCTGCTGTGCTAAAGTCTGAAGATCTGGTGTAGGTACCAACAGTCATACTTGTGTCTCTCAAGAATGTTTTAAAAACATTTATTATATGAGACTGACATCAGCAACAAACTGATATATTTTATAACCGGAACATTACCTGGAGTCCTCTTAGTTTTCCAAAGTTATTTTACCTGCGTATTCCTGTGTGGACTCGACAGTCCAGGTCCGTGCTTCTCCCTCCACAACCTCAGTTTAGTACATGAATCAGTGCTCAGTGGTGTCCTGAAATCCTGACACTTTATTACAGACTAACATGGACACTAGTGAAAATGTTTTCTGCATCGAACATGTCAAAACCCTAAAGATATTTAACACTATGCAAAGTTCATAAGCAGAAGGATTCGTCATGTCCTTTGTAGATGGTGCACTTTTCAGATTCTGGAAAATGAGAAACAAAATATCGTGCGACTGCTTGACCATCAAAACTCAACAATGGCGTCGCAACAGTGGGATATTTCTCCCGCAGCATCTGTGAGGAGAAAGGACACTTTGAAGCAACGTCTCAGGTTTGAAGTGGCAGACGACTAAACACTGACACGCACGGCGTTAGATCTGCTGTGCCTTTGATGGCGGCCAAGAGGCTCTCCTGTTTCCTGTGCCATGCTGAGGCTATATGACAGCACTAATCTAGAGGCACTTCCCCTCCAGAGCTGGCACTTTGAAGACCTCCGTCTATTTGTGAGATTAATGAGATTTGGGGCTAATTTCCTGACAGGTGTCCTGTCTTTGTCGCAAACACACCCAGCGGCAACACACTTTACGCACAGTCACGCACAAATACAGCACACACACAAAATCACGTATATACCCGATACACACACACACACACACACACACACACCTCTTCATAAACCTGCATCCCACAGCCACTGTGTCTTTCAGCGCTCGTCGCTATGGTAACTGAAAGCACACTCAGTTCTTTGGCAGTTGTCCCTATCTCTGTATTTTAATAGGTGCAAAAGTCCCCTTGGAATAAGCTCAGCAACATAGTTTCCTGTTACATTCACTGGAGCTGAAGTTTCTCTGTGCAGCGGCGAAGTTGGTTCTTCTTTTGTTTATTGTGCGGATGCAAAGTTTGCATCTCTTGCAAAAGTGAACTTTCCCGAAATGGAATGAGGTCTCAGAGTCTCATCTCGCTCAGACGACGTTTGTTTTGCAGACTTTTCTGTCCCGTTATCGTGTGTGTGTGTGTGTGTGTGTGTGTGTGTCTGTGGACCTACAGCACACAGACTCGGGCGCAAACAGCTGCATTCCACCGGCTCTGGACGTATGACGGATCTGGGCCTGGCCTGTAGGGCCGAGGCCTCTTTCCACTTGCTTCTGTGCGCTCATGGGTAGTGGCTTCCTGTGATGTTTCCTGTCAAAAAGGGGCTTTGGGGGCAGCAGTTATGACCTCGTGGGAGGAATGTGGAAGATACCGGACGCGTTGGCTGGAGACCGGCGCTTAAACCTGTTTGCACATTGTCATTTTTATGGTTTGTCCTTGTGTAGAGCAGCACAGAATCTGTGGGGAAATGCAAACACACATCACACAGTGGTAACGTTTTACTTCAAAGTACTTACCCAGGTAGCCAGATATTATTTATTAGATTATAATACTGCAGGTTTCCCCCAATGTAAACTCTCACTGAAACTGAAAGCATTCAGTAATATGAAAAACTCAGACATCTGACAACTTTCTGCTCATGTTCATGCAGCCTACTAATTCATTCACTCGTCCACATGTAATGAAATATTATTTTACTCTATAGTGGGATGTGACACCACTGTAAGAAGCTTGTTTTACAGCCCATAATTTTGCATTTGGAGATACTATAACCTCCTGGGACATAAAACATAATGACTTGTATGTTGTAA
Source organism: Channa striata (assembly GCA_033026295.1). NCBI lineage: Eukaryota > Metazoa > Chordata > Actinopteri > Anabantiformes > Channidae > Channa > Channa striata. The sequence goes on along the minus strand of CM065176.1, from coordinate 23,749,408 downwards.
AGTGACAGTTCCCGCCCTCTTGCTATCAATTCATTTTCATTTGGGTTTTCATCTTATGTCTGACTGTATTCTGCTACTGAAAATCCAATAGCTTTGTACTTAAAGTTCTGTATTATGTTTATTATATTTATGTATAAAACATGGTGAACAACTTGTTTATATTGCAACAGAAACTTGAGAGATGTTTTTTTTATCTCCTGAACTACATTGTGACGAGAAAAATTTATGAATTTAAAATAAAGTGCAACAGGCTTAGCCAATATTCTATAACTAATCAAAAAATGATAACAGGTGGGACAGAACGTGAGTGAAGTCGACATAACGTGCAGAGAAGTCAACACCAGAGGGGGAATTGTAAATCAGACACAGACATGTGCAAACACACTTGAGACGACCTCAAGAGAGGCTTCATGATTTGACCCCATGCAAAATATCTTCCACAGGAAATTGGATCGTCTTCTTTCAAAGAACTTTGAACGATCGTCCTCAGCTGGTCAAGTGTCTCCGGGTAGAAGACTCACACAGGATACGTCCAGTAACGACCTGACGTGATCTAAAAGCCTCCATCCGCAGGGGATGCTGCTCCTTACAGATTAAAAAAATGACACATGGACAAGCAGTAAAATCCAAATGTAGACTGCAGCATTTTAGAAGATTACTGTGGCAGAAACTGTTTCTGAAATTCTAAACACCTGCGTTTGATTTTAGCTCCACTGCCAAAAACCAAAATGAAGATTTGTCCTTTTTTTTGCAGGCTTTGCAACACTATATTTGAACTTTGGAGGCAGCGGCGATTTGAGGCGCTGAGGACTGAGGGCTGCTAAAGCTTCGCGTTTACCTTATGGCCGGCAAACTCATTTATAAAAATAGGCTTTCACTGCAATTGTTTTACCTCGACAAATTCAGGAGAAAAACAATATAAGCCGCATATGAAAAGCATGGCCGTGCTTCCTGTGGGTGTGAGGTGATTGACAGGAAGTAAAGCTTCTTTGAACGCGGCGCTGATGTGAAAACAATCGACTGAGACAGTAGGAAAAGAGCTTCTGTTTACTGTGAGGGATTATCTGTGAAGGTCGGACGAAGAAAGTGGCCTTAAGTGACTTTGTGTCAGGCCTCCCGATAACGCGTCTTTAACCTCATTTGGAAATAGACAAAATGAATAAATACATCCAAGCGTGTCCAAGTCGAGGCTGAATACTCATTAGGTTTTTGTACGCGGTCGTATACCGTAGGATATTAAGTGCCTTCTTGTTATTGTGGCTCAGGAGATTCAGAGAATCGTTGGCTGAGGTTGGTGGTTTCATTCCAAGCTGGAACCGAAAGCTTTGAAACTTATATCCGTAACGCTGTTATGTCGTTGGGTTTTGGAGACATGCAAACTGAGAAAGCAGAAGTCAGCAGCTGATGTCTCTCTGATAGCTTGTTTTTATTCCTCAGGACAAGGCAGCGGGTCCACGTCAGGCCCAATCACAGGGGCAGAACTTCAACAATTTGTCCAGTGTGTCAGACCAAGGCCAGCGCGGCCTGATGAACAGTCTCTCCGGCCTGTGCGCTGTGAGCGGTGTTCACTGCTGGTAGAAACGATTCTTACAGGAGGATTTGCAGCAGCTTCGTGTTGGATCTTTGAAATGGAAGAGTGTAACCCCCCCGATCACCTACTGTATTTCAGTCAGGTATTTCCTGCAACAGGCCTGTGACATTCTTCTCTGACACAATGGGCTGAACTGTACATCACCTTACAATAACAGGGAATTAAATTACCCCAGAAGAACAACAAGGTCAACTTTGAAAGGCTGAAAAGTTGCAGAGGAGAGACGAGCAGCTCAGGGTGGAGGACGGGCTGAAAGTAGTGCAGCAGGGTGGAGATGCAATGATCGTATCATGGCTGGTGTCCCACTTTCCAAACACTTATCGAGGTTCTGTTGATAGTTTTTAATTCTTTTTTCTTAATTTTGGAAAAAGTTCATGAGACATTTCAGTTTGAATCCTGTGTTCTTGGAAAAGTAAAGTGTGCGCTGTACGAGTAGTTCTGCAAGAGTTAATTTAAAGGGCCACTTCACTCGTTTTCAATTCACCTCAATGGCTTCAGTTTAGAAATCGCATAAAACGTTCATCTATGTTCCCTATATGAAAACTATCTGCTGCTATCTGAAAAACTCCTCCGGATGACATCATCGAGAGGGACTTTACAATTTAGACACTGTCAAGTAACTGCTCACACTACAGAGGAAGGATTCTTAGTCGTGCTCTCCCAGGACACTTTCAGATGACATCATTGTAAAAGTTTTTGAGATATTAGATATTTTAATTTAAGGAAGACAGACCTTTGAAAGTATTAATCTACATTTGAATTATTTCAACGTGAACAAAATGTCCAACCGTGGTGCTCAGAAAGTTCTGTCCAGCTCGAAAAACTTGGTCTGGAGTCGGGTTTAGTTTGACACGGATGTCGCCGCCCCACCCTCGTGGCTTTAAATGAGCTGTGACGTCAAAGTGCAGGAGCAAAGCAGCGATAAATGATGCCACAAAAATGTCAGAGCACAAGAAAAACAAACTGATTTGAGCCTGACTTTTTGGGGGCGGCTGTGCTATTCACGGACCAAATGTCACGACTGTGTCAAATGACATTTGACGACCTTTACGGAACCTGGAATAAAATCATTTCCGCGTCTTCCTGAACGCTCTCTGCAGGAATGTGGGTTTTTCCTGTGTTAAATGCAGAGATGTCGTCCGTCTTTCCATTAGCTCAGACCTCCACTTTAGCTCCCTCCAGGGCGGCGCGCGGTGCCGTAAACTCCTCCCCCTTCTCCCGCAGGACCAGTGACATCACCGCCTTTCTTGTCTGACCACCCCGTCACTTCAGTCAAAACCTCTCGTCTTAATTACCACTTTGCCAAAGCCATTTCGCAGTGGAGATGAACACCCCCGCAGACAGTCAAACAAACAAGGGGGGGCTTCTTTCACCGAGGATCATCACAAAAGTTGATTGCTCCACTAAATGAGTCCCTGCCAACAGTAAACAGCAATTACTGCGCGCACGGCTTTTTATCGCTTTCATACATATAATTCAAGAGCTTCTTTACCACAAAGGGTTTTATTGGTATTAACATGCCCATAAATACGAGTCTCGATGGCCTTTCTCTGTATTTATTATTCGTTTTGATAGAATTTCTGCAACAACAACAACCGAAATGCGTCGGAGGGTTCGAGAAGTTGGATAAACAGATCTGCAAAAGTGAGGAAAACAATCCAGGGCAGACAAAGCCAGCTGTCCAAGAGACGTAAACACTTCCTGCGCCGGCCTGCACAGAACACAAAGGAGGAATTCAAACAGCAGACTGACAATGCCAAACCCTCCTGACAGTAGAACAATATGAGCCAGCTGCCTGCTGGGAAACAATGGGTTCAGAACACGACCCTTTCCTGCTGCCAAAAACATAAATTAATCTCCTTACGGTCCCTGAAAACCTGGTTTTCACAATGACAGAAGAATTAAACCTGGAATTCAAACGTCGAGTCTTATACTGCGTCAGGCAAGTGTCTCGGGTTGCTGTGGAAATTAATCTGAGCCCGCTGGAGTCAAACTGTTGTTGGCACAGCTGAAAATGACAAACCAAACACACGTCCGCAGGTGAAAGTGTGAACGGTTGTCTCTCTGTGTTGGCCCTGACCTGTCCGAGGTTGACCCAGCTCTCAGCCTTTGGCAGCCGGGAAACGCTCCAGACCCCTGAAATTTGACTGATTTCTTTAGTTGAGGCTAATAAAGACACATTTCATTGTGTATTACCTGCCGTGTTCATCTTGTGCATATGACAAAAATCTCTAATTCCTGCTTATTGACACTTGATTTCATTTAATTTGATGACACAGCAGATTATGTGATATCCAAGTTCTGCTTTTGTGATCAATCCAACAGTAAGGCGTTGGGACAACCCATTGGAAAACGATTCCAAATAAGCGCTGGCTCGCCGCCTGTGAAATCAAAGCGCTAATGAGACGCACATTGTCTTTGCTCTGCTTTCTTTGGCCGAGTGCAGCCTGATGCTGCCGCGCTTCAGCGCGCGTCAGGACGGATGCAGGGACCACCTGTTGACTTACGCACAAAGGGGGACGGCGCGAGCCGGTTCACGGCGTCCGTACAAGCCTTTCCATGGAAGCATCTGGATGCTCAGAGTCCTGCGGCCTCTTGCTCGTGGGGCAGCGTGAAGCACCTCTTTGCAGCACTGACGCGCTGCAGCTGCATTTCACACAGAACCGCTGCAGTAATCAGAGGAAACCGGTGGCAGAGGTTCAGCGACTCCAACAGGAAACTCCCGCCATTGTTCTTCCATGGTAGCTAGCCCACACCCAGAGGCTGGCCTCACATTAAAAAGTCATTTTTTACACCGTTCTTCGTTACGGTGATGGGCTGCTGTGTTTTAGTACAGCCGTCATTTCCCCATTGGACATTCCATTCCCATTTTAGGCAAACCACAGACACTCGTGGAGATGGGAGAGAAATGTCTTGGGACATTTAAAAGTGGATGTCGATATATTTTGACTATGGCAGCATTAAACTATCGAAGGTTTTAGATGTAGATCTCACTGTCCTGAAGGCCTTTGCGTCACAGACTCTTTTCATTTTGCCGGTACAGATCTCGGTTTCAGTGAGTCGTACGTTTTAGAGGTTACGTAGGATTCTAAGCTCTACGCTTCATTGCGTGAAACTATTGTTTGATTATTTGATTACCTTGATTCATCACGCGAGCGCCCACGCTGGGCCCAGATCCCCTGACTAGAAACCTGCATTCGCAGCGCCTCGTCGTGTACAGTAAGTGGGCGGCTTTGTGGAAATTCACCTCGTGTAAAACGTTAATTGACTGGAGGCGGCTGATACGTGGCTGTTTAACCCATTTGGCACCAGCAGCTCGTCTTCGGATTCATGAAGTATTTCATGCAGAGATGTTGCATCATGGTGCATCGCTTTGTGGGTTTTTTTCATAATGATTGTTTTTTTAATTATTCAGTTTCACAACTTAGTGTAGGAGATAATTGCAAGTTTTGTAAAATTGTGGAGCAAATGTTGCCAAGAAAAGCGACTTATTAAACTGTACAATCCTCCTCCCAAACACTGGCACTTGATATCCTTCCAACCCAGTTTTGTGGACAGTGAAGATTTTAGAGAAATGAATGAAATTGGCGCTGGCGTCGTCCCTCAGCTGCTGGAAAAACATTCAAACAGGAGCTGCGGTCACGGGCCTGTTTTATACCGCTCATCACTGATTGGACAATCAGCCACACCTGACGCACGCACGCACACACACACACACACACACACACACACACACACACACAGACTGAAGCTGCTGCAAAAAAATGAAGGGTGGTGCAAAGAGAGTTTGGTTTGAAAGAAGGTTTTCCCTTTGTGTCGTCCTCACAAAGACAGTAAATCCATCCCTTTGTTTACAGCTGTGATATGTGGCCAGTGCTTGAATATTGTCAGTCAACCTTTGACCACCTGTACGATCGAATACAATCCAACACAGCAACTCCGCTTGCTCTGTAGTTTCTACATTGAAACTGTCAGAAAGGTGATCGTTCATTATTATGATGTTTATTATTGAGGTTATAGTTGGTGGTGGAGTCACAAACTGGTGGTTCTAATGTTTCGGACACCTCGTTCATTTTAAATCAAGGTCTGATCGGCGTTTGCCTGCATTTCAGTGAACGCAGACATGTGGTGATGGAGATTTAAGAGAAGTCCTGTTAAACCGTTTGTGCTGGAGTGTTTTACCACGTTTGTATTCGTTGAAAACGTCTTTCGCGAACCTTTGGGGAACAGACGAGCTTCGAGTGCAGATGGGACGAGCCGGCACACGCCGCTTCACTCTGCAAGCTGATTTGGATTTCAGTAACTGTTGTTGGCCATTACCTTGCTCGCCACGTGTGGCACCACGCTGACAAAGCGGCATTCTGGAAAGCTCAGCATGAATGCCATTGGAAATAGTTTTTTGTAATGATACTACCTGCCTAAATATTACCAAACACCGGGAAACACATCCCCGACATGCCTGAAGGCTGCGCCTGGTGCCAGAGCGGCTTTTATGATGGTTTTGTCTGGAGTAGTGTCTGTTCCTAATCTGAACAGTGTCTGGTATCTGCTTCGAGGCCACGATGTCTATAGGCGTGAAATGGGAGGTCTTGTTTTGACACCGCGGGACGACTTACTTTGTTCTAACTTATCTCGCCCTTCTGGATCTCACCCGTACAGGCTGTTTCCCTGTGATGTCTGGGCGTGAGATAGCAACCCGAGAAAAAGAAACAACACACACTCAGCTCATCTGACGGCGGCAGATTATTGCTTTGGGCAGTGATTTGTAAAAACGTTGAGCTCAGGGCTTCACCTCTGAACCTTTCGACAGTTAATGTTAAATGTGCTGTCAGACAGGAAGAGCAGGAAAGGCACAAGAGACATTCCAAGATATCGTGCTCGTTCTGTAGGTGCATTTAAAAACATTCAACATCAATGAGTGGACTGATTAAAATTACACAAACTGAACAACCAACAGATTTAATATACTGCGTGATCCAGTGAGAAGAACTGGGCTGATAAACCCCAAACTGTGATTCAACATTTGAAGTGGAGTCCTCGACCAAAGCCTGAACGTAAAGTCAAAACTGTTGGAACCAGCAGGAAAAAATCACTTCAAAAGGAGCAGTACCACATGACTTAAAGGGCGACTTCACCAATTTACAACTTGCTCCTGCAGATGACATCACCCGGAGGCGTTTTTCCTCATTGGGAGTTTAGATGATGTCATCTACAGGAACTCGAGAAAGTTCTTAATCATGCTTTTCCAGTTTTCTCAGAAATGACTTTTATGTACATGTACCCAAACTGGAACCAAAAGCTACAATTTAATATCAGTAAAAACATCTTAGACCACGTGAGCTTTAAACCACATCCTCATTTTGAGACGCGTGTCGTGCAGATACAGTCTCTGCTCTGTGTTTGTATTTCGTGAGGACCCCGACATGTTCTCACCCCACAGCGTCAAACAATGACGCTTCGAATTGTGAGGGTTTTTTACTCCCTTTGACATGTCATGTTGAAGCCACATGTACCCCAAGACATAGCACAAGTCCTATGTCTTCTTGCACCGTCCACCACCCCGTCCAGCTCCCTCTGAGAATTTTTCACTCTTTATTCGATGCCATCGCTTTAGGTGTCAAATATTGAAGTGTCTGGGTTTTCATTGTACTACACTGAAAGCTCAGATGGTTGGTCACCAACTCCAAAGGGCACCGTAGACGTCAGCGTGTAATGCAGAAGGGATTATACCGAGCAAAGCTTTTTGAGGCCTCAGGAATGAGAACAGGCTGGTTGAAGGCTGTGTTTTGACGTTCTGTCGCCCCCAGCGGTTAACGCATCTTCACAGTCCCTGTGGTCGCTGAGTTTCTGGTCCGGACCTGGAGAAACAGCTTCTGTGACCGTGTTAGAAGTAGCTCTGTTCAGAACCAGCCACCTTCACATGAACGGCACACCGATCGCCGTCCTGCAAACTGAAAAGACAAATCAGCGTTTATGAAGCGCTGATTTGCTGCTTCGCGCCGAGCTGAAACACTCTTTGCTGTTTGTCCGAAGCAGCTGCTTTCAGGAGCATTTTCTCGCAAATCCATAACGCTGTTTGATAACCAAATAATCCCAATGGATTCATGAATTTACAATCCTTCCTCTCATTTCAGGGCCAGTACGACACAGTTGATTTACTGTTTCAGTCCTGAAATTGTCAAAACTGCATGTATCCATTACAGTCCTCAGCATCTACTTTATCTGGAGAGCATTCGGCCCTCCCCTCCGTTTGCTACCTGGGTGTTTTGTTTCCCAGAGAGCCCATGTGATTTCTTGTGCATAGCTCGAGATTATATTTCAGCCCGAGGCTTTGGAGTGGCCATACGTCTTGGGAGAGCGAGAATTGGCTCCACAGGAGGTGGGGGGGCCAAACAAGTAACCACCGACTGGTTCCCCATCTAATCCTATTGAATGGCAGTGAGAGGTGAGAAACTCTATCACACAGAAGAAAGACAGAGGCCTCATTTTACACCCTCCTTCAGCGAGAGCCCGGCTTCCCACAGCCCCGTCCGCAACAGCAATTCATGGATTTGTGGCTGTTTGCAACATGGTTTGGCCAAAACACCCTGAGAACTGCATTAGTGCCTTCAGTCGGAAGGATGGAGGACAATTTTGTTCCCAATTTCCCCAATCGGCCACACTGAGTCAAAAATTAGTTCAGCGCCCACTTTTTTGAGGTCGCATTGTTACACTAAAAAACTGAAAGTGCAGCACAAATTTCGTCCAAATGTGGAGCTGGACAAAAAGTATTTTACCATGTGTTGAGTAATGTTTCCTTTGAGAGATGCACTAAAGGCTTTAAAACGTATGTAGCTTTTTTCTCTATATATTTAGACGTCTGCAAATTGCTAATTTGAAGCTTAAAGCCGCCTTCACTTTGACTAGTAAATGCTATCAAACTTCCCTCTAAATCCCCTACGATGAAATATCCCTACTTCCAGCTGAAAAAATGCCTCCAGATGACATCATTGGATGAACATTCAGTTCAAATCATGTCATCTCGATACTCTGAATACTGATACTGAAGTTTGTGACTGTAAAACAGCAAAGGACAAAATCAGCTTTCTTGAATGGAAGGCTTTTACTGTGAAGGAGCTGCAGGAAGTGTTTGAGTTTGTATTAATAACAAACTACAGCCATATCACTGAATGGTTAATAAGACAGTCAGACAGGAATAGAATTCGTTTTTCTGAAGCAGGAGAAAAATCTTTCTCGCTCGGACAGAAACAGAAACACAAACTCTCGGTGAAGTCGCCCTTTAATGTGAAACTTGCAGTTTGGTTAATGTCCTTTAGCATTTCTCAATTCAAAACCCGTTATTTGTTTCTGTCAGTGGTCTCTAACTTGTTGCGTACCGTCTGCTGAAACTGTCTCTAAACTGAACTGGATTTTCCATCTGCAGTTTGTGGAGAACGGGATGAACTACACTGAGCTCAGTGGGCTCCAGCTTGTCCCAGCTGTCATCGGACAAAACAGGGCACACACTGCACGGGTTGCCAGACTCTGAAAGACAACCATTCACACGCACAGGCAGTGAAACTGTAAACCGCACACACAAACTCTGGACAGGGACGCTCTAGCGGGACCCGATCAAACGGGGACATAAATGTTTTATGTTGATGTTAAATAATCGTCGCGTCTAAGGAGCAGACTTCACCGGAAACGAACACACAACGTTCGGCTCCAGCTCCACTGAAAGACACCGCATTAGTTCACAGTCGGCGAACGGCGCCACGCTCTAATTGGTCGACTGTGTAATGCAAACTTTTCACATTTTCCTCTGCGAGTTGGGCTCTCGAGTGAGATGCCACTCGGGGGTGTAAAAAGCTTGATGCAGTGTGTCTTCATAACGCACGACTGCCGCACTAAAATGGTATCCAGGAACTTATTACTTCCAGCTTATTAGCAAAGCTGAGAAAGCGCAGGCAGTTCTTGTGCAAGTAAATTGATACTAAGTGGAGGGATTAACTCAGCGTTACAGTGACAAATTAGTTTTGGCTTTGTCTTTATTCAACTCCATCCTCTCGGAATTGGAAAGTGTGTTAGCACAGCGTGAATGTGTGAATCAGCCTTATGAAAGAGTCCAGCGCAGCTTTAACATGTGAACATGTGTTATGTAGCTGCTGGGAATTAGCTCAACTGTGTGTGTGTGAGTGTGTGTGAGTGTGAGTGTGTGTGTGTGTGTGTGTGTGTGTGTGTGTGTGTGTGTGTGTGTGTGTGTGTGTGTGTGTGTGTGTGTGTGTGTGTGTGTGTGTGTGTGTGTGTGTGTGTGTGTGAGTGTGTGTGTGCGCGCTCGAGTTCAGACATATTCGAGGTTTATGATTTACCTTCGGGGGGTTTAATGTGCCATTTATCATCCGAAAGAGCGAGAGTTTCTTCGCCGCTTCTCATGGCGGCGTCCACACCTCGAAGCTTCACTTCACCTCTGACTGACATGTGGTTTGTCAACTACTGCCAGCAACCGAATGTTTGATCACACACAAAGTGTTTCCAGCGCCTATAAATCACTGACATCCAACCTTCGGCAGAGAGCGCGGTGAAGCACTTCGGGCCTTACATCAGACTGTCTGTGTTTGCGTCTCTGCGGCGATTGTGTCCCACCGGCTTATTGTACGCACAATTGCGGTCGGAGGGTGTTGGTTTCACGCGCTGAAAGCCTGTAATTTGTTGCTGAGCACGTCGGAAAGCAACGGTGAGCACTCAGCAGAAACGGTAACGGTGGATGTTTTTACTGCCCCTCACATTGTCCCGAGCTCTTAGTCAAACTGCTGCCTTTGGTTTTCTGAACAAAAGCTCGAGGTTTGACCACGAGAAACAGAGCCACGCCACTTTCAGCTGTTTTCAGCCTCTGTTTCTGGTCCCGAGCTCGACGAACATCGAAGCCGTGAGAGGCCAATGAGGTAAATACCGAAGCCTCTTTCCTGTTAGACGGCAAACCCTGTGCATGTCAAGTCAGGTTCTGCTGAAATGTTGGATCTAATCAGCTGTGAGCAATAAAGCCGATGCACGCAGGGCGAACAATTAATGCAGGTGTTTGTTAGCCACGCGTGAGCGCGCGTTCCTTTCAGCGGTAACCGGGAGCTGTCCGAGCATTAAATCGCCTCAAATAGCTTCACTGTGCGTTACGCAAGCACAGCTGGGCGGATTTCATCAGTTAGAGCAACTTTTCCGGTGTTGCCAGTTCTTCGTGTGGATTCTTCGAACCACTAATGTTCGTCCAGAGCGACTTTATTTTAAGCTGCGAAGCTCCTCTCCTGTGGAACCACGTGTTCTCTTTCAGGTTACCATTCGCCAGCCGGTCAAGGCGGACGGGCGCCAACCCCGAGCCTGGTTCCGCTGCGGTTCATCCCTCTCCACTGTCATCTCGCTGCACTGAATTCTACGAAACTATTGTGGGACATTTTAGCATTTTCAATTTTAAAAGGTTGTTAAAGTAATTTTTTATTTCATTCTTATGAGGCTTGTTGTCATCATAAAGTGTTTGGCTGTAAATGAAGACAAACAGGACAGAGGCAGTTACACAACTGCCATAAAAAAAGAGGGTTAGATTTAATTTGTGCTTAATTTTAACTGGTTTTCAAGTTTATAATGTTAACGTTGCACAACCTTTAAGTTGGTAAGGCCGTCGTCCATGGACAGCAGGGTCAGCGGTTCGATCCCCGGTCCCTGATTGTACGTGTCGAAGTGTCCTTGGGCAAGACACTGAACCCGAAGTTGCTCCCAGTGGGTCAGTTGGGCACCTTGCATAGAAGCCACTACTATCTGTGTGTGTGTGTGTGTGTGTGTGTGTGTGGGTGTTTGCTGTGCGGCAGGCTGAGACTGAGCTCATCCACGGACCTCATGGTCGGCGGTTTGATTCCTCGTTCCTTCCGTCCGTAATGCCTGAACTTTCAGGAATCTCCCTCTTCACCCTGTGACCTTCCCGTGTGATTGTTCGTGACAGTTTGTCTCAGGTGAAGCAACGTGGCTTCAGGCAGGATCTCGCTCTGCCGCACACTCACAGGAACAATTCACCTCCAACAGTGCGACACTTAAGAGCAGCCATTAGTGATGCACCCTGGATTCCTGGGATCTTGGCAGACGAACCATCTCGTCCTCCTCCTTCACATTTTATTATTCGCCGCGTCATATTTGTGAACTCTGGCTGTAAATTCTGAAAACTGGTCCTGCTCTTTGGGTTATAAACAACATTCTTGTGTGCTGACACACAAAGCCGGACATGAAAGTGTAATTCTACAGGCAAAGCTGCTGGAGCAGTATGTGGTTTGCACCGTGTTGAGGCAGTGTCCTGTGTTTGTGGAACATCTGTCATGGAAACAATACGTGGATCTCACACGACAATAACTCCAACAATAAAACAATCAGTGCTGGAGTAAAATAGCAATTTCAATACAGGAAATACGCTCAATTCATCGAGTTACATCGGATCAGCTGATGAAGGGGGACTGAAATATTCAATGTGTTATTCAAAAACAACATTTCCTATGATGCCAGTATCGTCCGCAGCAATTTGCAGCCAGAACCAAAGTCAATTAGTTAGTGTGGTTGTTGATTTAAACATAGTATAAATATAATTTATCATGTTTTCGTCCCATATCCCATGTAGTGTTTTGTGTTTTCAAGCTAAAATCAAATGTGGACTCGGTGCCAGAGCTCAGCGAAAGATGTGCCTCTAATCAAATGCTGATTATTCGAGTCGCTCAAATCGAAGGGAGGGTTTTCGACTCGCAGGCTCGCGTCCATGCTCATGAGGGCTGCGAGGAAATCAGAGCAGCAACCGGCCGATGTGTTTTGACAGATATTAGGTTAATCAAAGCGCACAGATGTGCGTTATGCAAAGCGTTTGGGCTAATTCCGTTAATTGTTTGCTGAGTAGTAAAGGCAGGGGAGGAAACACTTTGTGTGATTACGTCGTAATTTTCTGTGTGTGTCAAGACTGAAAGGATGTTAATTCACTCAGCGTTTCACCTCCGCGACAGAGGCTTGTGTTTCCCACACGTGGGTCCAACACGTCCATTCAAAGACACTTTTCCCTTTAGAAAAGTCAGCAGCGTCGCCCCCAATGACAATAATGGATTTGATTGTACCTGCATTCAGTCGACCGTGCTGCCAGCGCCACGCAGCTCTAATATCAACTAGACTTGCCTGAAAATGTGAATCTGTGCGTTCACGGCCTCCTGTGTTGAATATAAACGTCTTTTGGCCCCAACCGAGCTGTTGTGAACACAATGAGGTCAGCCAGAGGATCCTGAGACACGATATATTCCTCCCGTCCTCACACTTTCTTTCTCTCCTTCAAAAGCTGCTCTTGAATGATTTCCAGGAGGTTTATAAAGCGGCTCCATAAATCTGTCACCGCGTGAAAGCGCAGCTAAAGCAGCTGCGCTACAACGGCCACATTTCTATTTCACCTTCCACGCTGGCAGACAATCCGGCACGTCTGCCCCGACGGGGAGAGAACCTCGACATGGGCCTTTGCTTTTAATTGCCATATACAGTATTTGCACAACAGCTCTGCATCCCGAGGGGGGGCAATTATTAACTATATAGACAAAGCCAATAACACAGACTGACTTTATACTTCTGCTGATTAAAGTAACGCACGATTCAAAGATGAGGCTGCTGCCGGTGTTTGTTCCTGCTCCCACAAAAACACTCACACCAGCTTTTCATCTCATTTTCCACTTTCTTTAGCCCAAAGTAAATTTTTACAGTTTGTTTTTTAGCCAATATCACAGAAACAAAAATCATATTTGGTCTTAATTTCATCTGTGGATGAATATATATTTGGTGTGTTGTTGAGAACTCAAAGCAGTTTGAGAAATATTTAAGAGTAAACAGCAGTGCACATCTTCATAAAGAAACTCTGTCTTAGTGTGCATTTTGAACGTTCCCAGTTTCTGGACAATGTGGGACCCTTCACTTCCTGCCCATCACCTGTTTGACCTGTTGACCCCTGGACGGCACTTCAGCTCCATCAAGTCTCACACCACCAGATTAACTAAGGCGCCATCCACAACGCTAACAATTCACGTGTGCACATCGCCACAGCCAAAGACTCGCTTCTTTACCTCAACACAACGTGCACTGATCTTTTTGAAGCAGCATCATAAATCATAATTTCGCATATTGAGCTTCAGTGAGAGAACTGCCGTACAGCCGCTCTCTGAGCTCAAACGATGTTAACGTGAATGTGAGGAGAAAGGCAACATGGTGGCAATCTCTTGTTTTCACAACGGAAGCTCTCAGCAAAAACGATCCCCATCAGCTGGACCACAGCTGATTGTTTCTGTCAGAAATGGTCGGAAAATGATTCAGTTCAAAGTTCAAATCAACAGATGTGCAAATCCTGAAAAAAAATACAGGAAACAGGTCAAAGCAAAAATTATTAAAATTTTCATGGCTGTCAGAACTGTCATGCATTTAAGAACACAAATAAAATCAGTGGCGTAATGTGCAGACAGGATGTTTTCATGGATTCTAAACCTGCAGACGGGAACACTGCCGTCACACTGACGTTTTCTCATTGACAGGTTTTGCCAAGTTCTCGTTATCATACCAGCGTTATTGAGAAGCGAAGGAACAGCTTTTTGGATGCAGCGTGCAAAAATAGTAAAGTTGGTGAACTGTCAAACCATAACGAGCAGCTGAAAGACACCAAACCTGCCGCGTTTACATCCCACACAGATTCAGGCAGTTTAAGATGCCTTCTGATGGCGAATAAAGACAAAATGCTGAGAGCTTCTAAAGCTCGGAATAAAGCCTCACAGTGAGCAGGACGCAGACAGACACCTGGACGACTTCTCCACCGGCCTGTGCATATGACAGTGACGGTGAATCACCTTTCCTGTGATCTGTGTCCGAACAAAGTGGCTGTGAATCATCACAAACAATGACGTCCGGCGGTAACAGCAGGTTCAAAGTCCCTCCGCGTCTAAAACTCCCTGATTATGGCCACAAAGTGAAGACGCGCATCAGCGTTTTATGACACGCTGCGAAGGTCATCATTAGAATCCGTACAGTCATGCAGCAGCGGAAAGTAAATAGTTCACAAGTGCAAGTTGTAGCTTATGTTTAGCTAAAATATTAATAGCTAATAGAATTTGATGCATTGCATACAGGTTATAGTAAATTAGTCGTGTTGTACCTTTTTTAACAGGCTGTAGGCGTCAGATCTCCACGAAATGTGGGTTTTCTTTCGCTTCTTCACTCTGAACTGTCTTGTGTCGCGTCGGAAATTGTCTTTATTTGTCGCCAGGCGTTTGTGTCTGTAGCTTTGGTTGCAGACGAGCCACTAATTCACCAGCTCCCCTTTATGACCTCGTTAAGGGGCTGGTCTGATGATGGAAGAAGAAAAAGAGGGAGTGGGTCGATTTTTCTCACCTTTTGTTTGTCCACACGCACTGAAGAACCACGGAAATGTACAAGAACGATCCAAAAGTGGGTTTTTATAATACAGGGACCTGTCAAACTATTTCACCTCAAGCCACAGAAACAAAGGCTGCAGCTTAAGACAGTAAGAGAATGACAATTTACATAACGCATCATTTTACTCTTATGGCAGGACAGTGTGTCCTACATTATCTGAAAGATTTCTCCTGTTGTGGGTCACTGGGGTACAGGGGCAGGGGCACGTTCACGGTACAGGCCTTTGTTTGTTTTGTCATTGATTTTTAAATTGATGGTTCGTGATAACATCCAGCTCTGCTGTGAACAGCGTGATGGTTAAAACCATTAATGGGCTGTTTCAGGTTCGAATCTGTGGCCTGTCGATGACAGAGAGCAACAGGTTGAGCTCCAGAGCCTCTGGATTTCTTATTTTTTGTATAGAAATGTTTGCAGCGGATGTGTTAATATTTAGGCATCCATCCGCTTAAGGACGAGTTTGTTTTTGTCAGTCTGCTCAGTCATAAATTAATTCTTCTACTTCTTTATGAGCGGGATCGTTGGACTACAACTAGTCACAAAAAAGAACAAGTTTCCAGTTTAATATTCCACTTGTTCTGATATATTTCTGCTGAAATTTGCACCAAACACATCGTGAGGTCAGCGTTGGGGGTGGGAGTTTTTTTTTTTTTTATGAATATCGCCCCAAATGTTTTGATTCTCCGTGACGCTGCACAGCGACCTGAGGGAAGTCAGTCCTGAATCTTTCTTAATTCCTGTTTCGTGCATTGGCTGCGTTTGACTTTGAGATAATCTCTATCGCTGTGCTAAAGCCGTCACCACAGTAATTACACTGTGTGGTATCTGAGACGCTCTCGGCGGCTCTGGCATTGTGTGCGCGCCGCTTAAAAGCCACTTACTGTTCGCTCGCTTGTTGACAAATGCCAACGCTGAACTCCAGAGGAGGACATCTAATCTCTCACCTCTCGTTCGCAGGTTTCTAGTAACACATCCAGTACCACTTCCTGCATGCCGCACATTCCAAACGCCTCGTAAGCCTCAGAAGTATTTACCTGGGACCATTTTCCTGGCTAAATATTACCGCGGTCGGTTATCTAAAGTGCACTTGGGGTGACAAATTCAAATGAGACGCCTTCACTTGTTTCAGTTAGACGCCCTCTCTGCGTGACGGGAATACTCCTTGTTGTCGAGATGACATCAAGGACGGCTCGTCCTTGCGTAGACTCCAGACCTACTCGGTGCATCCGTGTGCTTTTTTTTTTTGTCCTCCTCCTCGGTGGCGTGAGAGCATTTAGTGGGTTGTAAAGAGCTCATTCATCCCTTCCTATGGCGACTAAGCTCATTCTGTTAAAAAAACTGAAAAGAAGCCCTGAATGTGGCGGAGAGCGTTGGAGGGTTCAGAACCACACATCCTCCCCTTGGGCCTTCTTTCAGTTGAGACAGCTACATCTATTTCCAAAGCTTACGTAAGTCAAGCTATGGCCCCGGTGCCAAGTCGAAGCCGTGGGGGAGCCCAGTGTGAGAATAAAGCTTCAGAGGGGAGACGCTGAATATGTTTGACATTTGGCGAAATGCACGATGAAGGGCTCCACAGGGCATTAACCTTATCTCAGAGTCACATAATAACCTATTGACTGCTGCCTGTATCGTTCCTGTGGCTCAAAGTTCTATGGCCGCTGAATGGTTTTTATTTTGGGGGGGGCGCACTAATGGCGGTGAGCTGAGGGGTTCGAGCCACCAGTGTAAAGAGGGAGGATGGGATCAAAAAAGCGGCTTTTTTCATGTTTTTTTCCTAAAGCTGCAGCTTAAAGGGGTGTTAGAACGGGAACGCTCCAAAACGTCCCAAAATAAGAATCCGATTTACATCTGTGGGGACAAAGGAAAGACAAGCTTGTCTCACTTGTCTCCGGGCGCGTAACATTACACCTCTGTTCACGTGCAGCCTTACATTATGTGATCGTGTTGAACTCAGTTGGTTAAACTGCAATCGCTCCAGTAAAACTTTGGATCACATTGTCATTATTGATCGATTTTTATATGTTCATGTTTAATTAGTCTTAATTGCATGTAAACCCGAAGGTTGATTGAGACGGTGTACAGGAGCTCTGAGCTAAAAAAAGAAATAAATCCCATAATTGCTTCCTCGTGCCCACGGGCTGAGCTTTGCTGCAAGATGAGTCAGATTAAAGCTTCACGTGACGTTTAACAGTGCGTATGTCATTTCTAAGACAGAGGCGGAGCTTTGGTGACCAGGCCAAATGTCAAAGTTCAAACACGCTGCATTCAAAACAAACGTATTCATTTTGTTCCCAAAGAAAGTTGACGCATTCACCTGTTTGCTTGTTAAAAGTTTTTACCTTCAGATCTGATGTTTGAATGGATTAAAACGTCTGTAAAGAGCAGGAGAAGTGGCCCCGGAGGACGATGGCTTTATTTGCCGCGATCATAACAAACGAGACAGGAGTGAACCTCGATCCGGATCCATCCATCTAAATACTTTTCACTACTGCGCTGCTAATGACCAATAATGTGTTGACCCGTCATCTGCGAATCTCTTGAATCTTAATGTGCTGCTTTCTGTCCTCTGGAGACCGGCGGCACTGCAGCTGAGGCCCAGCAGGCCTGCCGCAGATCGCTGCGTGTGGCCATGTGAGGAAAATGTAAAACCACATCTACGCTGCGAAGAAGAAGCCCTGACTTCAAACGCTTATTATCCATTATTATCTTTAAACATCATGGACACTGCAGCCAAAGGACTGCACGACACACGTCTTCAACAAATGAGCCGGTCCTGGGCTGGACTAACGTCGGGTTGTTGCAGCACGTCCTGTCACTGCACAAAGTCAAACTAACAAGGTTCCCACCTATCGCCACCTTGACACCTATCCAGTGCCAGAAACAGGCAGGAGTGATTTGTGAATTTCTGACAACTTAGATCAGTAATGAGGAGGCTGGCTGGACTCTGTGTCCCTCCTGTGGCGAACGACCGCAGCTGAACTCACAACCAAACTTTACTCCTGTTCAACGAGTGAAGATGTCAGCGGTGCCGGTCCGGGCTGGACGCACGAGGTTTGCACTCACGACGTCTGCAGACACGCAGACAAACTAATTCGGCGTGGCTGCCCGGCACAGCTTCCGCTGGGAAAGCTGATCCACCTTCCTTGTCCAGAATGAAACAGAAGATGATACCGTGAGAGCTCCAACTTCCTCCTCTCCGGACAGACTGCAGCCTTTATTAGTTTCAGGAAAAATGACTGACTCGTGCTATGAGCCTCCAGACGCAACTTGAATTCATCAAACTGCTCGGCTGTCGCTGCTCCGGGTGTCAGTCTACTTTGATCAAATTGCTTTAAAGCACAATCTTTCTCAATTCCAGCAGCAGGCGGGTTTAGGATTATGCTGTGTGTGTGTGTGTGTGTGTGTGTGTGTGTGACACAGCAGAAACAAAGCTTTGGTATCGTGAGCTGACTATTAGAAAAGATGCCCATCGGCGTTGGAAAATCTCGGTCCTACTGTGTGATGCATTTTGATTTGCAACGCGATAGGAAGCCGACACAGGCTGCAAACAAGCGTCCCCGGCAATAATAAGGAAGGTGGATCATTGTGATGCGACATAAGATACGACTCAAAATCCTTTGGTTCCTATTGCAAGAACACGGCCAGTAAGTCGCCGCAGTCGTGTTAGTGCTGCACGTTTTAGCATCGGGAACAACAAAGGCTGCAGGAAAATACTGCTATCAATGTTTCACCCTGACGGTATTTTTGGTAACTAATAATAAAAAGTCAACACATATAAAAGGCAAAATGACTTTAAGCTTTTGGAGATTCGTGTTACGGCTCTCACTTTATTTTTATCAAAAGCTGGATCCGCTTGTGTGCTCACCCTCCTTTTTTACCTGGAAAATACTTTAGATTCATTACATAGCACTTTTAAAGGAGAGATGATCTTCCAACATTTTGTGGATATTTAAACCTTTAGCCGTCTCCTGGTTTGTCTTTATCACCTCCCTTTGCTGCGAGTTATTTTTATTCTTCTCTGTGTATCCAATGCTTCCTCCCCTCTCTGTTCATCTGGGCTGAAGACACATTAGGAAGGAGCCGCTCATCCGAGAATCGTACATCGATGATTCATCTCAACCTATTTTGCTGTACATCATGGCCCCGAGCATAAAAACTAAATTCTTCAAAACATCAGAAGTGATATAAGAAGATGTGGAGGGCTATGAATAATCCCTTTTACACAGCTCCGTTTGTCATGTTCCTGGACATTTTTCCTCATCTAATCGTTTGACTCGTGTCTGCTTCACCGTTGACTGCTTGCGTGCTCAATATCTAGGACATGTCACTATTTTGTGACACTCCTGAAGAAATTGGTTCTCCCTTCGCAAAATCAGATGTGCTCCTGAACCAGAAATCCAAACTGGCAGGATGTGACCTAATGCGAGGAGGTCGGGATGGACGGTCGGTCGACCAAACCAACACAGTCCGCGTCTCGTTTTATATCAATTTCCACAGCTGTTATTTTAATCGCTGTTGTTCCTGAACCTAAACCATCATCAAAAGCCTTTAGTTTATGCCCCAACCCAACGACACTGAGGCACATGCCATCAGATGAAAATCACATACTGAGCCTGCTGGCGTGTGAGGCTATTATGCTAAAAACCAGGACAAATGGCAGAACAACTTTGGAAATGGGTGAGTCACGACTATGTGGCAAGGAAAGCCAGATTTTTCTGAAAGGTCTGACGTGGCACTAAATGGTAAGTTAATGCCAACAGGAGCAGCAAAACCCGACCCACTCTGCTCGGCCCAGCTCCACCCCTGCTGTGTTCTGCTCACGGAGTCATTAGTAGGAAGATCGAACTCGGAGATCGAGTGCTCCAAAACGCCCCATAAACACAAACAGATGAGATTCTCTGATTGGTTAAAGGGGTGAGGCTCGGCCGGAAGCGCCACTTTCAGTATCAAATGTATCTGCACCACTGTTGGTGCCTTTCAGTGAGTTCCAGTTACAGGAGCTTTGACAGATCCTCTTCACATTAGGATGAGATTTGCAGTGACATAGTGAAGCTTTGAACCTTTACAGACAAAGTTTATTTCCCTCTTATTTAAGTGTTCACCCTTAAATGTATGGAAGTATTTTACGGAAGAGCTGTTTCCTCCTCTTACTTACTCAGAAATGTGGAGTTGTTTGCTTTGCGAAGAGTCCTCATTGCAGACCCCCATTGCAGACCCCCATTGCAGACCCCCCCGGCGTTGTGTTGTAAGACTCATCATAAGTGCACACGTGATATGAACCATATCACACAGCTCCAACATGTGTGTGAAAAGACCGATTGTGACTTGTGGCTTCACGCCAGGCAAGACCTTCACACATTTAACGAGGCAACAGGATGAGGGACGTATGGAAGAGCTGGTTTTTCTCTCCTCAGAATCATGGAGTCACACCTTCCACGAACCTAATTCTCAGCAAGACAACCTGCAGCAACCGTGTCCTGAATTAGTCTTTCTGAATCATCACGTTTTATGATGCAAACATTTAGATGTGTACGTAAACTTCATGAGAAATAAGTAAAAGTTTTACCTGATTTCACTTTATGAGAAAACCAAACACGTTTGTTTCCCCGCGTCCTGATCGTAAATCTCAACTTTGGCTTTCGTTGCTTTTAGGGGTGGAAATGTGAGAATTGACTAACAATGACTCCGCCAGACTTCACCCTCTGTCTGCATTAGATTGAACGTTTCATTTTTGTCTTCAGCAAACAGCAGTTTTTTAAAGCGGAACTGATTGTAACACAAATGCAAATACAGTACGAAGCTGTTTCTTATTTCTTTCTTTCATTTCTAATTAGTTTTCATCAATTGTCCACATGGGGGCAGCAAAACTTAGCACTGACATATGACCAGCTCAAGTAGTTTCTGTATTTTCAGTGTTTGTAACAGGATTTATGCGAGTCATGGGCCAGAAAACACAATTTAAGTTATGAAAAGAGCCAGTTCAAGACTTAACGTAACTGCAAAGTCACGCGCAGTCACTCAATCCAGTTTTAGCATCAGATTATCGCACCTTTAACCGAGTAGCGTGACGAGATACTTCAAAGATCATCAACGTTCCTGGAGAAACTTTAAAGCCGTTTCCAAATCAGGGGAGCTCAGACTACATGTCCAGCTGTGGGCGACGTGGACGGGTTACCGACCCGGCTCAGAGTTCAGCTAAAAGACACAAAACGAAAGACGTAAAATGACTTTGTCTTTTTAGGCCTGATAAGCATCAAATGATTACAAACATGAAAGTATCGAACCTACGTGCAGAACACAAACGAAATAATACAAAATTATCTCACACTCATGGATGGAACGAGATGATCATCCTGATCTGCTTAATAAACTCTTTGGTTTTCAGTGACGGCTGAGAACACCGTCGAACACACTGATCCAAAGTCCACCATGGGGGTCCGGGAGCCCTGTGTGACTTAGGAGGCAGACAGTGTGTTTTAAAGGATCAGCACGTGGTTTTTTCTGTACAGCCTCCTCGTGGTGGCTCACCAGCGAACACTCACTGCCACGGCGTCGTGTCTCCGAGCGTTAGGTGTGAAGTGCCTTCATCTTTTTCATCTTTCCTCTAATGCTCTGGATCTGCAGACTAAGTGCCCCATCATGGCGTCAGCGCTCTGCCATCTTCCATCTTCCCTGATGAAAAAAGGTGACAGAGTGCAACGCTCAGTCCCACCCGGTGCGCCCCCACCCCCACCCCCACCCCCACCCGAACCCCATTGTCTCAAAGTGGTTTTAGAGCCACTTGAGTCGTGCTTTCAGACAAATGTGACTCTGACAGCAGACGGGGGACAGGAGCTGTGCTGTGTCCGTCCTCAAACTCATGGACGCACGTCACACTGTAGTTACAGGCCCGGGAGACCACGATATTATATTTGTCGTGCTCACGTTGGAAAAACTGGGGAAAAAAAGACAGCAGTGGTATTTTGACGTTGTGACCTCTGACTAACACCGAGTTTTCTGGCTTTATAGAAAGTAATAGCAGCTTTCTGAGGATATTTTCTGCTGCTGTACTCTTACCGCTCCTAAAATTTCTCTTACACTGAGTTTTTTGGAAACCTGGGAACCATCTATAGCGTATTAAACAAAGGAACGATATACCCAAAAATGTATGGACATCACTGTCATCATTTTTTGGCTTGTGGTTGTTTTTCATAAATTATTATTTTCCATTGTTTCTCCCTCTGGGAAAAGTTTCAGCAACAACCAAAGTACGTGCATAAACAAAATATTACATCCATATGTGAATGTCGAACGTCTTTGTGCCAAGCCACTGGTATTAATCTCAAATCAAGTGCAATTAAAACATATTTCCCAAATCACAAATTTGCCACAGCAAACATGGAATCCGTCGTCTTTTTAACCCTGAATCACACAAGGAAAAAGTCCCATGAAAAAAACATCAGCTCCTTCATCCAGGGGAGACCGATGCATCAGACGTCACGTTTACAGATCCTGACTTCAGGGATTTGCTCCCATCCAGACACAAGGACCAGAGCGAGTTGAGTGTGATGCAGGACTGTGGCCTGTGGGGTTCCGTTCACTCCAGAGGTTTCGGGTCGGGGTAAGACCAAGGTTCTGGACACGGCCGCTGAGTTCTCCGTAGCATCATGTGGCGTAGCAGTTAAGTCCTTTAGCACAGGCAGGGGTGTCCACATACATTCGGCCAGATGTTGTGTTTGAAGGAAGTTGGAAGGGCTGTGACCTGATGGCTGAAGGAAATGCTGCTAATCCTGTGCTGCCATCGAGTGGACGCATGCAGAAACAACAGACTGGATTTATTTTAGTCGACTGCATTTCTGTCCATCTCATGACATTTGATGTGCACACGAAGTATTCACCTTCAAGTTAATTATTTATTTGAAATGATATTATAGACCTGGACCTCCGCTCTGCTGATTACTTACTGATCAAATAAATTTCAACCAAACTGGTTCTTTTCTTCCTCGTGAAGTCTGACAGACTGACTGAGGGCAGGACCAAACCTCCTACTTTACATCAGGTGAAAAACATCTTCCGACAAACTCAGTCAGTCTTTGTGTGCTGGTGGTTGGATTCTCGGGGACTTTTCCAGCCACGTGTCCTCAGACAAGACGCTGAAGCCAAATATTAGTGCGATCATCTATGATTTACCCATGGGGATCAATACACTGATTAAAAAGAAAAAAACATGTCAGATCAGTTTTAAGAGTCATCTCTTACCACAGGACTGAGGAGTTCCCACACGCATTATTTTGGAGCTCCACCCTGCTGGGCTTCGAGCCCGGCTGCAGGCTGATGACGCAGACACGTCCACATCAGGCCATTTATCACCTCCGAGCAGCTCGAGACCTTCAAACCTTTAAACCCTGCCAACAGCAGGAAGCGTCCACGGGCCGGCGGGAGCCAGTGTAACAGCTCTCACCTGGAAAAGTGGGACACTCGGTGAAGACATTAATCAAGTTATAAATTCTGGAGAAAGAAGGTGTCCACTGGACAAATGGGTGAGGAGCAGAGGCCTTTGTCCACACTGTCCCTAATTAAAGGCACAATGCCAAAAAAATGTCAATGTTTTAGTTTCAAGCTGGAAATGAAGGACATGAAGTGGAAGTTCTCAGGCCCTCTGAAAATATGTTGGTGTCCATTATTGAATATGTCAAAACTTGGGGGAAGTTATTTATGGATTCCTTTAAAATATCTCTCTACTTCCAGCTGAAAAACGCCTCCAGATGACATCACGTGGAGGAACCTCATTTTCCAGAGCTCCTCCAGATGACATCATCTGAACTCCTAATGATGAAAAACTCCTCCGGGTGATGTCATCTAGAGGTGTTTTTCAGCTAGAATAGTTTAAAAGCAATAAAGTACAAACTGAACTGAAGCCACAGAAAGCAAGATGAAAATTTGTGAAGTCGCCTTTCAAGGTTTGAAACGTGGATAGTTTTAAAAACCGAGGAACAATAACATAACGTCAAAGCCCCCCCCTCCACACTCACTCCATCTTTGAGTTGCAGATGATCTATTGAATGTTGAAGTTAGGAGGTGAGTTCATCCTGTACTTCAACCACAGGACGCTGATTTACTGTAAGTCTCCAAGTTGCTCGCGAACAATAAATTCAAGCAAATGTGTCATGTTCAACACGTCGTAAAACGTATTTTTATTCAACAAATCTGAGTTCTTCTGAATTAGCAAACTGTTTATGCACAGAGACAAAAACGACTTATTCATTTCATCCCCAGGGTCACACGGCCAATGAGAGCACTTCAACGCTAAGATCTCCTTTTCTGCTGAGATGTTAGTGGAGCTGAATCTTCCAGGTAACAGGAACCAAAGACTCGTCTCGTGTGTTTTATGGTCCATCCACGTGCAAACCAGTGTGTATGTTTAACTGTCGCCTGTGTGTGTGTGTGTGTGTGTGTGTGTGTATTTGCTCTAAACATGTACGTACAGTTTTAATATGCTAAATGTGGGTCCTGGTCTGTGCACCTTCTCAGGAAAACAGACTAAAGTGTAACTTAAATAAATTTAAATTTATTCCAGTGGTGACGACGTGGAAATGACTGGTAGTAAAATAATGGCTGGGTATCAACAAACGTAGCGTTGAACCAACGGCTTCACCTCTAAACTACTGCGGCTCCCGCTGATTGTTGAAGGTGGACACTGACCCATAGTGGCTGCCAGAGTCGTGCAAATCTAGGCTGGAGTTTCACAACACTTTCATAATGTTCAAATCGGTTTCCCTGCAGCTGCAGTAAATGAGGCGTCAGGTCACTTATTGATGAGGTTGCACAGCATCTCAATGCCCAGAGCTGCCTGCAGCACACGGGAGCAAGACGGAGGCGAGGACAGAGCATCAGGACAGAGGCTCAGATGAACTGCTCCGTCAAAGAGCACGGACACAGCAGTCCTGTTCCGAGGGTCCGGAGCAGGCGCTGGTCACAAATCCACTTCAACTGCAATGGAAGGAAGAGGCGGCCGAGGAAAACAGCAACAGACACTGAAGCGTGCGATGGGGACAGGCCCTAAAAATGTGGCGTCAAGACAAATGGGTAAAAATGGGATGAGGGAGTAAAAGTCATCAGACCACAGAGTGGGAAGAAAACTCTAAAAAACACCAAGGACACAGCTGATGCTGACGAATGTCTTCCTGTACGCGGTCGACCGGTGAGTGGCAGCCTCCAGTGGTGTCAGTCAAACCTTGAGTTCTGCGGGGAGATGACATCAGCGATTAGCTAAGAGTCGGTGAGACTGTCCATTGGTTACGGTGGAGTGGACTACGTTTCCCAAGGGCCCCGGGCTGCAGCTTTCCCACAGTCAAACCGCTGACCCTTGACCTGCGTGTGCAGGAACACAATAAATGATACAATCTATAGGCAAAATCACATATGCACATGCAGACGTCTCTGGTAACTGGACACCTGCTCTGACTGACGGGCAGCAGCACAGAGTCCAGAACCAGTCCCAGCTCTTTCCTAATTGGATTTGCGAGGCATCCTGCCCCAGGCCTCTAATAGCCTCTTGCAAGCCGCCTCGGACTTGTTGTGAACCACTTCCTCCCCGCGCTGAGAATAAGGGACCTGCTGAAAGGCATTTTTGGCTCCGCACCCTGATTCCTTAAAAGCTATTAGGCACTTGTAGATTCTGACGGGCTTCGACAACAACGTCAGAAAAACTGGCCACGAGGTAAAAGAGAAACCAGAGCAGAGCACAGACAAACCAGCCGACGGTGGGTTTGGATTATAGTTTTGGACTGTCACAGTCACTGCAGCACTCGAGCCACGAAATAAGGAGTCGCATAAAAAATAGCTTATTTTGGGATAAGATTTAAATGCAAAACAGTTCAGTTCCTGAATGGGGTAAATCAGAAACTTATGTAATCTTTTTTATCCTAATATGAATATGAAAACGTGCTTTAACGTGAAGATATCTCCCGTCTGCGTCAGCATTACAGATATGTACATATATATATATATATACATGCATATCGGTGTGTGTGTGTGTGTGTCTCACAAACTTGGCTGCTATTAACAGCAAATACAAATAAAACAAACGTAATGTGAAAATTTGCCTCAATAATTAAAACATCTTATCAATGTGTGATAAAACCTAGTGTGTACTTTAAGAACTCTTGGAGTCATTCATGGATCATTAACAGCTAAATAATTATATTTCCGTGTGTCCTGCTGATTGATTTAACACACTGATTTTCAGTTTCAGTCTGCTTGTCCAGCCACTAGGGGGCTTGAAAGTGGTGCATCATTTTTTTTTTTTTATCTAAACTGGGATTACATATTTTCCTGCTGGTTTCCACAGGTAAAAACTGAACATTGTTCCCAAGACCGATGTGCACGGAGGTCAGAAAAAGGGAATTTTTCCTCATTTGAATTATGAAAGAAGTGATGATGCTGCTGACTGGACAAAGATTCATAGTTTCCATTGTACTATGCTGCCAACAGAGGCAGGTCCAAACTGAATCTGTCGTTGAAACTGTCGAGTGTCAACTGCGTTTTTTACACAGCCGATAACATGTGAAATGTTGAATGTGAGACATTTAAAACATATTTGCCTATTTTGAATTTGATGCCAACAACACGAGTTAAAACTGCCGATCTGGGGCATGTTTGCGTCATCTTTTCTTTTAGGTGAAGTCTGCAAATGTTTGGGGCTGACAACTGTGAAAACGGACGGTCTCCAAACCTCTTTGACACAGAGAACCCGTCTTTATGAAAAGACTGTTAATTTTGGACTCGTCAAGACTCGTGATACACTTGGGCTCAGCCTCAGTCGGTCTTGGTCTCAGAGAAAGAAGTTCAGTTCTGGATCTTGTTTATATGGGTTTTTTCCATTTGCATTCTTTGCTTTTGTCTTTTTTTCTGGATTTTCCTAAACAACATATTGTAATGTGCTGAACCTCGCTCCATCCAGCTCAGACACTGACCTGTTCCCAATTACTGTACCTCCTCACCTGTTAGATGTTCCAACAGCAGAAGCATTACACAACCAGAAACAGTCACATTTCATATCTTTTGTACTACTTACGCAGTGTCCCAGTTTGTCTGTGCGTGGCGTTCGTTAAATCCATAAAGTTTGCCACAGTCTGACAGGAAACTTTTATTTTAAATGACCTTTAAAGGAACCTTGAGTAGTACACAAAGCCAGGGAGGGAGAGAAAAAAAAAGGAAGATGGACTGATGGTGAGCTGGTCTATCCGTTCCAGAGCAGCAGAAGAAGTAGAACATCAGTGTTGAGTGATTAAAATAACAACAGTGGGCAGACAGCAAGTGTGGACCACTGCAGTGGAACATACGTGACCATCCACTCCATTTTTCAGCCGCCTGCCACTGCAACGTTTGATCTGCCTCCATTTTTTCATGTCAACAGCTGTGTGTGTGTGTGTGTGTGTGTGTGTGTGTGTGTGTGTGACACACACAAAGAGGTCTGTCCTCCCCCACGTGAGGTAGTGCGGGAAGTAGAGAGGCAGGGGAGGGAAGCTCTTATATTAATGGCTGCGGTTAACCTGGAGGGGTCAAACTCATTGGAGCTGTTGATGGATCTGGTCTGCAGGAGCTCTCTTTCTCACTCTCTCTCTCTCTCACACACACACACACACACACACACACACACACACACACACACACACACACACACACACACACACACACACACACACACACACACACACACACACACACACACACACAGAGACCATATGTGTGCAGGCCTGATTCCGTGACCATCAGTCTCTGGCTGCCCAGTCACAGAGTGATGATCATCACTGTACACAGAGATAAAAATGATGTGGAGGGCGGCAGAAAAAAAGAGCAAACTGGGGCTTTAGTTACATGCGTGTTTATCAAAGAAAGGGGAGGAAGACGTCATTTTTCTGGATGAGGTAAAGCTTTGTTGATGGAGCCTTATGACAACAACAGAGGAAGGATCTATGCAAACAAAAAGCTCCGGCGAAAAGTGAGAAGTTCAGAATTTTAGTTTCCGACCAACCAGCTGTACGATGAAGGTGCACAGAGCCAACGTGCCAAATGACTTTGTTCCGTTAGGAAAAGATCCGAGTCGTGCTAAAAGACAGAGCACTAACTTTGGTCTCTGGTGTCAAAATACGACCGTTTGTTCACCCAGATGTTCAACCCCACGCGAGCCTCCGCGGTACCACATCACACTTGGGTCTAGCTTCTCAGAAACAACAGTCCCGGATTTACTTGTTGGGAAGGCACAAGCCTTTTAGTGTTTGAACGGACCAATGAAAGGTGTCCATAAATACTGGGATTCCATCTATGCACCCATTGATACGCTGCTGTCAGAGCTACAGAGCTTCCAATGTGAACATTTGTTTACGACGCGCGACGACTGTTCAAAGTACGACGAAGCAGCAAAACGTGGCACAGGAGGGTTTGACCTTCCCTCATTGGTTGGAAATCAGAGAAGCTCAAAAACCTTTAAAAGGAAACGATGTCCACGATGCTGCGAGTCACGTGCTTTAACAACACCTCTCGACGTTAAGATAATATGGACACACATGAAAAAATAGAGATAAAAACAGCAATTTACTGTGATGTAGCTTTAAGTACATTTGGGTCACTTCATGTATCCGGGTGAGAAATGACAGATTTTAGAACCTGTTAATCTCTAACAACTGGAAGAGAACAGATAAAATTCTAACTAGTTGATTTTGAGTCAGAAATATTGAAATGTGCAACGCAGGTGCAAAATTCAGATATAACTTTACCAGCAAATAATAATTAAAAAAATCATGATGCAGCGAACACACAATTTGTCTTAGTTTAATGACCAGAGCAAAACCAAGAAACACTTCAGTCAACATCCGAGTGTTTCCATTCAACGCCTTGACATCAGCCTCCTGTTATGATGCATGCAGGTATTGTACTTGGATTCTACAGGTTTTCAATGGCATCAAGCAGGAAGCACGTCGCAGGAACCAGCTTGTGTCCGAACCAAACGCATCTGACACAAGTTACAGTCCTAATGGAATCAAGCCCGCCGTTCCTATCGAGAGGGCTTCCCCGAGACGCCTTCCACCGCCGACTGCGATCACAGGGCGAAACAAAAGGATGATGTCACTCATGAAACATGGGGGAAAGAAGACATGCTCCCAATTACATGACAGTATGAGAGATTAAAGCGCAAGCACTGGATGTTTTAGGAGAAACGCTGGGACGGAGCCACACGGACGGAGCTGCAGTTGATGAACGACCAGATTAGCTGCGTTTAATGAGCTGACATCCAGACGGGAAAGGCTGAGCTTCGAGTTTCGATGCTCTATGGTTATGTCCTTTATTTCACTGTTGTCAACAAATCCCATGACAGTCCAGCAATGACCTGATCCTACAAAGAGGTAAGTATCCACAGTCTGATACGGGAATATCTTACTCATCTGTTCTAGACATTTTCGTATTTTAAAATATCTGCACTTCTAGCTGAAATATGCCTCCAGATGACATCACTTGGAGGAACCTTCAGTTGCTCACACTATAAAGCTCCTCCAGATGACATCATCTGAACTCCAAATGATGAAAAATTCCACCAGGAGCAGAGAAATAATTTAATAAAGGGAGTTCAGAGGAACGTTTAAAAGCATTAATTAATTTAATTGGGTTTTTTTGGGGGAGGGGGTATTTTCCAGCTGCAGAAGGGAGTATTATCAACTCAGTGTTGGTTTTACGCTTTTGATGGGATTTGCTTACAATCGGAGATAATCACCAGCCTCGACCTGGATTTATTAACTTTTTCTAAAAGTTCAGCCATTCTAGAGTCAAGTGACGTTCATTTATTATGCTTCTTATTTCACACGATAAATTCACAACACAACCATAATATGACAACCTGCCTCCTCTGCTTTACTTCGGAGCACGCAGACCCGTTAATGCGTCGAGTCCGTCTGTCCCCGCGCTGCCGAGCTTCAGTCCTGACCTGGAACGAGGGACAACGTTGGAAGCCGCAGGCAAAGAAAGCTTATTCACAGTGCGCTAGTGACGCGGCACCAGTCGCTCAGGATCCACATGCTTTAAATCCCGCTAGGCCCATCAGTTCTTTCTGACCCTCTGTCCCACCTGAGGACTGCCCGACCCCCAATAACAACTGACAACAATGAAAGCACAGTCAGCTCCACAGCGACCACCGGGAAGCACCAGAAAGGAAACTTGTTTATGGTGGTTCGAGCAGCGCACTGGACATTATCCTCAATGTCTGAATCATATAAATGTATTGCTTTATTGAAGCTTTATGTACAGCTAGAGCACCTCTGATTAAAAGAACAAAGACTCTGGCCGCCTGATTGTCTCAGCATTTTCCTCTATACACCTTCTTCTTCAGCCCAGAAACACAGCTGATTGTCACAAACCGTGATGGTGGTGTCTGTGTTCCTAACCGGAGCCTCTTTGCTTGCAGCTTTTCAGGAAACACAGAGCTATCGGACACTTCGGGCAATCCCCCACTTTCTACAAAGTCTTCCTCCAGACCTTACAGACAGGTACGGGGGCCCTTCTCACATGGCCCAGGAGATGTTGGCTGTGTGCTCCTTGGCCTTCATGCGCAGCACAGCGATGCTGGACGAGCGCCTCTCAAACTCGGGCTTGGTCTCGAAGGCGTGGTGTCCGTTGGCGGCCGGTGTGAGCAGGGAGTCCGCGCTGAAGAAGTTGTTGAGGGAGACGTGACCCAGCTGGTTCTGCTGATTAGGGAAGGCCACGTAGCCGTGATCGGTGGCGCCGCCGGCTGAGCGAGGGGAGTGCGAGTAGGACGTGACGCAGGGCGGGGAGCCTCGGGGCAGCATGCACGAGGAGACCACGGAGCCGCCGGGAGCAGGGCTGGGCCACAGGTTGTTGGGGATCTGTCGGGCGAAGTGACGCGTTTAGACACAATGTCAGTGTAGCTGCAGAAAATTCTGCTGTACTTCAATGTTCATGTTCTGAGCTAATGAGATTAACAAAAACAAAAACATACACATAAACATATAACACAATGTATGGCTGTAAAATTTAGCTTAAACCTTAGATTGAGTCACTGAATAGGGACGGTGGATATTAATAAACAGCCAGATAGTAGCAAAAACTGCTAGTTTGCATTTGCAGTCTCTGGGCATAGCTGCATAGGCACATTTAAGTGTGATGCATGAAATAAAATCCAACATTTAAGACGTGAATCTCCAAAGAAATGATAGACGGTAATAATGTTCTAGTTGTAAGGCGCATGCAACACAGCGCATATGTGAAATGTTTCAATAAGTGGCTAAAAGGCAAATTTCTACATTTAGTCATTTGACAGATGCTTTTATCCAGAGCCACTTAATAGTGAGGAACAAGGCAGCAAACATCTAAAGCAAAGTGCTGCGAGAAGACGAAGTGTTTCCGTTTCATGAGATGTGCTAGAAGGAGCAGAAAGGAAGTTTGTTATTAAAGATCGAAGTGCACAGGAAGGTGGAAGAGCTCTGTTTTCAGCAGTTCTTTGAATATTGGGGGGAGCTCGCGTCTTCCGTGTGGTGCTGGGACAACCAGACGTTGTTTGTTAGAAATCCCTAATACACACGGTCAAAACTGTGTGGGACTCCTCACGAAATGTCTTTCATTTCATGTGGCATGTAGTTCAGATTTACATGGACACACTGTGGAGGTTTGTCTAAAACCCAATTGTTCATTGTTAGTTCCTCTGCACTGGGCCTGACATCTAGGCAGAGAAACCGTCTACTTGTAACTTTTACTAAAAGTAGGACAATGTCTCTTTTTGGTGCGTTTGACAGAATAACCATCAGTGACGTCACTGTCTAAAATGATCTGAATCATACCGGGTTGGCATTTTATTAGACAGACACAAACCAGAGCGGACAGACAGGAGACGGGGCCCATCTGGTCAGCACACAGGGACGGGTTTGTAAAAGTCCACAAAGCCACCGAACAGCAGCAGCTCTGCTGACACACTCAGAACCACTTGATTCACCGTGAGACTATTTGGTCTCATTTGCCAAGATTTCAATCGCAGGGAGAAAACACGGCAGGGCGAGTGAGCAGCATGTGAATGGCATGAAAATGCATTTGTTCCTCGTTTGCGCTGCGTTTGATCAAAGTGACACGACTGAAATGGGCCACTGCAACATGGATTTCCACACATGTTCCGATGGGCTGTTTGTTTTTTTCACGAAAATTCAAACTAATCCATGTTTTGATAGTTTAAATGTTGCACAAAGGGAATAAATATTGCGGCAGATTTGTCAGAAGGTCCAGAAAACTGCACCTTAGAGTTTAAAGTCCCGTTTTAGGAACGTCACGAGAAAAGCGGGTTCGGTAAAGAGTGTGCGCGTGAAAACGTGCGCGGAGCCTCCTGACCACGTGTGCCATCGACTCCAATCTGCGTCCGTACGCAGCAACTACCGCGGCCAAAACCTCAAGTCGACCACAGAAAGTCTTTAAAGGCCGCAGGAATGCGATCCACGTCCACTGCGTTTAGGGAGACGAAGCCCCGCTGGCAGCGCGGTTCGATCCGTTTAACGACGGTAATGCGGATCAGCTGGGAGAGGGGGCACGGCCGGTATCCAGGGGTCTCTATGGGAAACATGTGTGAGGGGAAAGGATTTCGGACCTGGTCCTGGGCCAGGGCATAGCAGAGCTGTGGCTGCAGTCACAGCAGTTCTACCTTTTTACCTCAGAACCTGAGACTCTTTGCAAAGGCTGAAAACGTCCGTGACAAAAACCCGCCGCTGCTCAGCAACACCCGGAGTTCTAATCTCGCGGTCTGATGGGGGGACGCCCACCCGACCCGGGGGACAAGCTGACACTGTCCGTCTCCTCTCACCTCATCTCGCACCTGACCTTTGTCCAAAGTGCAAGATAAATGTGGAGCGAACATGAAACGTGATACAGAACCATCCATCCCGCGGAGTCTCCAATCAGTGCTCGGCCTCTTATCTGGAGACGCGTTTCATAATAAGTGACTAATTGCGCACGAATGGCAGGCAACTGATTTATGTCGTTTGTAATGAGCTACATGAATTATTTCATGACAAAGGAATCGTGAAATATGCACCACAGACATCCACTGTTTTGTTAAATGATCCTCGGCTGAAACTTGATAAAGGTGGAACACGACTTGCCTGCGTGTAGCTGTCAGTCCTGGGCAACACGGATAAATCATAAGTGGCCGCAAAGTGAGTTTTCGCTTGCTGGATTTGTCCGTATCGCTCCCTCTTCCTCCACTTTGCTCTTCTGTTCTGGAACCAGACCTGGTCGGCGAAAAGAGAGCACACAAAAAAAAATGTGTGTGTTTAAACACAGAACCTCAAAAAATGTCTATTTGAATTGTGGAAAATAATGTTAAAAACAGGCCTGAAATAATACATTAATTTTAATTAAAAACATGAAATAATTGGATTTAATTACTGGACATATTTAGTTTGTGTGTAAAACTGACGCTCCGCGCCCTGCGTTATTTCACCCCGTCCTTTCCCTAAAGGTGAATTAAAAATTTAATCTTAATAATTACCTGCACTCTGGCCTCGGTTAACTCCGTCCTCATGGCCAGCTGCTCCCTCACGTAAACATCTGGATAGTGCGTTTTCTGAAACACTTTCTCCAGCTCCTCCAGCTGCGCGCTGGTGAACGTCGTCCGGTGTCTCCGCTTCTTGCTGCTGGACACGTTGCTGTCGCACTTGTCCCCCACGTCGTCCAAGTCCGTCTTCTCCGGGCCCGTGGACACCGGCGACGCCCGCAGAGTGCAGCAGCCGTCCATGGACCTGCCGAGCTCCGGGTGTAACGCGTCGTCCTCTGCTTTTTGGACGCCGTAACCGTCTAACACGGACAGGGATCAATCACAAAGACGGTGAATAATAATCTCTAAAGGTGATTATTTGAAAAAATATATAGATCAACTTTAATCACATTTGTGTTTCGCATAAACAATGCTTAAAATATTAACACGTGGACTTATTTTGAAAAGTTAAAAATTGGCAAAGGCAAGAACTAATGGAAACACATTTTTCTGACAAATGAAAGAGTGGTTTGTACGCACCGTTGTGCTCCCGGTGCTCGCCGCCTTGGAGCCCGAAGGCCTGCACACACTTGGCGGAGGACTTGGGGAAGTACTGCGCGCCGTCCAGGCTCTCCATGACCTGCTCCATGTAGTAATCGCTGGCCTTCATCGCTTGGCTTTTCAGCGCAAACTTGTCCTCCATATACTCCATCATCATCTTCAGCGAAATCTGCTCCCTCTAATCAAATGTCACCATTAAAACACACACACGCACGCACACACACACACACACACTAATCGCGCAGTGATGCCTTGTAAAGCAATAATTCGCCAATGGAGCTAATTTGCTCCGTCTTGGAGGCACAACGTCTTTATAGCCCCGACGAGAATGGGATCCGTAAAGACCCCCCCCCTCCTCCTCCTCCTCCTCCTCCTCTGAATATGGAGCAGCACCCAACTCCTCCCACGCCCTGAATCCAAACCAAGCAGCAGTTTAAAGAGAGTCTGAGAGAAAACAATGAAAAGCGACTGTAATTTACAACACAGACTTTCAAAATGAGGCAATTATTTATCCACGGCAACAAACCGTGACTCCAAATGGGATTTAACCGGAGTCTGTGGATGCTCGTGTTCATTTATTTCCAGCGTGAGTGAATGCAAAACTACCACTGCACATTTTACTTTAGAAGAAAATACATTTTATTTATATACGTTTTTATTTTATAATATTTTGAGGACTGTCTGACTTTGGACTTAGGCAAATTGAATATTAATAGGCCTCACTATACCGTGGTCCCTACTTATTATATTTCAATCCTGTGGATGCTTTTACATTTGTTTTACATGTACACATCTGGTCCATCATTTATTTATTTTTTTATTGGTTCAAAAAATACAAAAAATTTCTTTTTGTTTTGATCAATTCAATTAAACCACGGGCCGCTAAAATGGCTCCTAATAATTTTTTTATTCATTTAAACATTTAATTTGATTTAGTTCAATTTAATTAAGACATTAAAATCGCAGTAAAAAAATAAATTTATACTCCTGGTATTTACACAAAAAAACCTACAACTTTGCTCAGTGGTCGATGAAATCTATTTTTCGGCGATGCCCGCTGCGTCACGACCTGTTTCGGTTACATCCAATTAGTGTCGATTTTGACCAATTTATTGTTATTCTAATGTCAACGACACTTTGTCAAGTTCTGCCACAAGTTGCAGTTTAGTCGGCGAAATGTGCGTCGTGTTTGAAAAATCCGCCACGTTTGTTCAGGTGAAGAACGTGAAGAACAGACCGCTGCTTTGAGTTTAAAAAGCCTGGATTTTTTTAAAGGTTTTTAGATATTTATCCTTGTGTGAAAATACAGCCCAAGTATGAATAAGACAAAATTAGGATTAAAATCAGAGTTTTAAAAATGTTCTCTAAATAAATGATGTTTTTTTAAATTAAAGACCAAACATATTTTTATTGCAGGAATGTTGAGTTTCATGAAAGCAAGATGCACAGGAGTTAACAGGGGGTTCTCTAAAAGGACAGGAAGTGCAGATCCTCTATTTCTCCTTATTGGAGGAATTATGTTACCACTAAGCAAAGCCCACCGACCACCTCCACGCCACCTGCCACGCACACCGCGCTTTGGTTCGCCCCAGGGTCAGTGGCAGTTACCTGGGGCCGCATGGTGCCGCAGGAGGAAAAATCCAAATAAATAAAGGTGCTCTAAAGTAGCGGGGGGGGGGTCTCACTGGGGGTCTGGGATGACCTCGCACACTGGCTCACGCTGGGGAGAAAATGTGAAGAGTTCACGGCGGTGGAATTCCTGCTACAGTGGGTCGGTCACGGTGAAGGGCCCGGTCGGATTAACGCTCCAACTGCTTCATCTAACGCATGTGAGCTGCCTTCACCTGCAAGACAAACACGCGGCTGCCGGTTTGGTAGAACATCAAGCGGTGCTCATCATGGGCAAGTGTGACTGAACTGAACTAATTATCCTTCAATTCAGCCTTAATGTGACTGAGCGTAGTCCAACAGAACAGAACCGGGGCCCGAGAGGCCAGAACGTGCCACTTCAGAAGGCAAAAACACATGACATCACGATGCCCAGAGCCAGAGCTCGGTCTAATTCAATCTACGGAAATGTCTTCAAGCTCGGGCTATGGCCACGAAACACACAAACAAGCCGAGGAGACTTTCCCCAAACGCACACGTCATTTTAGTCTGCAGAACATTTCACCGAATATCCAAAAGTCTTTGTTTGCCTTTTGTTTTTCCTGTCGACATGTAACGCAGGTCACCTGTGACTGGAACCAGATCGAACCAGCCACGACAACCTCACTGATGCTAAAATGCTAAGAAATGGACAACAGGAGGTTTTCCATTAAACCACTTAGACGGTTTATAAAATATACTTTATGATTATATGACTACTCGGATATTATTTTGATTTTAAATATAAAATAAATGCACAAAGGACATGAAGTGTAAACAGTTTGACTGATGCCTCAAGCAGCAAACAAAAAAAAATAAACCTGCTGGTTGGCATTTAATCGCCAATTAAGACAAAAATGGCGGAACCTTTTGCTCCAGCTGCATTTGGCTAAAATAAATCACTTATAAATTATTTTTTAATTGTTTCTATCAATTTTTTATTGTAACATCTTACTTTATTAGAAAACATAATTGAATTTAGGCTAATTATAAAATAACATAATAAACAAGATGATTTTATGTAAAATCTCCGACTAGAAAATACACATGAAATTAATTCAGGGAATAAATTAGGTTTGACTTATACTGAGGTCCACTGGTCCCACGTCCAGAAGAGTTTAATTATTTTTATTTATTTTTTGTCTTTTAATTTAGGCTCAGGAAGCTGCTTAATCGTGCCACAAGGCAGAAGTAAATAAAAAACCAAATCTTTCTTAGTGAAGTGTTTGCGAGATTTCCAAAGTTATTTTACATCGTCGCTTGTGTTTTTTCTCTGTTTAAAGTTTCCCCTCCAATCCTCTCATTAGCCTGTCTTCATTACTAAAGCTTCAAACCAGCTCAACCACATTTCACTTGGTGTGTCATGCTGCCCATAAACACATACATTATATGAGCAAAAAACGATTGTTAGAATATGCTTCAGTGTGGTGCAAACAGTAATTTTGCACTTTTGTAGTAAAGAGAAAGTCCTGCACACTTTTAGCCCATTGAAAATAATTTCTACTGTGCATTAAAGACAGTTTCATAAAAGAGCTGCGGGTTCTTAATTTTCAAGAAAAAGTCACAGACACTTTTAGTGAGATTTTGTAAATGTTTGCCGTCGATACGTTGTGCACTGATAAATTAAAACTAAGCGGAGGTTAGAAACTGTTCAGCGTGTACTAAGAAAGAGTCGGCCACATTTTTACAACATATACAAAGTGCAGCTCAAACAAAAGAAAAAAAATCACTTACAGTCCTTTCATGCGTTTGAAGACCGTCCTTGGACTGATTCGGTTACAAAACATCTCTCCCATCTGACAACATTTGCTGAGCTGAGGTCAAGCTGGCAGCACAGCTTGGGCTGAAAGGAACATTCTTTATCTTATCTCAATGTGCGGTGGAGGACTTATTTCACTAGGCAATGGATTTTGGATGTCTTAGGTTACATTTAATTTACCCATAATCCAAAAGTAAACAAATGTGAAAAAGATGGTGGAGGATGGTTTAACAATATAATTTGAGAATAGGCGGTTGCAGAGGAGAAGCCTAAAAGCCTGGGCGGCTCTGAACGTGCGTCGAAGACAACAACAAAATGTGAACATACAGCACTTCGCTGTGTCACGTGTCTGATAATGTGCAAAAAAAGTCATAACGAGAGCTTGACGACAGAGAGACACTCCATTGGTGTCCCCCAGGAATCTAAAGAATTAGTGTCCCCCACTCAAGGACGACAGCGATCTTGGGTTTCACAACAGCCCCCGAGTGGGCAGGACCACCACCTCCCTTGCATGTATACCACTCGGAGACAAAAATCCTAGTCAGCTCGCGTACAGTCAAAACACACCCTCCAGACAAGCATAAGTGAAAGATAGAAGCAAAATAAATACAAGAGACACGCATTTCCTGCCAGGGAGCCACTCTGCAGCTCCCACTATTTGTTTTGACATTCATTAAGTTATCATTTCCAGGCGGCGGAGCTGCGAGGAACCTCCAAGCCTGAGTTTCACCACCTCCGATAGGGCAGCGTGTGTGGACGGACGCTTTCGCTCCCTCCAAATTCAAATACACAGACGAGGCCATTAGAACCCACAGAACACAGCATTCTAACACCAATGTTTGTGGTAAGTTCACAAAAGCAGTAATTTCCAGCCCACGGCTGGTGAGCACCAGCTAAATATATCCACAAGATGAGGAAACATTTCCGGTCTTTATTAAACTTTACTTGGGAGAGCTGCACATTTCTTCCCATGCTCACACACTATATTTACTATTCTGTCTATCGAGAAAGTAACGGCGGTTTAGCATTGAAGGAAACCTGAATCCACAGGTACTACAGGTCCTGGTTCTTATTTCCTGCCATCATTTGCATATCAACCGTGTCATTTGCTGAAGGTTTTTGACTTTGCTCCATGTGTTTTAGTGCTGGTTGGCTGCGATTACATTCAGTGATACTTGAGGAGAATCAGCATATTGGAATTGCCGGAGGATATTTGGGCTGGTCCAGGTCCTATTGGTCTTAATTACTTTTAAGGAGAGGGAGCCCAAGTTTTAAAGAGAACAGCTGCAGGGGGATTCAGAGCAAGTGATAAAATAGCATTAAAAACAAAAGCAAAGAAAGTCTTCTTCACGGAAGAATGAAATATCTACTTCACATGGATAAAGTTAGTAATTTCATAGCTTAAGACGTCATAATTGTGCTATTCTGCAAGAAAACACATTAATACTATACTAATACTATACTAGAAGTTGTCGTGCGTGTAAGCTGTGCAGTGAACATGTATCTGAAATGGTGCCGCATCGTTTGTACGTGGATTTATTTATAATTACATTTGACCAATTACGATACGATTACAAATACCATAACTGTATCTGCCTTAAGTAGCGTCAGATCAGGGGCGGGGAGAAAAAAAAGGTGCTGGAGGTTGGAGACAGGTTCATTTCAAGCACTTAAGGTCAAAGGTCAAACAGCTGGGGTAAATTAAATCACTTCTGAAATCATATATTAAAAAAAGATGGCATCAAACAACCAAAATTTATTTCTTAATAGCAGAAGAAATTAGGATACACACTCACATCACAAAAAACTTATAGTAAATGTGTTATTGAAAATGAAATTGAACATTTGTCTTTTGCAAATCAAAGCTGATAGCTCTACTATGTGTTTATTATTGAGGTGGTGGAGTCGTACTGGATGTATTGTACTAAGTGTCGGTTCTAATGTTCGGCAATGCTATTTAAAATTAATGAGAAAGCAAACTAGCTTCCTTTTTTCCCCACTTTGCTATAGCCATAATTGGCTGCTTATGAGGTGGGATAACGTTTCTGATAGTGTTCAGCAACGTTGGGTACGTTCACTGAAACATCCATCACGAGCAGGTCATTGTTTCACTGCCACACAAATCTGCGAGCTAGCACCAAGACGTTAATATGTACGTTTAACGTTGGCGTACGGCAGGGTCACACGTGGAAAGAACCCGACTGGTCAGTCCTGCGCAGACCCAGGTGAAACCGTTTGAATTTTAGACTAGTTTATTTCTCCACCTACTAAGCGGCTAAGTACTCAGTCAAACTGCCATGTATGGAGACAGACATACAGTTACAGTTTCAAGCACTTCGTCCAAAATCCAAGCACGTTCCAGACCTCGAAAATCCAACATTGAAATTCAAGCACTTTCAAGGAATTCCAGCAGCCGTACGAACCCTGTTTACTTGTTCACTTTGTCCCTCTTCTTGCCCCCTCCCCAGCCGTAACTCTGCTGGACGGGGTTGTCTCGGAAGGAGATGCGCTCTTTTTTTGAAGGAGCAGACGTGACCCGTTTGGGAGATGGAACTTGTTTTCCTGGAGACAATTAGAAGAGGAACATTAGTATTTTGCATTTAAAACAAGAAAAGTAAAATCAATCTGTCACAGACTTCACTCAGCGATCCATACCAGTCTTCCTCTTCGGGTGGCATTGTGGTAAAAGTTTAGTTTTTTCCACTTCTTTTTGTTTCATTTCACATTTTTATGCACATCAAACCTACAAGGAAGAACTGATTTTGTTGGATTCACATTCCAAAGTGCTACAGGTTTTAAAACACCCAAGTTTGATTTTATAGGAAGAGCCTTTATTTCAAATTGCATAAGCAATTTTTAGTTTTATTTATGTTTTATATACCTTGGAATGTCCTACTTTTAAGTGACGTTGAACAAAAAAAGCTACCTAGGACATGGAAAGCTTTAAATGATGAGGTAAAGGTTTACTGTTTGTGTTATTTCGTTTCTTTAACATATTGTTTTCTACTGTAGGTCACAATTCCGCTCTAGTTTGTCGATGGTGTCTGTGGCGTCTGTCTTAGAGGACTCAAGACAAAAATGATTA
Source organism: Channa striata (assembly GCA_033026295.1). Lineage (NCBI taxonomy): Eukaryota > Metazoa > Chordata > Actinopteri > Anabantiformes > Channidae > Channa > Channa striata. Next base: position 23,708,817 of record CM065176.1, on the reverse strand, counting down.
AATCGTGCAATAAAGACGCTGTTTGTGTGCTCTGTCTCCCAGGAGTGTTGTGAGCTTTATCAGAGGCCCTTCCATTTTACCTAGAGATCAGCTTCAACACACAGAACAAAGGCAGCGCTTCTACCCGCAGTGATGCATTCCACGTGTAGAGCTCAGGCCCACGGCTGTCCCACACAAGGAGCAAAACAGCGGGGAGGACTCTGGAGGAGGTGGGGAGTCTGGCATGCAGCGTAGGCACTGACCTGGCTCCAAATATCTGCACAGCTGGCACTCTGTATAGAATATCCCTCCGCTCACAAGTCACACCCGATCCACATCGCTCCTTTTCGACTTTGCTCACGTCCTCTCCTCGCGGTTTGTGTACTAGTAGTTTCGAGATATACCCCCACGCTGATCTGCAGCTTTTCAGAAATGTCAATCCAGCTTTGGTGTCTGAATTTAGTTTGTTAAACGCTTAACTGTCTGTTCAAAGTCCAAAACAGAACCCAAAGCTCGACGCACATGTGGTTAATTTTAATAACACGATAAAGTATTGCAGTCAGGCTTTTAAATGTACAGGGAAAACCAAACAGCCACACATCTGACCCAACCGCCGTGACCAAACTAATTGTTTTCTGGATTATTTTACTCCTATTAGGCTCAAACAGCGGACAAAATCCAGGGAGCTCATATGCGACCTAAGCGGTTTCTCCTGCACACTTAATGGAAATATTTTGTCAGCTTGGAAACGCACTTTACGGCACTGTCCCAGTCATTGGCAAGTATCATATTCCAATAGGTTATGGAGTTTTTATTTAGTCTTTACTGCTACGCCGAACTAAGTGAACCCTCTGAGTTTGAACCTCCTCTTTGATGTATGCATGGCACTTCAGAAGCAAGAAACTGGCCCTTTTCCTTCTGATACGATATGTTTATGATCACGTAGCATGGAGAGAACTGGATATCTTTTTGAAGTTTATGGAATATCTAATTGGCGTTTTGAGAAATGCTCTTAGTTACACATACATTCATATTTCAATTTGCCCCAGACAATTTCAATAATTGGTGTTTTCATGGGAGCAGACAAAAAGCCTTTCTTTGTCCTGGCTATACTAAGGAGGACAACAGTCTGATTAGCACGACAACGTCCACTCCTGGTCCTGCACCTCGTGGATATCATTTTGAAATTATCATCGAAATCCAATTTGGCTTCGTTAACGGAGACAGGGCTCTTCCTTCACTTGGATTCCTGGACTTGTTTAATGTGGTCATCTGCTGCCAGCCTGTCTGTAGCATCTTTGTCACTCAAACTCCTGAGCCCCATTTCTCTTGACAGAAGGGCCAGTCATTTCCCCCTGAAAGGACTGATTTCTTTTTCTCTTTCTGCTCGTTTCCTGTCAGAAGAGAAATTCACGCGCTCTGTCCCCAGCCCGACCCTGTGGCTCCCCTCCCCTACCACAGCGCCCGACCGGTGGACTGAATAAGCAGCAGCTTTTATCCCCGGCTTAATGCACTCAGGTCTGAGACTCATGGATGCAAGTAGGCAAACACTGCAACAAAATGTGCACACATAATCTAAATGTGCATTTACTTCATATAGAAGCGAGCACAGAACAAAATGTGCACAAGCTTTGATTCCAGCAGTCAATGATTCATCAGGTTTAAGCATGAAGCTGCTCATAAAGATTGTGATCTTTGTAGATGAATGTACTTTAGTAAGAATTGCAGAAAAACAAGGGATTTACCTAATCAGCTACTGGTTGATTAGGAGGAAATACAAATATAATAAAAACAAAGCGGTACTTTTTGAAATTATTTTTTGTGTTACATTGTTTTGTACAATGGTCCAATTTTCTGCGATTCCTAACATAATTTTTGTCTATCTACCTATATACAGTAATTCAGAATATACTGAATATATTCTCCGTTTTAAAAATATGAAACATTGCAACACTATAACATCTTTTTTTTTTACGTTTATTTTAAAAAACCCACTAATGTTTAAAAGGCCTGTCATGTTCACAATACTTACTTGTATGACCCAAAGATTTCCTGTGAGCGTAATGGTTTAGTGTGTTCCTGGGTTGGGCAGCTGGACTGCTGTTGGCCCACAATCCACTGGCGTGATGTCGTTCTGTGTACGCTGGGTCAGCCTGCACGCACCACACAGGAACACGTAAATATACACCCAGAAACGAAGCTCAACATGACACGTCTCACGCAAGCAGTCCGTCATTTTGAAAAACATTCGGCAACCAGCGGCTCCGTTGTCTGAACTTATCTAAGAAACGGAAGGGGGCAGCTTGTCTTGCCAGTGATCATAACTCAAACTGCTTTGTAACGGCAAAGGGGGACTTGCGGTTTCTGACTTCAAAGGCCTCACGAGCATCAGCATCGTTCTTGGGTTCAGGCAAACTGCTCTAAAGTGACACTGGGATTTCTGCAAGTGAAATGAAGAAATTGCACCCAGTTGATCCAATTGAAAGTGTCTTTATGGAGCTAAACCTCAGACTCCCCCCTCCCCCCTGTCCTTCTCTAAATCGAAGCTGATGAGAAAGGCTCCAGCAGAGGAACCTTCAGCGCAGGACAGGACTCTGACTGGTGAATGTAAATACTGCATACTTTCATATACGTGCAACCACCACCGGCCCCCACCCCAGAGAAAAATTCAAATCAAGTCACGAAGCAAATGAGCTGCAGGGGAAAACAGGATGGAACTGTACTCACCACAAGCTGCACTCTGCCTCCTTTCAAAATGTCTGGGCTGATCTCTGGTAAGAAATGCTCACTGAGGATGAGAACAAATGTTTAGGTCAGATATTCTGAATCAGTTCAGCGGTTTTCTCTTCATGCAACTACTTTTGATACATCATAAACAGAGATGCCATGGATGATAATCCCTGTGTCTGAACAGACCTAAACGCTCTCTGCCTCTGAGACGCTCTGCTAGTATGTGTTTCAACGGTTCTATAGGAGTTTCCACTGTATGTTGAAATTTGGGTGATTTAAACCTTGTATTAAAAAAAACAAACAAAATAATTTGTCTTTACCGCATTTATCAGCTAATTAATTTAAGAAAATAAAATAATTGAAGTATTCTTCAGCTTACAATTTTGTTTTACATCCTTCTGCACAGTGAAGGTTTAGAATCCAGCAAATGCCGTGAATCTCAGATGATTTTGTGATGTTAGAAACTCAGTGTAATGTATATGTATTACGATCCTGCATTTTAACTAAGGAAATGTCCTGTGATTAAATTGTAAAATGCACGAGTGTACTGAGATTCAGATTTTTTTCAGGGAGAAAATATGTAAATATGCGAATATGTAAAGTAAACTTAATTGACCTTTTTAATTTGTGAACAAGAATATGTGTTACTCAAACCAGGATAGTCGAATGTCTTAAAAGGTGTTGCCATGATGAAATCATGCCAACAGGGATGACACCCCACCTGTCGAGAGCTGTGAGAGCAGCATTAGGAAAAAACATATTACCATATTAACATATTGTTTGAGATATCGTGTCTGGAATTTCTGCTGTCTCTCAGTAAATTATAAATGAATTTCTGGTGCTGTATATAATTGAATAAGGTGAAGTTGCAAAGTGTCTCTCCTGTAACAACGGTCCAGATTTTCATGTGAAATCAAAGGAACTGATCCGGGTCAGACAGAACCAGAACTATGTGCATGGCTAGATAATGAATTTGAAAACACATTTTCTATAAATTTATCAAGTGACCATCAAATGCATTTCTATTTACAAAGCAAACCACTTTTCTGCATCAGACCTTTGCCACGTGTCTCACCTCTCCGAGTCTCTGTCAGACTGAGCATGCAGCCACTGCTGAACTCGTTCCTTCTTGTCACACTGCTCGTGGCCCAGCGTAGTCTTGGAAACTGCATTCAAAGTAAAAAACACCAAGCAAACATCAGAGGCGTTTTTTTTCTTCCAGTAATATGCTTGATGACATTGGTAGCAAGCAAACGGGTGAGCTGACTAATCGGTGAAAGTGGAGGTGAAGGAGGCACGTTTCCAAACACAGTGTGTGTTTGCAGTGCAGTACTGCAGCGACTTGTGTTAACAGATCCTCCGCAAAGATCACACTCAACAAATAAACAGCTCGCAGGCCTGATCTGTAGTGATGTTTGACGTGTTTTGCTGAAATTATAGTCGGCCAGGGTCGCTGACACCAGGAGAAAAACAGTGGTCAGAGATCCCGACATTTATGTTTTGGCTTGAGTTGGTGAACTTGTTTGAAGGATTTGAAGGCGGTCAAAACTTGCAAGAGATTCTGTTGTTTTCCAGCAAATGTGGGTCTATGTGAAATTAAATTCAAGCGATGTCCTAACAGTTTATTAAAGACAGAAATCTGAAAGGCTACTGATTTACGAGTTGTGCTGAAATCCCACTATAAGGTCATAATTCAAAATAAACATTTATGTCGGCTCATGGTTAACGTTGCCAGAAATGGGCGTAAACTGATGATGAATTTTGACAGCCCAACACTGGAACTAATGATGCATTTATTTAAGCCATTTACTTGCTTTCTCCGAGCGGTAAAAGGGAGAGAAAAACTTTACCGCTTTCACGGGTTAATTGAGAAGCCCCACTAAAAATGTCAAGTGATAGATGCTTCCCCTCAGGGCAGCAAAATCCCGGAAACAACTACTTGCACTTCTCTAAGCTGAAACTACAGGAAGAGTGGCCACGGGCTGTCTGGAAAGGCACTCGCAGGATTGTTTTTTAAACAGCAACCTTCTATATGCTTTACTGATCATAGCGCTGTGTAATCCGAAGCAAGTCAGTCCCAGAGTATAACCGTATTCTCCACAGGTCAAAACCTGCTAAGACTGATGATGAACTTTGAATCCCTGAAGGGGAATGAAAAAAAAGTTCACATTTATGCTGCACTCCAGTAGCATGAACCCTTCACTTTCCCCTCTGAAGACCCCTCCTGACCCCTTCAACCCCCTGAATCCCCCTCCAGTACTCCTTCGGGACATCAGGAGGGGGCCTGTAGGAGTCACGCCTATTAAGAAGGGCTCTTAAGCACATTAGGTAATCTTGTCTGTTCTGAGGAGAGGAGGACTGACTTAATATAAAAGAGTTAAAAAGAAGATGGGAGGAGGCTTTGGCCCACAGCAAACCAGAGCTGAAGGATAAATGCAATGCTGGCACTTTGGAGAGACCCTGATTAGAAATAAATTGGCAACCCTGTTGTTATCCTGAACAGTTAGTCTAGTCATCTCAAAAGATCATTTCCTCTTAACAAGCTAAACGTTTTACAAGATAATTGACACCACTTTATGGGTAAAACAACACCCATACATGCATCATTACTAATAATCAAACAGCACATATGTCCATTGTATTTTTTAGTTTAGGCAACATAGCACATATTAATAAGGGCCGTCACTTGCAGGTAAGTTGTACAAGACGTAAAATATGTGGGCTGTTGTCCAGTAAAAGTTAATTTGTAGAACTCCTCTTGTGAAACACCACAGCTAAATCAGCACGTTCAGCCACAAAGTCAAACCGTAAAGGACTTTAACAGCATGTAAGAAAATACCGCACGTCTCTGTTACAACTCGTAGTCTTGAGGAGAGGCAGGAGGTTAAATACTGTAGTTTAAACGTGGCGTTATTTATAGTATGTGTGACAAGAATATATTTCTAAAGCTATTCAGCGATGCATTCAGTTCACAGTGGTCATTCAGACACTTGACAGACCTGTGCTGCACCTGCCCTGAAGCTTCGCTAAGGACAAACCTCACCCTTTATTACTTCTTGACTGTTCTCCATTAGACTGGGTACTAGGAATCATAAAATGTGCTTCGAAAATCCAGTTTTAATGTCTGTCACTGTGACTCTGCTCCAGTGTTCACTGACTCTGGAGGTTTTTCCACAAGTGCGCCAACGCATCTCTGACATACGCTGCGAAGAGCGAGCTCCACTGCTCGACATAAATCGAAGCGCTGAGATTACAGGGGTGAAATTGAACGCATATGAATGGTGGTAAATAGTCTGACATTAAGTTATCCTGGATGATAAACAAGACGATTGTGTTTCAGTTGGACTTTGTAGAGGACTTGAAGTGTGAAATCGAGTTAAGTGCTCAGGAGGTAGGGGTTCCAGACTGAAATAAAAATATATACCCTTGTGTCCCTCTGACACAAGGACGGATGTTTGGTGGGGTTGAATCTCAAGTTGGATGGAAAAGGAAGGTTGGAAGAGTTTGTTTGCGCCTGAGGGGTTTGAATGGAAAGAGTTGATAGAAAGTTAGAGAAGGGCTTAGAAGCAAACATCTTCCACATCTGCAACACCCAGACACTTGACAGTACGAATCGTCAAGGAACAGTGAAGTGTATTTCTATATTTTCTGCCTTTAAAAGAAAATGTCTTGTGGCTCTGCTCCGTACACTCCCTCTCTGTGTATGTAAGCCGATACCCATTTCAAGTGGTTACTCATGTCCAGCACATCCACACAAAGAGCCGGATAAAATAAACACGCCGCGTCAGATATCTTGGAAAGAATCTGTCATGGGTTTGGGGCTAATCACCTCCAGAAGAGGCTTGACTCAGAGCCTGAAACGTTAGCCCCTGTCAGGGAGCGCTGGCTGGGCTGAGCTGGGCTGGCTAGGCCTCGGGCACTGGAGATGGATCCGGAGGAGGGGGTGATTCCACAGGTCAGGACCAGGGGAGTGAGAGGGATGGCTGGCCTCAGCCCATTTACAGAGACCTGGGCTAACAGCACCACAATGCCAGTTCCCAGCACAGCTGTGGCCTCCTGCTCATTTGTAAAAAGGCAGCAAGGGGTGTCCCTGTGAAACACCAAGCTGGTTGGAGGATCCCTCTAAACTGGAAAACCAAGCAAGGACATGAGGTTCCAAGCCAAACAAAAGCATGATGTCTGCAACAATGAATCCCGCCCCCATGGCTTTATCAGCTGATGTAGCTGCTTCACCTCATTGCTCAAGAACACCCGTCCAGTGTGAGGAATCATCAAGAAAAGGGTGGAGGGATAAAGATTTTGGAAAGAAACAGAACTGAAAGTATTGTTTTAACGTAATTTGGATGGAACCTGCCTTCAACTGGCTGAGAGCTTATCCACAGCTACATTATGCAAAGACGTGATGTAAGCATCAAGCAAGTGTCATGTACTGAAAAATCAAAATGATATGTCTACAGTTCACAGTAAACACTTTGAAACTGCACCTCATACTTAGGTCAAATGTTATGTCATAAAAGACAAATTTGTTGCCATCACCTGACTAAAAAGATATTTTTTTTTCAATGCTGACAATTTTTGATAAAGTCTTCATGATATATAAAAAAATAAATATGATGTTGCTTGACGTCAAGCTGCTAAATAATAATGTAGTTTTAAAAGAAAAAGGCCCCTCCTTCACAGCTACAGTATTTTACAAACAAATTAATAAAGCAATCCACCTAAAAGAGACAAACTGAAACAAAAAACATTGCAAATTCGAAAATATGATTAGCTCGGTTTCTTTTTAAAATGTAGCGTAAAATGACAGACATGCTGTATTTCTCCACAGCTAATTAAATAATATTTCACGTTTTTAGCAGCACTGGACTGGGACCAGAAAAAGACTGGCCACTTCACACTCTACCGGCTGACGGTGCTGAGTCCCTCTGACTGCTGGATGACCGCAAGCATCATGTTCTCATGTGTGAGGCCTTGACCCTTGTGGGTGGGGGTGGGGTGCAAAGGAAAGATGGAGACAGGCCCTTATGATAAAAGCCAATTCCCCCAGTCCTCCCTCTTGCCCTCCCCTTTTAAGTCTGGCTGTGGACATCGCAATGTCAAATCATCTTTGCACCTCGGGGCAGGGCAGAAAGCCACAGCAGAAAAAGACGGAAGGAAACATTGGCCCCATCTCAGACTTATCCTATCAGACTATTTCTTACCCCAGTGAAACTCCTCAGACGAATGTGTGTCCAAAACAGTGAGACGTGAATACACAATAACGCACAGAACAAAAGGGGAACGACTCGGTCCAAAGGAGGCAAAGTGGCTTTTACTGAGGTCCTGGCTGCAGGTTTGAACTTTTAAGTTGTAACCACCATTCGTACAACTGCTACCAACAAAATATTTGACCACTGTATGTACAGTGCCACTGGTTTAACAACCTCTGTGAATCCTACGTTACCAAAACAAAAAAAGTACATTATTGCCCAAATTATGTAATTAAGAGCTAAATGAACTGAAATAATTTCCAACTGACTCCATTTATATAATCTGAACACACACTGTGAATGCTGTCAAGCCTCACCAATGATTAGAACTCACAAATTGACAACGCATCTGCACACCCTAAGGCGCTCTTACATGCATAAGCACCAGATATGTACAGAATGTTCTCTTTTTTTGTTAAAAGCTTTAGAATAAAGGAGTGGTGCAGCATATAGCAGTGCTAGTCCCACCTTTCAGAAAATTCCTGTGGTGCGATGCAGGTCTGTTTCGTGCCTCCACTGGACCCAGCTGGCAGTTTCGGAACAAAGAGAGGCGAACTGAGGGATCTAGGAGGAAAAGAGCAAAAGGGTCAAAGAAGGATAAGGAGACCTAAAACCAGAAGCAGAAGACCAGGACCTAACATTCGGAATATATTACAACAGTGCTCTGGTTCCACTGAGGCAGATGCCATTAGCAGTTACACTCGACACAGACCTGTGTGCTGGCATAACAAGATGGCAAGAGCCCTGCCATTGGTATGGTGCTTTTGCAACTCTGATCAAAGAGCACACTCCCTCTACACGACTGTGGCACGATAACCGTGGCAGCGACTACTGTTTCTTGGAGCAGAGCAGAGGTGAGGTCACCTTTCACTGCATCTGCACTCAACCACTACAATGAAATGGGGGGGAAAAATCATCCCGAGATGACTCGTCAAGAGGTTTCTTGGCAAATGTTATTTCCTCTGCAGGATGTCAAATGAGCCCCAATAGAAGGAGACTGGCATTGGCTTCTGCTGTCTGTAATGGCTCATTAACGTACACAGGGTGGAAAGGTTCACTGCTGTTGAAGAGCAGTTGAAGAAACAAAAATGAGAGTGAAGAGACAGAAATTAGCAAGTTTTTCCTAAAGCAAATAGATTTTTATCACAACAGTTCTTCCATACTGTAAGGGGTGTCAGGTTAGGAAGTTTCAATGTTTAAAGAAAAAAAAATGCTTCAGATTTTTACACACAAACATGATAATGTGAAAGTGTCCATCGATCTCTATCACGCTGGTCGCTCAGAAACATCAGAGAAGCCAAACATCTTCCAATTAAATATACAAAATTCTCTGCTCATTTGTCCAAATATTGCTAAGAAAACAATTCTTCAAAACTGGAGACATAAAAAAACTATTATAAATCAAATACTGGATCCATCTCCTGACAGAATATATTACAACAGAAAACATTTACTCACAGAAGGAAAACATCAGGCCTTACAGAAATCTGGGAACCATTCCTAATTCTCGTCAAACTACACCTGGGGACGAGGCCACGCACATCTCCACAAATCCAAATATTACTCATTTCTATAAAAGCACGTCGACCAGTCGAAAGATATGTAAAACCACTCACCCATACATTTATTCTTCTGCTGCTGCCTCGATTTCATCCTCTGGGCTCGCTTGAGCATCAACAGAGCTGTGTGGCTGTCGGCAAAGCCCCTGAAGGGAAAGTGGAAACGTAACACAGAAAATCTTACAGGGTGAAATGCACAAACACACACACACAGATTAGGACAAACGGGGTCAAAACTTAATCATGAAGAATGTAGGATAAGATTATATGATTTACCATTCTTCCACAATCTTCTCTGATCTTTCGGAGATGCCGCTAAGCACACCGGTTGTTGGAGATTTTCTAAAATCATAGAGAGAACAATTGTACCTCACTCGTAAGTCGCTTTAGATAAAAGCGTCTGCCAAATGACTAAATGTAAATGTAGATGAAGAAATCTACGTATTTACATCATATCATATGATTACACATACATATATCATTTATGAACCATCACCTTTAATAGTACTACTGCCCAGACAATTCATGGCTGACTGTATAATGCATTTTGTATCTTTAGCAGCTAGATAATGATTGTTCACGAAATGAAACGTTTCTTCTGAATCAAATGTTGGGGCGGCTGTAGCTCAGTTGGTAACTACAGGGTCAGTTGTTCGATCCTCGCTGCGTGTCGAAGTGCCTTGGGCAAGACACTGAAGCCCTAGTTGCTCCCGGTGGGCCGGATGAGCTCCCCGCATGGCAGCCATCGCCATCGTGTGTGTACAGAATTACTCTGTAAGTCGCTTTGGATAAAAGCGTCTGCTAAATGTGAATGTAAATGTAGTCAGACGTTTACAGTTTGTGCCTGGTGTGCAATGAAATTTAGCTCGCACGTGAATAACAGTTCTGTTCCTACTGGTCACAAAGACAGTTTCTACGGTTTGGACTGTCCCACTGTACCTGCTGGAGCACCCTGCAGGGTGTGCCGGTTCTCCAGCCTCCCAGGCATGCTTCAGCTTCCATTGAGGTGGTGGTGGGAGTGTGTACTGGAAGCGATCAGGAAAGGGCCCAGGAACCTGAAAGACAACCACATTTGTATATGTGGGTTTGTGGTTTGTGCACATACTGGCAAGAAGATGTCTGGAAGTGTGTTTTCATTATTTTTTCAGTTAGTTTTATTCAAGCAAATGGTTGCAAATGCATCGAAAAACAAAAGAAAGAAAAATTCAAATATACTATTATAGTGTGTTTGATATATAGTACTTTGCAAGTATATTTGAGCACAGAATAATAAAAAAAGAAAAAAAACTTTTGCAGATATGCAGGTATGATTTCTATTGAGTATTTCTGCAGCACTTCCTTAAACCCGCTGTGCTGGTTGAGCAGTGCTCTCAAACTCTTCAGTCAGCTTTTACCAAAGCAGCACAAATAGGTTTCAATTTGTGTTCGATACAGCCAAGAAATGACCAAAAAGATAATTCCTAAACAGCTGAGAAGAATACTTGCTGCAAAATGAAGTTTTCCCCAATCAGTCACTGCCCAGAGGAAATGCCATGTATTCAGTATGGATTGGCATCCAAGCTGATTAAGGACGCCTTGCACACAATGGTGATCACCCACTCTTCCATTCCCAAAGTATCCTCAGATCATCACGTTTCCACTTCCATGCGTCCCTGATTGTGTTAGGCAGGCATCTATCATCTTTTCATCTTCGCTGGGATCCACCTCAGAGTTTGTCTCATCAAACAGCAGGACCTTTGTTCCGGTCCTCCAAAGTCCTCTGTTTGTGCATCGGAGCCCACTGCATCTTTATCTTCAGATTAGCCAACCTTAGCAGGGTTTGGTTTGGGGTTTTTTGGCAACTCCGTCCTTGCAACCAGCTGACTTCAGTGTCCTTTGCACAGTGTCCACGCACACTGGTTTCTCTCTTCTTTTACTCAATGATGTAGACAGTTTTGGGAGAGGTCCTGCCATCTAGAGATAAAGAGAATAACCTTCCTTTCTCAACACATGTATAGACCGACATGTGTCTAAGGAAAGGTGTTTCTGCTTTTTAGTTGTAATTTAAATTTATTAATTCAAAATGACAGGTCCCATTACCAATGGAGGGGGAGTCAAATATAAAGTCATAACATTGGTTTACTGGACATGTTTATTTAATTTTAGAGCATCTGCACTTGAATTTCTGGTAAAACAGATATTTGCAAAACCTTCAAGCTTAACATTGATTAAATAGCAAAAGTAGTTGTTTTGTGTTAGAAGTTTAAATTGTTTACCTACTGATTAAGTTCTTGCAGATGTGTGATATTCTGGTTTTCTGTGTTTGGTATTCATTTGTATATATTTCAATAATGTATTTTAGAATTACACTATTGTGATTAGGCAGCAATAGGAACAGAGAAGAAAGAAAGTAAATACAACAATGTACGCTTCAGTTTAACTTTAAACATGATAAAAGAAATACAACCGTATATAGGTATTCAGAGATTTAGAATAAAGAATCTTGTGATTTGCATTTGTACATATGTAACAGTGGAAAAATATAACAGGTGAATATTGCACATCTCCTGGTTAATTGCACATTGTGTGTCACTGCAGTGAAGCTATCATATCACAGAATCAACACCCATCACTTATCCAATAAACAACATATCTCACAGAAATCAGGATTTCTCGGTTGATATGTCTGAAAAATAAATGTGAACTAGCTCATTTTTTGGACCGTGACTTTTTCTAAATAAAAAAATGTACAATAGGAACCTACTCTAGTTTATTGTGGGAACTGAACATTGAGTAATCTTTTGTGAACTTTGCACACTGCCCTCTGTATACTTTAGATAAAACGAAAAGTAATGCATAGAACAATATGCAGTCATATTTAATTTTTAAGTTTCTATTTGAGGTATTTGGCTGACACTTTTAGCCAAAGCAAGTTTTCACACCCAAGGAATGCTCGTACGTAAGTCAAACTAACAGTTTAATTACTCTCCAGATCCCATTTTCTCCTTGTGAAAGTGCTAAATTGTGTATCCCCGCCTTTGATGTGTACCTCAGTGTCAACACGTGAAGACTGGCCACGACAGCAGCTGCACCGCATCAGCTGGCCCAAACCTACTACCATGATGTGCAGTGCAGAGAATGCTCCAAAGAAAAGATTCAACCAGAGGTAAATGAAGGGGGGAAAAAAAATGGGACACCAGTCAGGCAGCTTGACAAATTACATCTGCTAGTGCTGACCAACCTTAAGCCCTTCAGGAAATAATCTTGTTTTGCAAGAGAAATAAATTTCAAGATCAATCAGGGAGAATGAGACAAATCCTGGAGGGAGAGATGAGTGAGATGACTAAGGGACAGGGCAAAGTAATAAGTCTTGTTGACATCATGCAGGGGTTGGTAAATCCCCAACTCTGCTAGCTCCTTTAACTATACAATAATACCAGCCAGTCAGGTTTCAAGAACATTAGACTATGTCCCGGGACAGCTGCTTTACCTTCAGAGATAGTGGCTCCTCTGACACCGGGTCACGTCTGGAAGGTGAGTCATAAGAAAGCCGTAATGCCCAAAGTTTCTCCAGTGCTGCCTTTGTTAAAACATAAAGGTTCTATTAAATCTCTGGACAGAAACAGCGATGTAACAGCAGTGTTTTCAGAACGAGACATAAAATAAAATACTGAATATAATATATAACATTACACATTAGCATATATGTAGTGTAAATACAGTAAAATATATTAAAGAAGTGAGTTCTTCAGTGTCAAGAACAGGTTAAAATAATAGCTTAGGAAGATTTGTGGATGTGTGTTTTGTGTGTGGGTGTACGCACAAGTTAGAGTGTGTATTATTCTGTGTCTTTGAGTGTTTCTCTGTTTAATGTATGACTGCAAATGTGTTTGTCCGCAGGTTTATTAAGTTTTTACAAGCAAATATTTTTGTGAATGTGCATGATTCTATGTGTACGTGTGCACCTTTGCAAATTGGACGTGGGGAAGTGTGAGAGTCAGGATACGTGTCAGCGTCCGCACAGGTCTGAGTGTGTGATGGGCTGGGGAATAACTGAATCATGAGTGTGTAGAACAAATAACTTGTGTGCATACCTCATCACAGACAAATTTATCTACATCGATCTCTTCAAAGGTGTCGTCCTCTCCGGTGCTGGGGCACGTGACAGCATTAAGAGCAGATAGGAGCCTCCTTCTCACAACGCAGCCCCTCCAGAATGCCTGGAGGTGCACAAGAAATGATAGACCTCTCCCTGAATCATTGGTAAAACATAAATATTGTCCGTTATCCCATTAGAGAGATAAAACATGTTAACCCCTTTTTTAATTGCTGAATGTTCTGCTGTCTGAACTCTGCGTGACTCCGGGCTGTTCCGAGACAAATGGAGCTCCAGTGTGCCTCTAAATCCTCCAATTCCCAGCGGACTGGGGGGCGCACACTTCACTTTAAGTTGAGCAGAGCAGGAATCCGAGAATTCTTACTACTGCACTTCTTTGGAATCTGATTAATCACTCTGTACACCCACCTTCCACCCTAACAACACACAGCCACACACACTTTTTAGTGCATCATCACCCCCACCCTCTGCCCTAAAGGACTCATCAAACACTGTTTTTGTTGAGAAGAGAGAAACTTCAAGTAGCATATTTTTCTGAAGAGTAGCTCACACCTCTATACAGAGGATTAGGGGAATAAGCCTCCGTAGCACATACTGTGTGTAGCGTGATGGATGTTCAACAGTGAAAGTAAATTCAGCCGTCAGTCAGAATACTGAGACATTTTTGTTGCTTGTGGGGTTCTAATTCACATACTGATTGGTGAAATACCCCAATTTCCATTTTAAAAAGGAGTTATACTTTTGAGATTTAATGCCTACTGACCCAATTGGTGAGCTGAATCACGCAAATATAGGTAAATAAAAACTGGTTAATTGACTGAACTACGGAACGCCTCACTCAGAGCGGCTGATGTGAACTTGCTAATGCCACATGGTGTTACTTTCTCAAGTAAAACCTGTGCACAAAGGCAAATAATGTGGGCACGTAAGACAAGAAGAGAAGAAATATGAGATTCCCAGGTACTTTATAAAAAATGCAGATATCAAGGAACTATTGTTGTTACTGTTTGTGCAACAATTCCAGGAGCTTCCAGGAGAGGTGGGGTGTCTATAAAAGTTACTGCCACAAAACTAATCAAGACAAGGGGGAAAGGGGGAGTTTTCCACCATGTGCAACGTTGTTGTGGAACGCAACAACGGTCATCAACTGGCTAAAACACGGGGACAAGTGACAAGACAAATCATCTTTAGAATAAAAAAGCAATGTTAGCATGTGTCTTACTGGGAACACTGAACAGTGAAGCTTATTGCCTTTGATTATTATAGTTTGTTACTGAGGTCAAAAAGGCGAGTGGGGTCCTACTGGAGTGCATTTTAAGCAGAGGTGGTACTAATGTTTTGGCCAACCTGTAGGACAGACTATAACCCCTTTCTGACAGTTTAAACCTAAAAACAGAGAAATTATAACCGTGTACAAGTAGAATTCATGGCTGGACATATTGTTCTGCCTGATCGATGAAATTATGTCCTTTCTAAGTATACTGTCTTCACCAGGTGTATGTACAGTAAGAAACGCAACATGCAGAGTGGCAGAATTCCATCCATCCATCATCTGCAACCACTTATACCATTCAGGGTTGGAGGGGCTAGAGTCTATCCCAGCTCACACTGGGTGAGAGATGGGGAACACACGAGAGACTTCACCAGTCCCTCTCAGAGCCAACGCAGACGGAAACATATGTGGACAGACATTCATACCGACCGGGCAATTTCAAGTCACCCGTTAACCTAACATGCGTGTGTAGCTGTAAGGTGCTGGCAGTAAGCACAATCTCTGCCAAATAATGTTTAGTATGAATTCATTCACTGGAGTTTAGCAGATTTAAGTCAGGCAAATCAAACCACCAAATATCTGAACAAGTTGTTCCAGTTTTACCTGGATGACAGTTGCTGCATAATGTGGGTCACCAGATTTCCCTGAATTTGTGTTTCCTCCATCTCCTCCTCTTCCCCCTTGCTTTTCGGGCACTGGAAGGCCGTTAACGGTCCCACGTTTCTGTCTGTATTTTCTCCACTGCTGCTGAATCGCACGTGCTGCCGTGCTGTTAAAAAAAAAGGACACACACTCAGAAATATACATACACGCGCAAAGTGAAAGATATACAGTACGTGATGTCACAGCGCCTTTGTCTTTGAAAACATGAACTTATTTCAGAGCAGACATCTGCAGAGCAGGACTCTGGAGAGTTTAGGCCTGTCCAGAGCCACCCTTCATATCTAAGATCTATTGTCCTCCCAAAGATAGCGCAGTGTTAATGATGTAGCTGTGTGTTAAAATGAAGAAGACGTTCAACATTCTCTGCTGTAATTTAAAGAGAGGAGGCTCCAATGATGACAAATACTCTGCAGCATAAACTAATAAAACCTGAACTGCTATAAAAAGAATTATATAAAATAGGTATTTGGTTTAAGTCAGCAGATTCTAGTTGCATGTCAGCTTCGGATTGACTGATCTTCCTTGCAGCACTTGTTGTCAACAAGATTGCACGGGCACTGACTTACTTTTTGAGGGCCAGGTCTTGGTCTTGGTGGTTGCACAAAGCTGGCATCTTACAGTCGGAGGAAAAAGTTTTCCCCTTTGTTGCAGAGGACTGATGGTTTGCCTCTGGAGCTGTTATAACAGTATCTAACATGTGATGCCAACTCTCTGTAGATGACTTCTCTTCAAAGATGCAGCAGCTGCCTCTGATATAATTCCTGCTTTCACTGACTGGTGGAGCTTTGACAGTGGTCTCCAATGGTGAGTGCTCGGTGAACGTCTTAGCATTTGTATTCTCCATGTCAACTGTTTGGCCTGCAGTCATTATAATGTCACCATATTCGTGAGCAAATCTCTGGTCCTCAGCCAGCTTCAAAGACTCAGCGAAGTGTTGGCAGGAGCTTTTCACAGCATCCAGCGGTGACGAGGCCTTACTGTGAACGCGCAGACACAAAAACACACATACACAATGTTTTAGGCATGGATGCTCACTCTACTTTAGATATCTCCCTACTGTCGCATATGGAGAAGTTTAAGAGACTGAAATATACCCACATTTTGAGAAATTGCAGTTACAACCCGTCTTACCTCCAGTCCCGTTAAATCAAAATCACACTTACTGTATTGGTTGTGTGATGTGGTTATTTGGCAGAAATGTCGCTGCAAATAAACACAGAGCAGTAGTTTGTCCATTTACAAATTTTCATGTTATTTTGGAACGAGGTTTATCATTTAAATACTGAAATAGTGTCTCCAAAGTGAAATCATAGAACACTTGTCTGTGTGTGTCCTAATACCATATAATGGCTCTTTCATTTAGAGGATAAACCACGGATGTGGGATAAACCGACTACAATGCCACCTCATTGGAAACTTCATGAATCTATTAGCAATGCTTAGCTCTTCTCCCCTCCCTGTCTTGACCCTGAGGGGCCAGAGACACTTCAGTACCCGACCAGTCTGGAAGGCAACTAGCCTTAGGTAGCACGGCTTTTTCCCCACAAAGACCCAGCTCTTCATTCTCGGCAGGACAAGAGACACAGGAGTCAGGGGGTTCACTAGGATGGTGATCCCAGTGACCCTTCCTCCCTGTACCTGCTGGTTCACTCCAGGGTCATCATGAGCATGTTTAGAATTGGTATATGAGAACAGGAGAGTGTTTTATCATGTTAAAGCTGCTGTTTAAATTGTTAATGACAGGAAACGGACAACTACTCATTAACACACTTATTGAGAACTCATAATCTGCAAGCAACCCTGTGTGTGTAAACTTCCTCATTGTGAAATTTAAGGACATTTATGGACTACAGCATTTGCTCTGGCCAAGCCAGCAGAAGCCAGAGCCATAACAAGTCCCTCAAGGAGGTTTTTGTGAGTCTTGCGGTCTAAAATGACTGATTTCATGACAGTTTCAAGTGTAATTCTAATTGCAATGTTTTTATTATGTTTTAAACTGCAAGGTTGAGTGAAATTCACAGGGGACTGGTTGAACTGATTGTTGAGATTGCAACATTTTTTTGGCTGAGGTAAAGAAAACTTCTGTACCAAATGGGCTAGATGCATTTTGTGTATGTCAGTCATTTGTGCTCTCTGCTTCTTCAGCATTTAAACCCTATGGATAGATGTCATCTCGTCCAAATAAACAAAAATTGGTGTGAACTAATACAATTATACAAAGCAAAAACGTTATATACGATTGTAGCTTAGAAGAACAGGTTCATATTTAAAGTCTATACTAATACATCCCCACTGATGGTATCATCCATGCCCAAGAAGATGAATCGGACTAAAGGCACAAAGAATGGAAACTTACTAAGATTTTTTCTGTTTTAACTAATTACATTAGAGAAATCAATTCTGCATTAGAAATAAATTGGTTTTATTCATTTTGGGTTTTTTCATGGATAACTAATTAAAAACTTTTGATCTTGACCAAGGGCATTAAATTGTCATTTTGTTATAATGGGTCAGTTTTTACTGTTTGGTAGCACCTAATGTATTCAAGGAGAACATAACATGTGTAACAAAAGGAAAAAGTCAGTTACCTTTTAATTATTTACTTAGGGATTTATCTATTGTACGGGTAACGTGAGGACACCAAACATTTTAAAGACTGTATCTGCTGAGGTTCAGACATTACTTGTACAATTAGGTGCGTGGGAGAAAAGATTTAAATTGCTCAGCTGACTTTCTATAATATTTACTTTTGTATTTAGTTATTTATTTTATCCAAAGCGAGTAATTTGGCACACACATACACACACACACACACACACACACACACACACACACAATGGCTGCCATGCAAGGTGCTCATCTAAGAATATCGCATTCAGCTTGCACCCTACAGAACACCTTGTGGGGAAAAGTCGATAAATGCTATTTGGTTTCTCCCACCTTACAGTCACCAGTCGACTGGCGTGTGGCACTCGTCTCACCTCCCCTAAAACTCAGTCTGACACAAGGTCAGGCCAAAGGTTAAATGGCTGTGTTAGTCCTTGCAAAGCTTTCAGAATGGCTCATTGTCCGGAGGCCAGGGGGTAGAGGGCACACAGCGAGGGGTGAAGCAAAGGGAGCGCCACACTATCCCCCAAGCCACAGCAGTCCTCAGTGTGACCCGCTCGGGTAGCCGCCATCACGTTTCATCTTTTGTGCTGTGTAATTTAGAAAGGTCACGAAGATAAGCAGAAAGTTGACCACTTTTTTAAGTGCTGGTGGTCCATCTTGCATAGTGTCAATGTGTGTGGAGGCCAGTGACATTGAAGGACTTGTGAAAATAGACGGACGTTGTCTTTTGGCTCTCTACACCCTATGTATCAGACATAACAAGAGGGTTGCTCACATTCCTAAAGCTTCATATCAGTGTCTGACAGGCAGATCGGCACACAAGGGTAACACAAGCTCCCAAATATGAATTTGAATTGTCTCATTTTAATTGTCTGGTTCTATATACCTAATGGTGCCTGTGAACTAAGCTCATTTTTGCTGAGGACACATTTGGAGAAACTACTACAAAAATAGAAATTTTGAACAATTTACCGAGCAACAATTTACTACTCGACAAAGACAGTAACAAGTTAGATAAAAAGGGGGAGGCAGCATGCTACAAATTAAATCAGTAAAAACTAGATTCATTACCCTTTTTGTATGAGGACATATCAAAACCAAATGTGAATTTACAAATCTGAGCTGAGAAGCTCCCTCCTTCATTCCTTTCCACAAGCCCAACCATTCACTCCCTAGTTGCTACAGAAATCAATCCTTCAGAAATGTCACTTCACCAGAATTGAGTTGCACAGAAATGGACATAATTGTGGGATCAGATTTCTTTTTTGATTGCACTTAAATATGGGCTCACACAACATTTTCGGACACGTTTGCTGCCTATCAGTTGAGCCAATGCTCCTCCTGGTGGTACATTTACATGTACAGGAGCTGCAATTAATTTCTCTCCTACCTGAGCTCACTGCTGTGCCGCTGCTGCAAATCTTTTATTTGCTGAATCTGAGCCCGACAGAGACTTAGGAAGCTGACTGAGGCCAAGCCGATCTGTTGAACAGCAGGGGGTGGTAAAAAGTAGCCGGTCTCCTGGCCATCAATGGCCCTCAGGCCAAGCAATGCTTTTTGCAGACTGGATCTGAAAGGAGAGCAAAGTGGATTAAATACCAGTTGTAAGGTCATGTTTTACTGGCAAACATTTATTCATTACAACAAAAGTTTTAGCCTGTCAAATAGCTGGTTCATTCTCAGCCAACAATATTTTCTCTGTATTTTTGTAGTTAACAAAAGGGAGTTCAGTTTGGTTCATACTGTAATACCAACATATTCTTTTTAGAAGTGACTAATATTAAAACCAAAATCAGCTGAACAATTGACTGCACTTCATAGAAAAAAAAGTTTCCTAACGTATTTACGGCACATTATCCTTTTCAGCTGACATTCACATTTCGGTTCTTTGAATAACTATAGCACAGCTGCATGGTATTGTTTTTTAATCACACTATACAGCGTTTAGATCGTATATTCCTCACTGCAGTAAATGCAAACACTCTGGGAAGTCCTGCTGCAGGTATAAACAAGACATTATTCAAAAATGAATGAAATAGAAAACGTACTGAACTCAACGGAAACATCTTTTAAATAGCGCTTGCTTGCGAGAGAGATTCTGTCAAGCGTATGGAATAAAACATGAAGTGTTGTCCTCCTGACAAGGGGTAATCACGGATACAACTATTTTACTTATCACTGCTTTTTCAAAAAACTACATATTTACACTGTAGCTGTATAGTTCAGAAAAGCCAAAAGAAAATGGCTTTAATGCTGAGGTTAGAGTATGAGGTTAGAGAGGTTAGAGTATGCTATTTCCATCTAAACATATTTTGAGAAAGTTAACCTAATTGTTAGCGTTGTAATATTTATCTTTGCAGTTCCAAAGCTGCATTGGATAAACACCGCACAAACGTTAGGTACGATCAGCCTTAAAACTGGAGGGGAGCCCTGAACGGCCATGAGTCTGGGGGAGAGGTAACCACCGCCTGAGGGTAAGGATGTACAAGCAGAGGAATCCCAACAATCTGCCAGAGAAACAGACCCAGAGCATCCGCCAGCGGAGCACTGGCCAACTGCGGTCTGTGTGCAGTGGGAAAATGTGGAGCTACAAACTCTACAGGACACTTGGGAACAGCAACAATAAATCCATAAAAATACAAGCCTTCAGGCTACAACGTCGATTTTGTAAAGCATTACAAACAACTGGCTTTCTCAGAATTGTTTGCCAGAGAACAATATGCTCGTAAAGTGTGCCTACTGCATCACTGCAAGACAACAACAATTCACGTACTGGTCCAGTCGAAATCACAACGTGTTCAGCTTGAAAATTTGGGATTCGATAATTTGTTAACTTATTTAAAACAAAGTTTCATAATGATTTCATATTTATAGTATCAAGTCTGTGTAATAAAGGTTATAAAAAAAACTACTTCATTTATAGAGCCCTTCAACAGCTGACCAAAGTGCTGTACATAAACAGTCATCTAAACACACACACACACACACACACACACACACACACACACACTGCATTTCCATCTAGACCTTCAGCTGCCAAACATCAAAGATTCAGCTTCCTGTCACAGCGTTGTGAGGTAAACTCCAAACCTAATACAAATACTAACTTTCATATTTACTTTTCCTAAATGGTAAACGGTAAAAGATCTGCTTATAAAGAACTGGACTTCTCACTTCACACACACTAACAACGGTGGCTGCTGTGCAAGGTGCTCACCTGACCCACCTGGACCAACTCGGGCTTCGAGGACAATTCAAAACACAGGAGTTGGACAACTGCCTAACCAACGGAGCTACAGAGTTGTTCCATGAATCCCAGTAAGGGTTACAAACCTTTGTTAAGATTTCTGACTTAGGATTCAAAACCCTAAAATCGGTGCATGCTATGTGCCGACAGTATGCAGAATTTTCCAGATTCTACTGGCACCCTCAGACAAAAACACAACCACAGAAGACAGGATCTGTGTACTGTCAAAGGGATAAGGTTTTGATGTGGTCCACTTCGTCTCTTCAGCACAGAATGGGATTAGATTCCCGCCCTTCAGGCATGTTGGCTGTCTTTAAATGAAGCTCCAAACAGGACCTTTTGATTGTTACTTGAGCTCATTGAGGTGGGTATTGTAATTCAATTCAGAAATGTATGCCACTTAGACATGCTTGGGAAAATGCAGAATAAACCTCTGTTTAAAATAACCCATTGCGCTGAGTTCCTGGTGTTTATAATGAGTGATTGTCATTGAAAAACTAGGAAAAACTGAGTTTTGGTGGTTTCAGAAATTGTCCATACTGTAGTAACCTCCCAACTACACTCAGTTTTCATAGTCTGTTGTATTTAACACCAAATTTATATTTCTTTTAGAGTAAAAATTTCATATTTAAATAATTCTTAAAATGTAGCCGCTTATATAGCGCTTTACAATGTAGCTTGTCATGCACCCAGCCACACAGACCCTCACACACACACACCGATGGAAGGGGCTGCTATGCAGGGTGCTCACCTGACCCACCAGGAGCAACTTGGGCTTTAGTGTCTTGCCCAAGGACATGTAGCAAAGGGCAACCAGAGATCACTGTTCCCAATGAGATGCGCATGTGCACAATTGCGCACTGCTGACACATAAAATCTGCGCTCCGCACAAAAAAAATTCAACCTGAATTGAAAATGAAATAAACACATAACAATTCATTCTGTGCTATTACGCAATGTGAATCACTCAGTGACTGGCTGCTCCAGCAAATGATGCGATTGACATACGTATTTAAGCAGCTAATCAGCGTCCTGGTGTTTTAGCTTAGCACAGCGGAGTGTGACACGCTAATGATGCTAAGTGCTGCTTAAGTTGACCCTTTATAATAACAGCAAAACCTACGGGCAGTGGCACGTAATTCTCATTGTCAGCGGGCTAAAGCGCTTAATTAAAAGTATTGTAACAGATAAACCTTGTAACTCGGATGGATGCGTGACCACAGTGCACACGTGTGATGTTGCTCACATCGGTCCAAGGGACCACTCAGGGAGTTTGTGTGTCTGCTCAGACACATGAAAAATTAGAGGGAACCATTGCCAGGATCCAAATGAACGAAACATATTTTTCAAACTAGGACCAAAGCTTGTCAAATGCTCTGAAGCTCTTCTTCAACCTACACCTATATCTACATCAACCTGAATATTGCCTAAACTGATATAAATGTCATGTTCGTTTCTCAGGGAAACACTGTTTTTGGCCCCATTCCTTCATCCTCCTTCTCCAGCCTACATGAGCACAAGCCCATATTTCATTTAGTGAAGACTTCCTCCAAAACACAGGCACTGAAAGTGGCCCTGATTAATCAAGCTTGTGTTTTCTCCTTCCACCTCTCCAGGATCAGGGTCTGCCCACAGGGAGTGTAATTCTTAGCTCTTGCCTTTTGGTGCTTTAATTTAGCTGGTGTTATCACTGGCTACAGATGAAAGGGCCGGGGCACGACTGTGGAAATACTGAGGTTTAATTCTACTGTTGGCACTGGAGGTTAAGCAAAGTTCATTGAAATATTAGGGTAGTGTTTCAGTTAAGGTTTAGGGTGCATGTATACAGGTTTGTAGGGTTTTCTGGACAGATAATAACCCACCAATCAAAGAAATCTACAAATTACGAAGCACGAATTGTG